>CM053612.1:22946518-23035807 GCA_028646535.1 Procyon lotor
TGCCTTGCCTATCAAGTTCTTCATATCAGAGAGATCATGTGATACTTGTCTTTCTCTGACTGACTTATTTCGCTTAGCATAATACCCTCCAGTTCCATCCATGTCGTTGCAAATGGCCAGATTTCGTTTCTCTTGATGGCTGCATAGTATTCCATTGTATATATATACCACATCTTCTTTATCCATTCATCTGTTGATGTCCCTTTAGCCCTATTTCTAAGCCAACCAGTTCCTCTCTCTAGAAGAAACCACTTGTTGCTAGTTTCCTATATATTCTTCTGGAGACACTCTATGCGTATTTAAGCATATAGTATCAACCAGTTTCCTGTTAATGGACTTTTATATGGTCTTCCGATTGTTGCTATTACAAACAATCTTGCAATGAATAAATAATTTTCTTAGCTAAATCTCTTAACGTGTGTATCTGTATGATTCCTAGAAATTAAATTTTTAGGCTCAAGGGTGTGAAATGTCCTATTCCTGGAATCAACTCTACTTAATTATGAAAGTTTATTGTTTTAATATACTGTAGGATTAAATGTCTGATAATATTTAATTTAAATGTCTTGTATAACTTTTATATATCCATTCATAAATGAGACCCATGTGTCTTTGCCCCAATTTCCCTTTTTTTATTAAATAAAACTTTAGTAAGGATAAATAAAGTATTAATATGTTACCCCTCACAAGCAATGTATTTGAATTCAAACCAAAGCTTTCTGGAAAATGATGTTCTAATTTAGTGTTTTCCTAATACTTTTGCTGTGCATTTGAATCATTTATAGAATTTTTAAAAGTTACAGGTTCCAGGCCTTGTTTGAGGACCGGGGTCAGAAAACTGTGGCCTATGGGCCAAATCCAAGCTACCATCTGTTTTTGTAAGTAAACGTTTATTGAAACACAGATACATCTTTTCACATATGTATAGTCTATGGCTGCTTTCGCACCACAAAGCAGAATTGGGTAGTTGTGACAGAGTCCACATAGCCAGGAAATCCTAAAACATTTACTGTCTAGACTTTTACAGAACAAGTGTGCTGTTCCTTGCTCTATATCCAAGGAATCAAAATCTGTTACTGAGGCCTTGGTGTATGTATTGTGGAAAAAAAAGCCATCATAGCTGGTCTTTATTTGCACTAAGGTTTGAAAGCCAGTATTTTTACACAGATAAAAAACTAGGTGATTGTCATTTTCTTTCTATGTCAGTTTCCTTTCTGCTTCCTGGTCTATTACCTAGTCCTGACCTTGAACTTCCAACAGTAAGCTCAACTGTAGTTGGGGCTCTATGAATTTCTACCAGATCCCCCTGCCTTGCCATTATGTTCTTCTCACAAGCTCCTGATTAAAGCCCTAGTGACCAGTGAATAAATGTTTATAGAATAAATCACTTGCCCATTCCTATTTTAACACTTCTTTAGCCTGTATTTTGTTGTATATAAGTTTACAGGTATATAGGTGTGAATCTCAGTCCATAAACTCTATGTCCAAAAAATGAACCTATTTTTCTAATAAATTTCCACTTGGAATTTTTATTCCAATAAGATTTGGAAACTTAATTGTAGTCAGTTTAGGAATTTCATGCTTCTTTATTTTGGGTTGTGTCTAAGTTATTGAGGGGTCAGTGGAGATCTCATATAGTACCAAGATATTGGGAGATGATCTATTGTATCTTCAATATCAACTGCTCATTTAGGTATCTGTTGAGATACCCATGGCCCCATCTGAGAGTACATCAAGGGTTCATAAACAGCACCAGGAAGGATGATCCTTGCTCTTATCTTCATGGCTCCCTTCAGTTGATTGTTTTTTAATGCTCCTTCCATGTCACTCTTATGCTCACAGCAATCACTCAGCTGCTCCTGCTCCATGACGAGGTGTAGGAAAGTGCTGTGAGGCAAAGTCCCCTTCTGCCTAGACACATTTAAGAGCCATTTATCCCTCGTGTATCTTATTGTCTCCCAAAGGCTTTATCTGAAAATGGGGTCTAAATTCCCTATCTCTTCGAAATCAAAGACCTCTGTGGCTTTTTATTTCGGGCCCCCTGTCTTGGACCACTTGACATTTATATTCTCCTTGCTTCTTCTCTACCTTTCTGGAATTCTCTCATCCTAGGAAATCTTTTCCTTGTCCAGTGGGGGATAGCTGGGGTAATTTTTATTTTTTACTTTCTCATCAGTCTTATTTGCCTATGTTGTGAGCCCTTTGCTAGGCTTTTGAAACCCAAATGCCAAAATGAGATGCTTTTTGCTCCCCTACTGCTTTATGCCATTTCTACTGTCTGCCAAAGCAAATGAGCACAGAACTGTTTAGCTGTTCAATAAGGGGAAGGACAAGAAAAAGGAACTCTCAGGAAGAAATGGTTGATAATTTAAAAATATCCTGCCAGAAAAAGGTTCACTCCTATCACTTAATGACCATGAATGAGCATAAATGTGCCTTGTCATTGTTTTCTGCTTCCTAATATGGTCCTTTGTCGCTCCCAGTTGGGTCCCTAAAGAACCTCAAGAACTCTCTTTCAAGAGTTATTTATTAAGCACCTATTCCAGGCTTAGCTTCGCTTCCTTGAAGTGACTCAGGCAGTGAATAAATGTGAAATCCCATTTATTTGCTTTTGTGGCTTCTTCAGATACTTATTTTTCTTGGAATGGTCAATGATCATAAAAGGTTGAGTCCCCGGTGGCTGGAAATGTAAATCTGGGCAAGCAGCAGAAGACAAATCAACTATCCAAAAATAAATAGAAACGTTAAGAACATTCACAGCTATTCCTTTAGGTCCCCAGGTTAAGTATTCCGTAGAGACAGTGGGTGAAGTTTATATCTCACTTTTGGAATTTAATATGCTGTATTTCATATTGTATTAGTCTCTTATGTTTATATGCAAAATGTAGTGAGTCAAGAGCTGGATGGAAAAGTCTTGCCTCTAGAATTCATGTTTGTTTTTTCTCCTTCCTGAGCCAGAGCTTTTTGCATTGGTTTGATGTACTGTAGTTACTTGGGGTTTAATCTTGTATAATAATTAACTTCAATTGATCCACTGCAGTGTGTTAGCAAAGTGCCCGAGCCTATTAAATCCGACTAAGAATCCTCCATTGCTTTCCTAATTTCCAGCATCATTATGCTGCCGGGAAAGCTGATTAATGTAAAGGCATTCCAAATTGGGGCTTTTGCCTGGTGAAATTTTGGAGAAGGTGCATGCTATTCCAGTTTGCAATATTGCATCTAATAAATACCAACAGAGAGGATCTCCATTCCTAGGAGAGTCCTAAATCTACGAGGGAGGTTTCTTGTTCTTCTTTATAAAAGAACTCTTAAAGAGGGAAGCCGGAATCATCAGAACTTCACTTCTTAATGGAGGCACATATGGTTGATTTAAAAACAAGTAGAAAATGGAACATTACTGAAAGTGTGCCGTGCTCAATAGGCCTCTAGAAAACAAAACAAAGCCTACCAATAAGAGAGAGGACTAGAGGAAGAAATTATTAAAAGAAAGTTAAAAGATCAGTGTAAATGAAGCTGTTAAATTGAATATTCACAGTGGATATTTTCAGCTTTTGAGGAAATTTTAAATAAACATCCAAATTAATCTATTGAAAAGCACTGGGTAGGGGGATTTCTAGTGAAATGCTCCATTCGGAAAACTTTCCTGAGACTCAACTGTACATCAGGGAGGCAAAAAAGATTAAGACTTGGTCCTTGTCTTTGAGGACTTCACACTTTTAAAAAAATAGTCCATCTTGATTGCCTTGGAGAAGTACAGTCCTATCTTGTTTTTCCTCAAGTTCTTGAAAATTTTTTAGTCTGAGTCTACTTTCCTTCCTTAGCAAGTAAAATCTAGTGAACATCATTACTTTTGCCTATTCACAGGCTCATCATCTCAAGAATCAGTGATCAGTCTCCAAGAATGGATGGAACAGATGTTGGGCATGAGACTGAGTATTTACCAAGACCAAGACAGCCCCCATAAGGTAATTAAAAATTAAATTAGTTTTTTTTTAATTTTGCCTCATTATTTTAAAAGTTTTATGCAGAAGAATTCTACTTAATTAAGGGTTTTAGTTGTTTGGTTTCAAATAGATTTTTTTTTAAAGATTTTATTTATTTATTTGACACAGAGAGAGATCACAAGTAGGCAGAGAGGCAGGGCGAGAGAGAGGGGGAAGCAGGCTCCCCACTGAGCAGAGAGCCCGGTGCAGGGCTCGATCCCAGGACCCTGAGATCATGACCTGAGCCGAAGGCAGAGGTTTTAACCCACTGAGCCACCCAGGCACCCCAAATAGATTTTTTTTAAAGATTTTATTTATTTATTTGAGAGAGAGAAAGAGAACGAGAACATGAGAAGGGAGAAGGTCAGAGGGAGAAGCTGAAGGCAGTCGTTCAATCAACTGAGCCATCCAGGTGTCCCTCAAATAGATTTTTTTCACTGTAAATGATCATTTTGCTTTCAATTTTATCATCGGAAGGAGATGGAGATTATCTTGATGATTTAATTAAAGTTATCAAGAATGTTAGAGGTAGTGAAAGTAATGAAGCTGGGATTTTTCAGAAAGATACCATTTTCTAACGCATGGATTGCAATCCCATTAATGTTTTCTCTGATTATTCCCTGTCATGGTGCAGTTGCAGTCCAAAGACAGGCCACTGAAGACTGCATGTGTGGGGAGAGAGCTTTGTGGATGAGGTAGGATTTGTGTTAGGCATAAAGAGGAGGTAAATATCCCATTGTAGGGGGAATGAAGAAGGGTATTTCTAGTTAAGGGAACAACAGGAGCAAAACTGTTGAGGTGGTTGTGAGGATGAGTTATAAAGAGGGTAATAATGAGACTTGTTTGAGGGTTGAGGGCAGGGTTCATATAGGCAAATAAGTTTTGGCTGAGAGTAGGGTGAAGATGAAAGTATTTGATGAAAATTTTGAAAACTAAATTTGAGGAATCTGAGTTTGAACCAATTATGGTAGAAAAGCAAGTGTCAGAAACACTGAGGAAAAAGACCGAATAGAAATTTAAGTATTATGGAAGAATCCATAAAATTATTAGTTGGACATTATAAAAATCAACAACACTCTTATGCTTTTGTTCCTTCATCTGTTGCCACATATAGACTAAACTGATTCTTTCAGAACACAATTAATTAAATGAGTTTGGTGATAGGCGGGGAAACCAGACAATGCTACATCACAGACAAGCTAGAAAAATTCTTTTAAAGCTTTTGGAGAACTTGGAGGCTGCCAAAAATAATCTGGGAAAATGTCTTCATGATAAAATTATACAAGTTATTTCATGGTAGAGAAGCGGTACAGGATCTCCCCCTCCGCTGTTTGCTATCTCAAAGTAGAGCACTCCTACGAAGCCTTTTGTAAGCTGAAATGGTGTGAGGCAAAGAAGCAATTACCATTAATTTATCTGGGAAAAATTTGAGCATACCCACACCCGAAAAATAACCTCTCTTAGGCTTTTCTAATACCTTAGGACACATCTTGCTAACAGATGCACAAAATAAATCTAGATAAAGCAGATGCTCACAGACAGAGCTAAAAGCTCTGGTGGCTTGATGTGGAGATGCTGAGTATCGTTCATGGGGAAGGAGTTGGGTGGGGTTGCTCTCCCTGCTTGGGGTGCCTCTATCTAGAAGGGCCAGCTACAAAACAAATGCTACGCACTATTTTTGCTTTTCACTTTGTTGTTGTTATTGTAGAAGTGACAGTCTTCTTTGGATTGCTTTCAGTTAGGGAGAAAAGGTACTACTGAGGGTCTCAGTACAAGGTTGTGACTGGGGAGACAGCAGTAAGCTAGGACTTGGAAGCGGGATGAGACCTAGTGGCCGCTGAACCTACTGGACCTGGCCCCAGAAAATGGCGGCCACTAGGCTAAGTAGAATATTCCAGGACAAGGTGATGAAAACCTTTGTAGTCTCAGTAACTAGATGGTTGCACAACTATGTAAATACACAATAAACTATTGATTTGTACACTTTAAAAGAGTGAATATTATGGTACCTGAATTATATATCAATTTAAAAAATAAATGACAGGGGTGCCTGGGTGGCTCAGTCAGTTAAGCCTCTGCCTTTGGCTCAGGTCATGATCCCAGGGTCCTGGGAGCCAGTCCCACATCAGGTTCCCTGCTCAGCAGGGAGTCTGCATCTCCCTCTGCCTGCCTGCCTCTCTCTCTCTGATAAATAAGTAAAATCTTTAAAAAATAGAAATAAAAAAATAAACGACAGTACAAGATCAATATGAAACTTAACCAAAACTAAATGTCACCAAAATGGAGTGAACTCATGAGACCCAAGGATAAATGTAAAATTTCTCCCCCAAATTAATTTTTATAATTTTACTTTATACATTTTATAGTCAAATTAAAAAATTTAACATTGTAGTGTAGAAATCATAATTTCTTGGTATTGACTGATGCCAGAGTATTGTTGGTGTCATTCTACTGCATATTGGTGATCCTAAGTAGATAACTCATCTAAAACTGAGGTTTTTACAAGAGTAAGATAGTTACAGGGTAACCCATTTTTTTCTAACACTTCCTTATTAATTCTTACTCTGTATTTATTCTGTCTGGATCAAAGACAATTTATCATGAAGGTTTTGTATGTGATTTTGGAGTTCTTTTCCTCATGAAATTTTGAGATGGCAAAATTGATATTCTGTTTTTAATTTTTTCTCTTAAGATGCACATAATGTTTATTTGGGGAAAAAAAATAAAGTACATCCTTCTGACTCCAGACCCCCCCCCAAAAAAAGTTGCACGTAATGTTTAATTATGACTTTTTCTTTGAATAAATGGAATTAAATAACTTTAAGTCAGACAGAGGTTTTAACTATCATTTTATTTAACTAGTATACAAAATAATTTTATAAAGAAAATTATAAAATCTAATATCCATTATTCAGTGTTTATAATGATTATGTTTATAATCATTTTATAATAACTATTATATAAGTATTTGCCTTTGTAATTATAAATATTTATAAACATTTGAAGGCTCAAAAGTATATCATATTCTTTCTAAATTTATCTGACTCTGGCACTCTTTTAATGTTTGCATTAATCATCAATCTGTTTCTCAATTTATTTAACCACCTGGAAGTCTTTAATAAGACTTTTCTTATTACATGCTTTTGCATGTAAGAATAGTTTTCACAATCTTCACTAATTATTAAAAGGTTTTATTATTGCAATAATATGTATATACTTACACTTCAGTGGTTAATGAGAATTTCAATATATAAAGCACGAAAGAAGATTTTTACTCCAGAGTTCAACAAGAATGCTCAGATATTTTACAAGTGAATATTCAGATATTGACAATAAGTATATGGTGTGCTTTGTTTCTATTACTGATATTAGTGTTCAAATTAGATGTGATGGTTAACTTCATGGACTCATGGATAATAATCTTACACAAACTCAAGAATGCTAAATATACTGTTGAAGTATATAGTTGGCCATTTGGTCTTGTGAAGGCTGGGGTTCAAGCTCAAGCTAGATAGAATTTTTCTGAATATGGACATTGATACATGCTACATGCTACAACATGAAGCTGGATTTTGTTGCAATTCTAGTATGTAGGTTTGGTTTATGAGGCTCATCCCAAGGATATTAAATGCTAGCTTTTAGGTGGTAGGTTTATTTCATACCTCTGCCCTTTGTATGGTAGGACCTCCTCACCTGTTTATAGGACTGGTTCTCAGTAGAGGTGGGGTAGGTACCTTCCTTGCTTTGATCTCTCCTTTTTCCTTTAGACAACCCTGGTTCTTTACATGTCATGCCATCCTAATCTACCACCTGCTACCTATCCTTGTTATCTTCTAAACCAGTCACTTCCTTTCATTTAATAAACACTTCAGGATATAAAAATACTGATTTGAAGGGATACATGCACCCCAGTGTTTATAGCAGCATTTTCAACAATAGCCAAATTATGGAAAGAACCCAAAGGCCCATTGACTGATGAATGGATCAATAAGATGTGATATCTATCTATCTTATCTTATCTATCTATCTATCTAACTAATGGAATATTACTCAGCCATCAAAAAGAATGAAATCTTGACATTTGCAACAATGTGGATGGAACTAGAGGGTATTATGCTAAGCAAAGTAAGTCAGTTGGAGAAAGACAAATGCCATTTGAGTTCAATTGTATATGGAATTTACAAAACAAATCAGCAAAGAGAAAAGAGAGAGAGAGACAAATCAAGAAATAGGCTCTCAACTATAGAAAATGGTTACCAGAAGGGAGGTGGGGGAGTTAAATAGGTGATGGGGATTAAGAAGTGCACTTGTGATGAACACTGGGTGTTGTGTGAGTGATGAATCATTAAATTCTATACCTGAAACTAATATTACATTGTATATTAACTAACTGGAATTTAAATAAAAACTTAAAAAAAAACCACTTCAATAATTGACCCACTTTCTTCCTCTCCCCCTTAATGTTGATAATATTCTTGGTGACTTCAACATTCACATGGAAGAGTCATCCAATCCTCTGGCTCTTCAGTTCTTTGACCTTTTCTTTTTTTTTATAAAAAAGAATAATAATAAAATAAATAAATAAATAAAATAAATAAAAATAAGATTTTATTTTATAAATTTTTATAAAAAAAGATTTATTTTATAAATAAAATCTTATTTTTATTTATTTATTAATTTGACAGAGAGAGAGAGAGTGAGAGGGAACACAGCAGGGAGAGTGGGAGAGGGAGAAGCAGGCTTCCCGCTGGGCAGAGAGCCCCATGTGAGGCTCGATCCCAAGACCCCAAGATCATTACCTGAGCAGATGCTTAACGACTGAGCCACCCACGCGCCCCCCTGATCTTTTCATTTCCAGTGTTTTTTTTCTTTATCCTGCCTGATCAACCTAATCTCAGGGTCATATCCTTGAACTATCCTTACCAAAAACTGAACCACCTCTAAAATCTTGATTTTAATTATCATAGACCTTTCCTTTCATACCTCTTCAGCTGTTGCCCATCTTTCCCTCTCCTTCGGCTTGTTCTTTCCTTGCACAATCCAAACCCAAGGCCTATTTCAGGTCTGTACTTGGGAAAAATATACAATCATTCTGTGCTCATCAGGAAAATGGCCCCCTAAAGATATCCATGTCCTAATCCCAGTAACATGTGCATGTTACCTTATATGGCAAAAGAGCTTTGCAGATGTGATTAAGACCTAGATGGGGGAGATTAACTTGGACTATCCAGGTGGGCCCAATCTAAATCCATGAGACTTTAAAAATGGAGAAGTGTTCTCAGCTGTGGTTAGAAAGACGTAGCATACGTCTGTTGCTGTTGCTGGTTTTTGGAGATGGAGAAAGAGGGCCGTGAATGTGGGTGTCCCACGGCATGCTAGAAAGGGTAAGGAAATAGATTCTTTCCTATAGCCTCCAGAAAGGAAGCCAGCCCTGCAGATATCTTGACTTTATCCCAGTGGAACCCATGATGGATTTCTGACTTACAGAGATGTGAGATAAATTTGTGTTTATTTAAACCATTAAGTTTGTGGCCGTTTGTCACGGCATCAATAGAAAACTACTCCATGTGCTACTTGGTTTCCCTTTAAATTTGTGTCCTCAAATTTCAACTTAACTGCCTGGGAATTCTGTTATACTGTCTTTGTATATTTGCCTTTCTGTTCTTTGAAACAGTCACTTCGTTCATTTTCCTCTCTGCCGAAACTTCTAAAACATTCCAACCCCCTCAAAAACCACATTATCATATGGGGGTTCCCTCACCTTTCTATTAAATCTGTCTAACCTACTTCTGTATATTCTTTGTTTCTATCAAAGCAATCCCTCCGTTTGGGCTCTGGATCCCATCTGCTCTTGACTTCTCAAAGACTTTTCACCTGCCATTGTCTTCTCTTTGTTCTGCATCATCAATTCAGGCACAGTTAATAGACCTCTTGTAAACATCCGACACAATTGACCACTACCTTATTCTTGAACCATTTCTTTTTTTGGTTTCTAGGACACCATATTTCCTTCATAACTAGTGGCTGTTCATCCTTAATCTGCTTTGCTGGCTCCTTTCCTCTGCCCTATTTCTAAATGTAGAAATGCCCCAGGACTCAGTGCTGGCCCACCTTTTCTTCTGTATCTATACACTCTCTCCAAATGATTTTATTTAGTCCCCTGACTTTCAGTACTGTCTATATTTCGATGACTGCAAATTTGCATCTCCAACCCTGATTTCTCCTCTAACCTCAAGATTTATAACTGTTAACTTGAAATCTCCATTTTCATACCTAATAGGCATCTCAAAATCCTTATATTCAAAGTAGTTATTTATCAAGAATGGCGTGGATTTCCTTCAAGTAATCCATAACTTCCTACCCAATGAAACATATTTGTAAGATTCTTGGCTTGGGGAAGAGCTCTAGTCTGTGACTAAAGAGCCAGTTTCACAAAGAATCTTTGATTCCTTGTCTTATATTCCTAGTCTCGTTAATACTATAGGTTCAAGTTATTTTGGCTGCAAGGAATAGAAGTGCATTCAGGCTAATTCAAATAAAGGGAGGGTGATTTGACAAAGGAAAGTGGCATTCAAATCCAAATAAAGAAAATGAAATGTACCTAGGTCTCATTGGAACTGGTAACTAAACCAAAATACCATTCAGAAAGGAGATTCTTTTTCAGGGATCGCGTCTCTCCCATTATCTCTTTGCTTCTCTCTGTGAATCTGCTCTATTTTCTCCTCTCTTCTGGAATCTTCTGCTATTGAATATTTTACACACAGTTCCTAATGACTGTCCCACTAACCGAATCAACCTAGTGACTATAGGTTCTTTCCTATCAAGAAGCAAATGTAGTGATATACTTGTAAGTCTTTTATAACTGGCTCTTGGAGTACAGGAGAGGGAAATGTCCTGCTATGTCACATTTTCCAATTCCTGTGGCTTGAATATTTCCACCATGGCTGATTTCAAGCTACCAACGTGACATCAATGAGCTTGCTGAATTTTGAAAATTTAACATTTGTCCTTCACAAGGACAAATGAGTCAATGGCAATGAGTCAATGGGTATGTGTTGGCTCTAGCACACTACTACTTAAAGAACACAGTTTCATGGCTCCTCACTTGCATAAGTCCCTTCCCAGGCCTTGTGCCTAGTTTCCAATTTTGTGTTCTTCTTCTACAAAATCTTCTGCCCTACCCCAACAAAATAAGGTCTATGTTGCACAAAACCTGGATTTGCCTTGTTAATGACCTTTCAGTTCAGTTCCTATAGCTTACTTGAAATTACCCTGTGACTTTTCTGTGGCTTCTTGTTTAAACTACCAAGAAAGGAAATTATTGACTTAGTTCGCCTCTTTCAGGGCTGATCTCTTTATGCGAGGCCATGCATAGGTCAGTTATAAGTCTGTGGCTGAACTTCTCTGGTTTAGTCTAAAGAACCTATAGTCTTTAGTCTAAAGACTTTAGACTATAGTCTTTAGTCTAAAGAATCTATAGTCTAAAGAACCATATAGCTAGGAAAGTGGAATCATGTGTTTCACTGTCAACTTAACAAGGGCTCTGTGTGAGCCAATTTCCCGTAGAAGAATCTGTCAGTGGAACATGTTTTACCTAGAGATGTCAAACTTCCTGAGTGTCCTAGCCATCAGTATAAATAAGACTTCTAGCACAATAAAGCACAGCCTGTCTTTGATATAATAGTTGAAAGTCAAAATGATCAGTATGCCTTCTAAGTAAAACCATGAAGAGTATCTTCTGATCTAGAGACTTACTACTTTTTGATCTAGACTATTCCAAGAGTTATTGAAATAAATAAGCAGACAATGATATGAAATTTATTATGATATAATAATTTCTGAGTTGCCTCAAGCCTTCTGAAAAAGACTCTAAGGGATGGGATCAGGAACCTGTCTTTTTAGGAGAGCTCTTTTTTTTTTTTTTTTTAGAGAGCTCTTGAAGCTATATTTTATTCAACAATCCTGATGTACACTGAAGTTTGAGCACCCTATGGCAGACTATCTGTTCCTATTTACCGCTGCATCTCCAGCACCTATAATAACTCCCACCACCGAGCAGACACTGAAGATGGTTGAATGAATGAATATGTCCCTTGGGGTCTGGAAATTAGTCATCTATATCTTCTTTAGAAACTGCAAGGAAGAGGGCATGAACATATGTACTACATGCTTTTTAACTGCTGAAAACATTAGCCTGTTTTGGATGTTATCCAGGACATATGCATAGAAAACAGAATCCTTTTTATTTACCTCCTTCATCCACCTAATCCTCCAAATCTCTGCCTTATTCAGCCCATTTAGCTCTGTAGACTGCCTTGCTCTAGGGATTCACTCTAATTGCTCACACTGTCAGGGTGGCACTTCTCAACTTGTCATTGTCACCAAGGGTGAGAGTCAAAGTATTTAACAACTGATACAGTGCAGGCACCAACTAATCAGTACAGATTCTGACTGAACAACTGGGAGACCATATCAATTCATAATGGCTGAAGATCAGCTTTGACTGTGCTCCTATGCATTTGGCTTTCTGTCCATACCAAAAATGATCTATAAAAGGGTGAAGCTTCCTGGATCTTGGGTCATAGCTCAGATTAGCCTGTGTGATAGGTGAGAATAATGGCCCTTTAAAGATGTCCATGTCCTAATCCCTGAAACCTGTGAGTGTTTAGATGGCAAACAGGGACTTTGCAGCTGGGATTAAGTTAAGAATCTTGAGTTGGGGAGATTATCCTGGATTATGTGGGTGGGCCCAATATAATCACAAGGGTCCTTATAAAAGAAAGGAGAGTCTGAGTCAAAGCAAGAGATATGATGAGGGGAGGGGAGGGGAAGTGTGAGGAAAGACGCTATGCTGCTGGAAGATGGAAGGAAGAGACTATGAGTCAAGGACCAAAACTTGTCTCTAGAAGCCAGAAAAGCCAAGGAAACAGCTACAGATTCTCTTCTAGAGCCTCCAGAGGGAGTACAGCTTTGTTGACATCTTGATTTTAGGACTTCTGATCTCCAGAACTATCAGATAATAAATTTGTGTTGTTTTAAGCCACTAAATTTGTGGTGACTTACTACAGCAGTAATAGAAAACCTGTTGTAGGTATGATTTTCACAGTCAAATTCAAGTACGTAAAGGTATGATTTTGTACCCCATATTCTGTTTGGTCTTGGAAATCTTAATGTTGACAAAGAAAGGTACTACTAGTCAAATGCACAATAAAACACTTTTTTTCAAGTAAAAACCTAGTAAAAATCAAGGTTTTGTTCTCCTTTTTTCCCCCTATGGGGTAGCATCTAAGTACCGAAGTGGAAGACAGGGTGTTTTCTCTGTGATCATTCTCTGCTTTCTTTTGGTGTCTGAGGGGGGGAATTTAGCTCCTATTATATTTGAATTATTGGTCTTTATCTCTACTGCAGGGTCTCCTAATGTCTACAGTCCGACTAGATGTACATTGCACTGTTAATATGGAATTCACTGTGTTTCCTTATTAAAATTATAAGGCCCCTACCCATCTCTCAGTCATCTGTACCCTTCTTGAGGGCACAGATAACTTTGACATATCTTCCCATCACTCTCTGGGGCCTTAGGAGATTTGGAAAACTTTTTGGTCCTCTCTATCGAGACATGTCTGGCCACCATTTTTGCAAAACTTGCAGCTTTCTTGAACTTCATCAGGGAAGTTAAGCACAGGTCTCTGCTCTTAATATTCCCCAAATATTTCAGGGGTTTCCATCACCCCTCTTCCAGAAATGACTTTCAATTCTCTTCCCTTCCTCAGACAATTGAACTTAATTTCATTTTGGAGGGATGCAGAAAATCAGCTCTTCTTTCATCATGAATTCTTCCTTAGCTCCCTTGTTTATGAGATAACTTTTGTGCTCTAAGTCTTTGCCCTAAGTCTTTAAACTTTTGAAACCCAAAACCTTTTTCTCTCTCAAAAATCTTGTGGTTTATAATCCATAGCTTTATCTATTGAGACAGTGGCTCTGGCAAAGGCTTCAGAGGTCTAATTCCAAAGTAAACTCCAAGAATGTGACTCTTTGTTTTATGCTTTGGGCTCTTGCCTGAGGTAGTAAGTCTCAGGCTCAAGGTTTAATTTTAATGGGAAATGTTGAGGGGTAATGAGGGGTAAAAAGAATAAAAACCCATCCGTTAATACTTGAGGATATTATGCCTCTACATTTTTCTCCCTAGTAAATCATGGCATTTGGATTCCTCAACATAGGTCTCCCCTCCCTACTGCTCCCCACCAAGTTATGCAAGGCCATGGCGAGACTTATCTGACCTCTGTGGAGGCTTTGCCTTCAGTTATGGCAGAATTCAGAGGGGAGCTAAGTGTCTGACCAGAATCTGTGCATCCAAAATAACAGCATCCAGAATTCATAGGGGGTAGTTATTAGGATAAGCTCCAAAAATAAAGGTGACAAATTTTTAGCTCCTGAGCTCAAAAAGAAAAAAAAGCCACTTGTTTCAATATAATTGAGAAAAAATGTTAAAGAATACAAGATCAACGTGAACATTTTCTCTTGCCTTTTCATACTTGTCCCATGTCCATCACATGTACAACATGTGTGTGTATGTGCATACATGCACACATGAAAAAAGACTTTTCAAGCAGGGAGCGATAAGACCAAAGAGTTTTGGAAGGTAGAAAGAGTTAGACATGTATTTAGACGTTCTTATATTCTATCCCCCCATCCTGTTGGGCCAAATATGAAGGGTGGTAAAATTTGATGAAAATCCTAGTTAAAGGCTGAAGAAATCAAAGGAGGAAGGATTTGAGTTTTACATCCTAGGTGAGGACCAGTGAACTGGGAAGCCTGGTCGAGCAATCCACTTCCTTTCAATCCAACGCAGCAGTCTGATAGTAGAGCTGTACTGTGTGACAGGTCTAGGCAAGAAAAGGTCAAAGATAAGTCTCCACTACTCTTACTACCTGCCAACTCCCATCTCCTAAGTTCTCTGAACCCTCCACAAATGTGGGAGTCCACATGAAAATGTCATATGAGGGAAAGAGAACCAATGTGTTTCTAAGGTGCTTTTATCCAGGATAAGACGATTCCATGTATGATTTCAATAGTCTCTGCCATGAATTGGGATATATAATACTTTTCACTGGCTCATCAGCACAAGAGAGCTAAGTGGGAGCTAAATGACTATAAAAAAAAAGCAATTTCTGGGGCACTTGGGTAGTTCAGTTGGTTATGCATCCAGCTCTTGATTTCAGCTCAGGTCATGATCTCAGGGTTGTGAGATCGAGCCCTGTGTCACCTGCTTAAGATTCTCTCTCGCCTTCCCCTTCCACCACCTGCCAACTGCTCGCACATGGCGTGCACCCTTTCTCCCTCTAAAAAAATAAATAAATAGAGCAAGCAATTTCTGTTTGTGGCAGGTTAATGCAGTAATTCTAATTTATTTTTGTTTTTTATTTTTTTAAAGATTTCTTTATTTTAGAAAGAGCAAGCACGTGAGTGTGGGGTGGGGGCAGAGGGAGCGGGTGAGAGCAGACTCTGGGTTCAGCATGGAGCCTGATGTGGGGATCAATCTTACGACCCCGACATTGTGACCCTGAGATCACTACCTGAGCTGAAACCAAGAGTCAGACGCTCAACTGACTGCACCACCCAGGCACCCCTAATTCTCATTTATTCATTTATTCATGCCTTTCTGTTTCTATACTCTTTGATATCATCCTTCGCATTGACTGTAAGCTTGGCCATGTCGCTTGATTTGGCCAACAAGGCAACAAAACATGATGACTAGTAGAAACTTAAAGGAGTGCTTACATATTAGGGTTTGCCTTCTCTCGCTTCCATTGGGATTCCAAGATCACTCCGTGATCAGCCTGTTGGATTATGAAAGACATGTGGTCCAGCTACGCTCTCATCCCAGCTGACAGCCAGCCAATCTCCAGACATGTGAATGAAGTCCTTGACTGCCAGCTGACTGTAAATGAATAAATGAGTCCAGCTGAGTCCAGCCCAAATTGCTTACCCACAGAGTTGTGAGCTAAATAAATGGTTGTTATTTTAATCTACTAAGTTTTGAGGTAGCTTGTTAAACAGCAAACATCAACTGATAGAGAATTCAAGGGAGCATCGTGCAAAATGTGTCCCTAGGAACAGATGGGATGAGTTACATCTGCAGCAGTAAGAAAGCAAGGCCAATATAGTGGCATTCCCTTTAGCTGCTGCCTCCTTCCCAAGCAACCCGAGCTGATCATTGATCCTGAGGAAGGGAGTGAACCAATGGGGAAAATAGTGATTATGACTGAGTATCCAACTTAAACTGGGAAATTGCTGAGCTTAACTGGACATAACTGGCTGGAATTCTCTGTATTAGGCAGAATGGTGGTGGCTCAGAGGAAGATACTTTTTTAAAGCACGTCTCATCCTGTAACCAGGGAATCTATGCTTGCTGTACTTGGTATTTCAGCATTAATGCCCTAGGCTGAACCTCATGAATCTGAATGATTAAACCCAGAGCCACGCATCACACTCATGTACAACTATGAAGACCTGCATCAAGGGGTGCCTGGATGGTTCAATTGATTAAGTGTCTGCCTTTAGCTCAGATCATGATCCCAGCGTCCTGGGATTGAGCCCTGCGTCTGGCTCCAAGCTCAGTGGGGAGCCCACTTCTCCCTCTGCCCCTCCCCCCTCAAATAAATAAATACAGTCTTTAAAAAAAAAAGGACATGAGTCAAAATCAGCTTTGTGTTATTTCCCAAGGTGCAGGAAAAGGGCTGCTTTGTTGTGAGTAGGAGAAACATGAAAAAATATGGATTCCTGTAATGGGTTCTCATTATTCCTTTAGCTTTGCTATAATGGAGAGCAAAATGGGAAAGAAAAAGATAAATATTTTCTAAAGGTTACATTTATTAATTTTAATATTTTAACACCTAACATTAGATCGAATACTTACTCAGCACTCTGCTACACTCTTTATATGCATTGCCTCATTTAATCCTTGCAACAACCTGTGAGGTAGTACATTATTTCCCCCATTACATAGGCAAAGAAACTGAGACTCACAGATAAAATTACTTAAGTTCATGCAATGAATAAAATGGTTGAAATCCAGAACTGTCTGTCTCTAGAGAATGTGATTTCATTTTGGCCAAACACTGCCTCTTGAATGCATGGTAGCATTTTGAAATTTATTATTAGCAATGAGTTTTCTTGCAAGAGAAAACAAGTATTGAGAAGGACTGCAGAGGAAAATTAAATGCTGAAGAACTAGTTACAATTTCATGGGGGACTCAGGACATTGGGCAGAGCAAAGTTGAGACAGGGGCCACTTTGTTGCTTTTGGATGAATGATTTTGCTCAAGGGGCTTCACACGGACTAGAGATGATGGCAATGATTCGTACTGAATTTGGCCAGGGGAAGGAAAGGCTGACCAAATATTTCTCTTTAAAGCAATAGTGCTTCACAATGAATTGTCCTGATAATAGCTTTTTTTGTAAAGAAAATAAAGGAGATACACAATCAGAGAAAGCACAACTGGTCTTCAGGCCTCCCCCAATATCCAGGCCAGTACTAATTCCCAGCATTTGGAAATTGGTATATTTGATAAAATGTGTCCTGATCATGATTTTCTACCTATGATCACTGATTTAAAAAATGAAATATTTGCAGGCCAAGAGATTCTCATCTGAAATAACTTGCTACATATCATGGTCATCACATCTCTCAATCATCACTTCCAGGTTCCAGCGGAGACCTTTGCTCTTTGCTTTCTATCCATTCTATCTGAGAGTATCATCAGTGTGGCACCAAACTTTGACAGAGCTGTTTGCTTCAGTGCTGTTCTGACATTCTTGCAGTCTGTGCTAGAGAGCCACATGGTTTTGCCTTGCAGCTATGACTATTTTGGCCATTAGGTCACTGGAGCCCCAACTACCCCGACTGCTACTGGACCTGCCTCCATCCTTGAATGCCAATCAATACACAGTCACCTAATGGACTGGATACACTTGACCCCAAGTTTTTTCTCTGAAAGTCAAGTGTGTTCATTAGGAAATACCTTTCCTGGGGGCAGGAAACAAAATGATTAGATTGAATGAATGGTTGAAATGCAATCTTTAGACTAAAAATATAGCATGTGTGGAAGTACTTGGGTAGGAGGCACTAAATCTTTGTTTCCTTCCCTTTTCCCCTTCATTTTCAAATGAATGAATATGATGTGGGAAAAAAATAGGGGTACTTTTTTATGACAAACTGAACTATTTTGAAGACTGTTAATCAACAATTAGTCTAGTTTCCGCCTTTTTCCATGAAATCTCCATAATTTTTTGAAATGTGTGCCCTTTGGTTAGTCTAGAGATTGTCAACATTCATAAAAACCACTTTCAGTATCTTTGTTCAAGTACATTCAGTTTTCTTTAATACTGGGCAAAATGCATGATTCTGTATGAGATACTGCAATCCTTTTAGAATATAATTTCTGAGATGTTAAAAATTTCATTTTAACTCCAGACAACCAAGTTGTTAGTTCTTCGTTGCTAAGGAAACCATTGTGTCTAAATCACCAGTAAACACAATAGACGGTAGTTAGACTCTTGTTTGGAGGGGGCAAGTGCCTCTCCTTTGAGATTAGAAAATTACTACCTTTTGATTGGAAAGAACAAGTCATGTGGGTTTAGGCTACTGCTTTAGAGAAACACAACCGCAGGATTCTGTTCTGTTTTTCCTTTTGTTTTAGTCATGGATGAATAGGGAACCTAGGGGTAGTTTTTAGAAAGACCTGGCAGACAAGCAAGTCTGTCTTTCTCCTTCCCTGCAGATGTCCCATTCCTAACAATGAGAGCTATAGATCCTTCACTAGTGTCTCCCAAATCCACTCCTTCCTTTCCCTTCACCACTGTCTCCTGATTCAGCCCTTGTCATCTCGAACCAAGACTTTATGATAACCTCTAAGTTGGTCTATGTCCAGACTCTTTCTCCTATATTTCATCTTTCGTATGTTGGGTCAGGTTAATTCTGAGCCAGACTGCTTGTGTTTAAATCTCAGCTCTGCCACTCACAAACTGTGTGATCTTTGGGCAAATTTCTCACTCTTTCTGTCTCAATTTCTTCCTCTGTAAAATGGAGATGATAATACCTAATTCATAAGGTTGTGATGAGGAAATAAGTTAATTCATGTAAATCTCTTATTACAATGTCTGACGCAAACACTCAATATAAGTCAGCTCTTACTAGATTCCCTAAAACATCACGTTCTGTACCACACTATTTTCTCTTCTCCATTCAGATACTTCAATGATTCTCCATCATACTTTTTGCCTTGACATTTAGGGTCTTCTTTGAATGTCAATATGTAGCAATATGCCATGCAATAAATGGCAATATAGAGTCAATTCTTACATTTCTGAATGGACCCCCCCAACCTCAAGTAGCCCTGGGAGGTGGCAGTATGTAGTGGCAAAGATACTGGTTTGGGAGTCATTCACAGCTGAGGTTGAATTTCAACTCAGTTACTGTATAATCTTAAGCTGTTTGGTCTTCAGTTTCTTTTTCTGTAAAATTCAAATGACAAGTGCCATTCTCATAAGAGTTCTCTGGAGAATCAAACAAGAAAGGCCTTATAGAAGCACATAGCATATTACTTTCCATAGCAGGTGCTTAACAAACATTATTTCCTTCTCCCATTCCCTCACTTCCTCTTCAGTCACGATGATTGTTGTGGGCTGAATTGTGTTGCCCCACACGTTCGTATGGTAAAGCCTGGACCTCCAGTACCTCAGAATATGACTATATTTGGAGATAGTGCCTTTGAAGAGAGAATTAAGTTAAAATGAGGACAGTAGGGTGGGTCCTATTCCGATCTGACTGTTCTTATAAAAAGAGGAAATTTAGACACATGAGAAAAACCAGGGATATGGACACACAGAAGAAAGACCATGTGAGGACACAGTGAGAGGGCAGGCATCTGCAAGCCAAGGAGAGAAGTTCAGGAGAAACGAAATCTGCTGACACCTTGATCTTGGACCTCATGCCCCCAGAACTGTGAGAAAGTTATTATTTGTTGTTTCAGCCACCCAGTCTGTGGTATTTTGCTATGGTAGCCCCAGCAAACCAATATACTGATCTGCTCATTATTTCCCAAACGTGTGTAAATTTTCACCTTTTTATCTCCAGCTTGTGGGACAGACCATGAAAGGTAAAACCAAATACAATACCCACTGTGAGAGGTCATTTGCATGGCTCCTTCTGAGAAGTTCCCCACGGGTGACCACCATGCTTCATGCCAAATGACTACCATCCCTACCATGACTGATTGGGCCTTACCCAAACTCAGTCATTTAGACAGGTCAGGAATTTATGGGTGCTTGGCATAAGAGTTCTCCTAAAAGGGGTACTCTGAACTCGACAGGGACAGTCTAGCCCATTTTGATTCTCTGTGTTATGGCACATGTATGAAAAACACATATGTGAGTATCAGTAGATGGAACTCAGGAGGTGTCAGTCTGAGTGTCAGTAGATAGAAGAGTGGGCAAGAACCTAGAGACACAGGTTATTATAATAATTGAAAGCTACAAATAAGCAGAGATAGTTGAGAGAGAGAGAGACTCTCAAGTCATTTGTAGGAGAGTGGGAACATAGAAAGATGTAACTAGAAAGAGAAAAACAGAAAACATGGAAAGTTGAAGATGTGAAGTAATGATTAGGGTTGAAAGTAATAGATATCTACTTGTCTGGTTACTTGTTGGATCTTTAGAGTTGCTATTCAATTACCTAAAAGGCACATCCTAAAAGATCTTTAGGGTCCGCAAAGTGCCTGACTGTGAAGCCACTGAGACCATTTCCTGTATTTTCCTACTTCCTCACATAGTCTTACCCTGGAGGGTTACATCTCTCCTCACCCAGGTACCCTGATTGTGCTTTTGTTCCTTTAACTTCAGGGGACTAACACACTTGAAATATCATTGTCTCTCCTCTTTGCTTTTCCAAGTCCTGCCCTTCCCTTGTGACCTAACTCAAATCCTATTGTTCCAATAAAGCCCTCTTCAACTGCTTCAGGACTGGAAAACACCTATAGCACTTATTGGCTTAACTATGTATTTGGCCCTTAGTGGTTAATTTAAGATATTTATTTCTGCACTAAGGAACCCTTGTTTATAGACTTCTGAGTCACTGAATATGGTTGAATGTCCTAAAGCTCTAAAAATTCATAAATATGGAGTTTAGACTTACACTAATGAACAGTCTTCTTCATATTATTCAAATTAGTGAGGTAAGACTGTCAGCCCAACCTCACATCTGGTCTTCCTCGTTATCAAGAGAGGTCCTGATAAGGCCTTATTTGGCACCTGACCTTCTAGTGCCTTAACAGCTGTGGCACTCAGATGAGGCCTGATGTCACATGAATTTTATCAAGGCACCAGATTTATTTGCAAAGTCATGCTCTAAAGACCAAAAGGTCGACATTATGCTGTGGGATGATTCTGTTGTATGTCTTTAATAAGCAGCCGTCAAAAATGTTGTCTGTTCCCCCCATGCCGCCCATTGGGACGGACCTCCTCTACAGTGGCATGAGGGCGCACTGACAATCGTGAGTGCCTGGCTGTCTAGAGTAATAAAGGTGATGGCCACAGCCGGCTCCTCAGCTCCTGGCGGAAAATTACAATTTGCTCTTCTGTGAATTAAAGCCCGGATGAATCAGCTAGCTGTCTTAGTAATGACCTGATAAACAAAGGTGTTTCTAAGCTAATGTTTGGGCCTCTCTATCCGCTGCCCTTTAGACGTATTAGTGTCCAAGGGTTTGGGTGAATTTGTTTGAAAATGTCTGGAGTAGCTATTCTGAGAGGGTGAAGGCCCTTGTGCAATATTTGAAAAAAAAAAAAAAGCAGGAGAGCCGTGCTATTATCACTCTGAGGAAGACAACCTAGATATTCCTGAGCACTAGCAAGACTGGCTTTGTCCTGGAAGGACTTGGCTCTAAACCCTGGACCCTCCCTTTACTGTCTCCTGTTGCAGTTCCTTAGATGTTGATTAGCTTCACTAAAAGGCTTTGGAAAAGTGTTCCACAAACCAGGAAGTGTTAAATTGCCACCTATTCTGGGTAAACCAAAGGCATCAAAGCCAACAGAATCTCTGGATTTGGATGGAGCCAAATAGGTTCCATCTACCAAATAGTAGGAGATGGAACCATGTTGACATCTTGGTTAATAGCCTTCCAGGGCATATTTGGTGCCAACATATTGGGCCTTTTGTTCCTTTATCACGATCACTAGTTAACTGCACAGGTCAAATCAAAACAGAATACCATGGAGAGCTAGAACAAAGAAATTGTTCTGGCAAAAAAAAAGGGGGGGGATTAGGAAGGAAGGAAGGGATGGGCAAGATACTGAATACGTTCTTTGTGCCAGGTTTTCTGTTTGATGCTTTATCTAATGTAACACAAAACTCTGTGAGGTAAGATCTACTCAATTGCCCAGGATGGGTAAACTGAGGCACGGGGTGGTTAAATGATTTATTCAAGGTTACACACCTTATAAAAGTGGCAGAGCTGGGATCCAAGACCCTATTTGTTTTACCCCAGGGCTGATATTTTAAACCACAAAAGCAATATATCTTTTTTTCCTCAAATACTTTTATTTTTTCAGTGTTCCAAGATTAATTGTTCATGCACCACACCCAGTGCTCCATGCAGTACATGCCCTCCTCAATACCCACCACTAGGCTCACCCAACCCCCCAACCCCACCCCTCCAAAACCCTCAGTTTGTTACTCAGAGTCCACAGTCTCTGATGGTTCATCTCCCCCTCCGATTTCCCACAATTCACCCTTCCTTTCCTTCTCACAATGCCCTCCATGTTTTTCCTTATGCTCCACACATAAGTGAGACCATATGATAATTGACTCTCTCTGCTTAACTTATTTCACTCAGCATAATCTCTTCCAGTCCTGTCCATGTTGATACAAAAGTTGGGTATTCATCCTTTCTGATGGAGGCATAATATTCCATTGTATATATGGGCCATATCTTCTTTATCCATTCGCCTGTTGAAGGGCATCTTGGCTCTAAAAATCAACAAGACATAAACAACAAATGTTGGAGAGGATGTAGAGAAAGAGGAACCCTCTTCCACTGTTGGTGGAAATGCAAGTTGGTGCAGTCACTTTGGAGAACAGTGTGGAGATTCCTGAAGGAATTAAAAATAGAACTACCCTATGACCCTGCAATTGCACTACTGGGTAGTTACTCCAATGAAGCAGATGCAGTGCCAAGAAGGGCCACATGTACCCCAATGTTCATAGCAGCAATGGCCACAAAAACAATATATCTTAATATATTTTCATGTTACTATTAGGGCTTAAATGCTCACTAACCCATTTGATTGATTTATCATATTAGCAAGAATTCATCTTGCATGGGCCTGAATTTATGATACACAGGGAAGGGGAGTTTTAAAGGGTGATTTAAAGAAGGGAAGCATAGTCCAAAGCAAGAGATCTAAACTATATTTATCTTACTGGTATATTGGGAAATAATAATTGCAATAAGGGCCTTCTGCATGGGTAGTAGGAATAACCTCAACAAAGAGCATACCATCTACTAGTAGATCTTGAAACCTTTTCTGGTAGGTCACCAAGTTGTTTGTCACTGTCACTGCCCATTCTTCCATCAAAATGTACCCTCCTAACAGGATCAGTTACATCTTAGTGTTTAGTGCTGATGAGATTCTAACATGGCAAGGATACAACTAAAGAGTTGTAACCTTTAGATTTGTTGCATTAGCAATTTTATTATTTTATTTATTTTATTTATTTTATTTTATTTTATTTTATTTTATTTTATTTTATTTTATTTTATTTTATTTTATTTTATTTTATTTTATTTTACCTTCTTCACAAAAAGAATTCTGAAGCAAGGCAGGGCTAAGTCGTTGGAAATTGGATATTCCATGTGAACAATGACTATATTTACTAGAGTCAACTTTTGGCCAACCCCAAGGACAAATCTTTACAAGTCCTTACTGACATTGTCTACCTAGTCTGCTGATTTAAGCCTTTTGTTGACAGAAAGAAGATCATTATTTATTCTGGCTCAGCAGGAATACAAACAGCGCTCTCCCCTCCCCTTTCCCACCACTCCTTTTGCCTTCAGGCTGACCTCCTCATTACCTATTAGAATCCTAAAATAAAGCTTCTGCCTATTGGCCCTCAGGTCTTGGCATTATTAGAAACTTCAGAAATCACTGGCTAACACCATCATTTACACACAGATTGAAAACAGAAACCAAGAGGAATGATGCGACCCGCACAGAGCCTTTCCGCTAGTTATTTAGTTAATGGTAAAATGAAAAAACCCCTGATCTCCCATTCAATACCGATATTCTGTGAGGTTCTTCTTTTTCTTCTTTTCCTTTTGAATCCAAGAGTTGTAGCAGAAACTCTATTTCTCACACTTTTGTTATTATTAATAACATTGTTTACAAAATACCTTCAGCTTTTGAACAAATGGCTTCCATCATTTTTTGATCTTTGTTTCCTTGTGTGATTTTTCCTGACTCTGGAGATTCATGCCTTAGCTGGAGAGTTGGGGGGTAGAGGGAGAGCCACGGATAGTTTTAAAAGGTTCTCTGTTGTTGCAAATTGCATTTCCCTCACAAACAGCTTCTGCAGTCCTCCATTCCTCTATGTCTAGCTTAAATGTCAATGGCAGCTCCAAGTCCCACAATTTTCCAGTCCCTTAGGGATGGGATTTCCTAAGTGGCAGCATAGGTAATTGAAACACAAATTTCTTTTCAGGATCAATAGCTCAAATGACAAATAATGCATGAGGCTTAAATATTTCCTTTGTCTCAGTCTTTGCATTTTTATTTTCTGAAAAGGCTAGCAAAGGTTTTCCAAAATTTCTTTGCTGAAATATTCATGGCTGGTCTATGAGGCTGAAGGACACATTGATAAGACAGAGGTCTCTCTAACATAAACAGGAGGCTTTGGGCTCAGCTGGTGTTTGACAGTGGGGATGTTTATCTTCAGTTAGCTTTTTGTTGAAGGACTTTCCTCCATCACAAAAGCCCCCTTTTAGTATTCACTAGTAGACTTCGTTAACTCCTTTGGATCTGGACCATTGCTACTGCAAACTGATATCATAAGAGAAATCAATTTATAGGACCCTATCAGACACCAAAATCAGGCAAGAATACCGCTTATGTGGTAAACGAGGGCGCATATCTGGTATGAAAGTGAAAAATCTGAAATGACCATTTTGGAAGAAATCATTTTATTCGTTTCAAAGGGAATGTTAGAAACTAGCACAGATGAAAATATAAGCAAAATTTTTCCATACCTAATTTTGTCTTAGAAACAAAGGGCTCTGACTATGTAAACAATATTTAGTTCCAGGTAGATCAAGGCATTTTGGAAAAAGTAGGAATTTCTTGAGTTCTTGGAACTAAGAAAGGAAATTAACATGTATTGAGTGCTGCTTTGTACCAGGCAGTATGTCAGGCACTTTAAATAGACTTCCTAATTAAATTGTCTCAACAGTCAGGGAGGTAGGTACTATTGTCCTACTATACAGAAAGGAAAATGAGCGTGCCAATTCTGGGCTTGTTTGCCCCCAGATTCATTTCTTGCCTTTTCCTTATCCTGCTTAGTAGCACCCAGATGCTAACTCCTGCAGACTACATATCTCAGGCTCCAGTGAAAACTAACTTTTGGCTGTGTTCAGCCAAAGAAAGATGCAGGTAGGAGACTGAAGAGCAGGAGGAGGGAAGAAGCCACAATATTTCCTACCACTCTCCCCAACCCTCCAGCGTGAGGCAGCACCTTTAGAAGTGGATGCCTTTCCTCTGTGGCTCCAGGTCCTACCAGACAGGCTTGATGTGGTTCTAGCTTCTTCTGGGCATCTCTGGCCCCGGGCCCCAGAAACCCAACCCAACCCAACCCAACCCAACCAAACCCCATTTCCCTCTTTGCCTCTTCAGTTGTAGGGGTGGTAGTGACCTCCTGCCCTTGCTAATCTCTGGGTTGCCTCTCTTCCCTTTATTTGGCCTCTCAGCTCCTCCGTCAACTGTATAATGCATTTCTTGTCTTAAATACCCTCTACTTCAAAGACTATGTCAAAAATAGTTTCTGGTTTCTTGGTTGGGCTAGGAGGTGATTAAGTCTCAAAAGTGTATACTCTTCCTTCTTGGTTTGAAAATATCATAGATTTATGATTCTCTCTCAAAACTTGGAAAATCTTTGGCAGAAAAAAACAGCTTTAAAATATTTATTCAACAAAATCATATTTCCATTTCCCCAATAGTCTCCTTCCATACCTTATTAGACCTCAAATTGACAAGAGTTTGTTCTATTACCTTCTAACTAGCCATTGATGTTATACATTGAGGTGTTCATTACAGAGCTAGTCCTTTGCTAGCCCATTGGAAACATCTTTTAAGTTTCTTAATTCCTCAGTATTATCCCATTCTACCTTTAGAACAGTATTCTATTTTTCCAGTTTTATTTCTTCTAGTTATGTCAACTCTAGTGCAGTAGACTTTTTTGAGGCCTGGACCTCTGCAGAGAGAAAAGTGCCTAACGTCATACAGTCAGTCTAGATATGAACTTCCTTCAAGTCACTAAGAGAAATGGGAAGGATGAGTTCAGGGAGGTAGAGAAGAAAAGGCATAGGGCAGGAAAGAGGGAGAGAGAGAAAGCTAGGAGGAGGAGGAACACAGGAGGAAATGCAGTGAGAAGCAAAAGGGGGGAGACATAAGGAAGGAGAGAGAGAAAAATAGTTTTAATGTATTAAGGCAAATGTCATGTTGAGTTTTTCAGGACACATTTAAGAATATGGGGATTTGTAATGACAATATAAAGATAATATTTGTCAGTTTTCCTTCCTTACTGAATATTGTCATTTTTTTTCCTCATAGAATTGAGACAATTTTCTAAACAAAGACATCACCTTGTATAAATGATAGATCTTGCTTTAAAAGAGCTTGCCTTTATTAAAAGACAAATCAGCAGAAAGCTGACTAGTTCTTCCTCCTGGGAATATAGTTGAGATTGGCTTGATTTGTTCAGAATCTTTTTGTCCGAGTTTATAAAAATTAAGTACTACATCCCTCATTCCCTGTGCATAATTAAAACTGTTTTATTTTGGGGCTGATAGTTGGGGTAGGTACAATGATTTGTAGAAGTTTTATAAGATACCTGACTCAGCTGGATTTTGCTAATCTCATGTTGGAGGCTGTCATTCTTTCCAGGTGACACATGATGTGGCAGAAGCTTGTTTTAAAATACAGCACAAACACTTTTTCAGTTGGTTTGGAGATTTATTACTCACTTCTATAAACAGGCAGGAAGTTATTGAAATAGAATTTTTAGGTGTAGCCTAGTAGAGGGAGCCCTCAAGCCTAAGGAGGGGCCTTTAGGAAGTTTGTCAACACCTTTTTCCTCCACTGGCACCTAGACTAGACCCAGGAAGACTGGGAAGTCAATGACCTTTTTTTTTTCCCCTTTTTTGTTTACAATGAACTATATTTTTATTTTTATTATTATTTTATTATGTTATGTTAGTCACCATATAGTACATCAGTTTTTGATGTAGTGTTCCAAGATTCACTGTTTACGTATAACACCCAGTGATGCCATACGTGCCCTCCTTAATACCCATCACCGGTCCAGCACATCCCCCTTCCCTCCTCCCCTCTAAAGCCCTCAATTTCTTTCTCAGAGTCCACAGTCTCTCATGCTTCATCTCCCTCTCTGATTCCCTCTCTTCATTTTTTCCTTCCTTTTCCTAATGTCCTCCATGTTATTCCTTATGTTCCACAAGTAAGTGAAATCGTATGATAATTGACTTTCTTTGCTTGACTTAGTTCACTCAGCATAATCTCCTCCAGTCCCATCCATGTTGACGCAAAAGAGTATTCATCCTTTCTGATGGCTGAGTAATAGTCCGTTGTATATATGGACCACATTTTCTTCATTCATCTGTTGAAGGGCATCTCGGCTCTTTGCACAGTTTGGTTATTGTGGCCATTGCTGCTATGAACATTTGGGTGCATATGGCCCTTCTTTTCACTACATCTGTATCTTTGGGGTAAATACCCAGTAATGCAATTGCCAGGTCATAGGGTAGCCCTATTTCTAATTTTTTGAGGAATCTCCACACTGTTTTTCAAAGTGGCTGCACCATCTTGCATTCCCACCAACAGTGGAAGAGGGTTCCTCTTTCTCCACATCCTCTCCAACATTTGTTGTTTCTTACCTTGTTAATTTTTGCCATTCTAACTGGTGTAAGGTGATATCTCAATGTGGTTTTGATTTGAATTTCCCTAATGGCTAATGATGATGAACACTTTTTCATGTGCTGGTTAGCCCATTTGTATGTCTTCATTGGAGAAGTGTCTGTTCCTATCTTCTGCCTATTTTTTGACATGATTATCTGTTTATTGAAGAGACTGTCTTTTTTCCACTGGATATTTTTTCCTGTTTTGTCAAAGATTATTTGACCATAGAGTTGCGGGTCCATATCTGGGCTCTCTATTCTGTTCCACTGGTCTATGTGTCTGTTTTTCTGCCAGTATCATGCTGTCTTGGTGATCATAGCTTTGTGATAAAGCTTGAAATCAGGCAACGTGATGCCTCCAGCTTTGTCTTTCTTTTTCAATATTTCAACATTCCCTTAGCAATTCGGGGTCTTTTCTGGTTCCATACAAATTTTAGGATTGATTGTTTCAGCACATTTGAAAATTGCCACTGGTATTTTGATCAGGTTGGCACTGAAAGTATAGATAGCTCTGGGCAGCACAGACATTTTCACAATGTTTATTCTTCTGATCCATGAGCATGGAATGTTTTTCCATCTTTTTGTGTCTTCTTCAATTTCTTTCATTAGTGTTCTGTGGCTCCTCAAGTATAGATACTTTACCTAACTCAAGTATAGATACTTTACCTCTTTGGTTAGGTTTATTCCAAGGTATCTTATGGTTTTTGGTGCTGTTTTAAACAGAATACATTCTCTAATTACCCTTTCTACAGTTTCATTTTTAGTGTATAATAAAACAACTGATTTCTGTGCATTGATTTTGTATCCTGCCACATTACCGAATTGCTTTATGAGTTCTAGTAATTTGGGGGTGGAGTCTTTTGGGTTTTCACATAAAGTATCATGTCATCTGTGAAGAGAGAGAGTTTGACTTCCTCTTTGCCAATTTGAATACCTTTCATTTCTTTTTGTTGTCTGACTGCTGTTGCTAGGACTTCTAGTACTATGTTGAACAAGAGTGGCAAGAATGGGCATCCTTGTCGAGTTCCTGATCTCACTGGGAAGGCTGTCAGCTTTTCCCCATTGAGAATGATATTCACTGTAGGTTTTTCATGAATGGATTTTATGAAGTTGAGGAATGTTCCCTCTACCCCTATACTTTGAAGAGTTTTAATGAGGAAAGGATGCTCTATTTTGTCAAATGTTTTTTCTGCATCAGTTGAGAGGACTATGTGGTTCTTCTCTCTTTTCTTATTGATTTGTTCTATCACATTGATTGATTTGTGAATGTTGAACCACCCAGGGATAAATCCCACTTGGTCATGGTGGATAATCTTTTTAATGTGCTGTTGGATCTATCAGCCAGGACCTTGTTGGGAGTCTTAGTATCCATATTCATCAGGGATATTGGTCTGATATTCTCCTTTTTGATGGCGTCTTTGCCTGGTTTGGGGAGCAATGTAATGCTGGCTTCATAGAAAGAGTCTGAAAGTTTTCCTTCTGTTTCTATTTTTTGAAACAGCTTCGGGAGAATAGGTATTTCTTTTTTGAAAGTTTGGTAGAATTCCTCAAGGAACTGAGGACCTTTAGGTCCTGGACTCCGTGTTTTTTGGGAGGTTTTTGATCACTGCTTCCATTTCGTTACTAGATGTTGGTCTCTTCAGGTTGTCAATTTCTTCCTGTTTCAGTCTTGGAAGTTTATAGGTTTCTGAGATATTTGTAGTGTCATTTGGAAACCAGTAGGCATGTCAGCTCCCACCACTTCTATTCATCATAATACTGGAAGTTCTATAGAGTGTATTAAGGCAAGAAAAAAATGAAAAACATGTGAATTGTAAAGAATTATATATTATAGATCTTAGATATCAGACCTCTGTCTGCAGTGTCATTTGCGAATATCTTCACCCATTCTGTGGGTTGCCTGTTTGTTTTGCTGACTGTTTCTTTTGCTGTGTAGAAGCTTTTTATCTTGATGAAGTCCCAAAAGTTCATTTTAGCTTTTGTTGCCTTTGGAGAAATGTCCTGAAAGAAGTTGCTGCGGCTGAGGTCAAAGAGGTTACTGCCTATGTTCTCCTTTAGGATTTTGATGGATTCCTGTCTCACTTTGAGGTCTTTATCCATTTTGAGTTTATCTTTGTGCATGGTGTAAGAGAATGGTCAAGTTTCATTCTTCTGTATATAGCTGAATGACTTTTTCTTGAATGCTACTCCACTTTTAGGGATTCTTGGTTTCTCTCAACCTTCTTTATCCACCCTTCTCATAAAATGCAAGCACATACACCCACACTCCTTGTCCAGAACCCCAAAGACTTCATGGCACTCATCCTAGTAAGTAAACAATAGTCTTTCTCCTTGCCCATCATGATGGTTTTAGGTGCTAGGCCTTTTCCCTTGGGAATGACTCTCTAGTACAATCTGAGATTTAAAATTCTGCTTTAGAAATGCCTGGAAGTGTCTTTGTGCCTACTTTTTCTCAAGCATTTTGTGCGTGGTAATTGTCTTCAGTTCGTAAAGGTAAAGGGATGGAGAACAATGATCTGGAGGTCCTGCAGGGAGTTTTGTTTTGTTTTGTTTGCTATTTCTTTTTTTTCTTTCCAAATTCTTCTTAAATCAGTTCTGCCTCAGGGCTTTGGGGATGGTACAACATCACTTTCCCACTAGTCCAATGTCTGATCTTGTAAGAGGACTTGAAAACTATGCCCAAACGAAGCCAGTGTTAGAAAAGTCTCATTACTTTTATCAGCAAAAGTGTTTGCTTTGCTCCTTTCTTTGGTGAATTGTTGGAAGTCCCTTCAGTCAATAGTCTAACATTAAAATGTGGGAGGGCTTTTCAATTAGCTAGTTACTGGCTATCACTATTTAAATTGCATCTTAGAAACTCAACTCTGAGGTAGTCAATCTCATTGTCTGATGTGTCCCCATTAGTGACAGTCCTTTGGGCAAAAGCAGAAGAATTTACTAGATAAGATATATGATGCTGGATACTGATGACTCAAATATTGCCATTGGAAACTGTGTTGGGGCAAGGAGATTGGCTCCATGAGGCAGTTTCAATCCTGTTGAATGCTGAAGCTCTGGGCCTAGTGGGGCCAGCGGGAACCCTGGGGAGAAGGAGAAAAGAGTAATGAAAGAAGGCTGGTGAAAGATTCAAAGGTGTGGCTGGGGCTGACCATGCTCTGGGGAGAAGCCACAGAAGGAACCTGCCCTGTATTCGTTTTTGGCTGCTGACTGGGGCCATTCTGCATTCTACTCCAGGAATCCCCTTGATTTCTTAACCATTGCTTAACTCATTCTCACTTATTCAGACTAAGGTTCTCTCTCTCCTTTCCTTCCTCCCTCCCTCCCTCCCTCCCTCCTTCCTTCCTTCCTTCCTTCCTTCCTTCCTTCCTTCCTTCCTTCCTTCCTTCCTTCCTTCCTCCCTTCCTATCTTTCTATGTGGGGTGAAGAAAGTTCACAGAGAAAATGGCTTTGACTGTTTCTGTTTCTTAAATTTGATTGTTTTTTCTCTTCCTTCAAATTGTTTGAAATTACCTATTTCTCCACACTAAGTGTGTCATTCCTAATTCCTGTCTTTTCTAGGCAAATCACGCATTTGTCCTGCAGCTTTTGGGGTTATTTTCCTGAAAGCTAAAATAGCCCGGTCGATTTCTGTAAAGGGAATGGGAATAGGTGGAAAGGAATATTCTTGGTATAATAGCCTTGCTACTGATTGACCTGGAACAATTTTTGAAAGTTGCTCAGACTGGCCTGCTGGTCCATGGAGAATCCAGTCTCTCCTTTTAATCCTCATTACTGTCCTACCTCTGGGATGATGTCAGCCATTTTTCCCATTTGGAGAAAAGAATGAAGAAGCCATTCAAAAAATAAGTACCAGAGAGCTACAAATATCAATAGGATGCTTAATTTCTCAGAGTAATTTGGTCTTAACTTTCAGTCCAGACCCTGGCAAATATATTTGTAAGCATTAACTGAGTTATGGGTATAAGACAATGAATAGCAATTTTCCAGAAGCATTCTTTTTTTAAAGATTTTATTTCTTTATTTGACAAAGAGAGGGAGATCACAAGTAGGCAGAGAAGCAGGCAGAGAGAGAGGGGGAAGCAGGCTCCCTGCTGAGCAGAGAGCCCAATGTGGGGCTCGATCCCAGGACCCTGAGATCATGACCTGAGCCAAAGGCAGAGGCTTTAACTCACTGAGCCACCCAGGTGCCCCTCAGAAGTATTCCTTTCTAGTCCTTTCTACCTGCAGTGTACCTGGAATTCAGTTGTTTATCTATCAGAAGTATTTCTTTATGTGTTGGGTCTTGGGTGATGAGAATTCACTCCTATGCATAAAGTAGTCTAACAAATTTTGTGCTTACTTCAGTCTGTTTACCCAGACCCCATCCTTCTCAGTAACATTGGTGGAAACTGAGACAGCTTAATAGTTTTAAAAATAGGGAGCGTGATCAAACACTTCCTCTGTATGGACATAGGATTTCAAGACAGAAGACCTGGGTTTAACTTCTGGCTTTGTCACTTAGTAACCACGTGACATTGGGGTGAGCTAGTCAACCTTTCACCACCTATTCTTCATCTTCCTAATAACACTTGCCTTGTAGAACTAACAGACCCCATCCCCCTTGGTTATGTTCCCAATTTATACAGATTCAGCCTCAACACAAGTGAGTTGTCATTCACTTCCCATGACTGTACCCCATATCCCTGTTTATCTCCTTTGAACCATTTATTCTCCTTACCTTCTTTCTATATTAGGGAGTATTTGACTTTGTGGAATCGCTATGTGCATATACTGTTTATTGGCTTCTCAAAGTACAAGGTAACTGATTTGTTAGCAAGAATTTGGTGACCAAACTGAATTTTTCAAATTTTCTATACTTTATAGCTTAGGCTAAATAATACTATTAGCCTTCCAAAGATGAGGAATGAACAAATTAAGTGCTAACTCCATGCTCCCTTTGATTGGGCCCATTAGAATAGGAGGCATGTATTCTTGCCCTCCGTTCCTTTGGCCCATTTTTTGTGTGTCCTCTGCTCTTACGCATTACCCACTTACCCATTAGCAAATGTATCTCCTTTGTCAGCATTTTTCTGGGTGGGAAGTCTAGGGAGTTCCATTCCAGATCTTCTAAGTACTTTTTCTTCACTTTCTTTCTTTCTTTTTTTTAAAGATTTTATTTATTTATTTGAGAGAGAGAGTACGAGAGAGAGCGCATGCGCACATGTATACATGCACAAGTGGAGGAGGGGCAGAGGGAGAGGGATAAGCAGACTCCCTGCTGAGCAGGGAGCCCAACACAGGGCTCAATCCCAGGACCCTGAGATCATGACCTGAGCTAAAGGCAGATGCTTAATGGAATAAGTCACACAGGCCGCCCCTCTCCTCACTTTCTTCTTCTGAGCTCTGGATCTATACTTTGGAGCTAGGTGACCTTGACCAACTGCTTAACTTTTAAGCTTTAGTTTTCCCATCTGCAAAATGTGGGTGATTTATTAAGTACATGGCAGGACTGTTGTGAGGATTGTTAAAAATAATGAAAATATTCAATACACTAGAAAGCACTGTACAAACATGACATTAGGAGATAACTGAAAAACTTGGAGGTGGGACATGATGGGCATGTTCTGAGAGTGGTGAGTGTCACTAGATCTTAGGGTGTAGCTAGTTCCTAGATCTATTCCCCTTCTGGTCATTCTCCCACTTACCTTCTCTTCTTGCTTTCTCCTGTTTGTTGCACCCACACTTAAGAGTTGTCAGTGTTGGAGAAATATGGGTAAGGTTAGGTAGAACTGAAGGAGAACTGAACCATGCTAATTCAACACTCACTGCCATCCTGTATGTCTGCGTGCTTGCCAACCCCAGCCCCCAAACTGGTCCTTTATCCCTCCACAAGTATGTCCATACCCCAATCCCCAGAACCTGTGAATGTTACCTTAGATGACAAATGGTGCTTTGCTAATGTGATCAAGGTAACGATCTCAAACTGGAGAGATTATCCTGGATTACCTGTGTGGGCCAGCATAACCACAAGGATTTTATAAGAGATATAAGAAGAGCCAGAGAGAGAAAGCGATAGATAAGAAAGAAAATGGAAGTAGAGATTGAAGATGTTACACTGCTGACTTTGAAGCTGGAAGAAGGGACCCCAAGTCAGGGGATGTAAAGAATGCAGCTCTAGAAGTTGGAAAAGGCAAGGAAAACAGATTCTCCCCAGAATCTCTAGAGGGGGCGTAGTCTTGTTTCACCTTGGTTTCAGCCCGGTGACACTCATTTCTGACATCTGTCCTCCAGAATTATAATAAATATGTGTTGCTTTAATCCACTAAGTTGTGGTATTTTGTTACAGCAGCAATAGGAAATGAATGCAGTAGGTTGGGCCAGTGATCACATAGTATTTGTAGAGTCTGGGGGCAGCTATATTAGGTGCTCCTACATCTGTGACTCCACCTGTCTTGTTAACTACTGCCTGGGACCAGATGCACCTGCAGTGACCAGTCATCCCAGTTTATCTTGTTGAGCCCTGAGAGCCCTGCCCTCCATGAAACTCCTCAATCCCACGCCAACAGGGGTCCACTTGTGACTCCACATCGTCTCCATTTTCCAGATTTTATTAGTCTTGGTTATAGGACCTCTGTTTCTAAGACCTCCTCTGTTGTTTATATTCCTAATCTGTTACCCATTTTCCACTTTAAATTCTGGCACCAACTTCGCCAGACTCGGGTGACTTCTCTTAGGACTTCCAACACTGTTCCCAGCCCCACCCTGAGTCACTTCACTTTGCTTTGAATGGCTGCTGCTGAGGCTTCTCTGATGATACCCCCTCCTCCAATCCCCGCCCTCCCTGGTCTCAGTCTTTCTGTTCTGGACCTCTGGACCTCTTTCTGTTCTCTTCTCGACCTCTTCTGGTCCAGCCCAGTGTTGCTCTGGGTTGGAACAACCTTGTTTTGCTTTGGAATATCTGTGAATGCGTCTGCGAAGTTGTGTCACTCTTGCTTGGACTGTGAGGCCACGGAAACAACCTTGAATCACTGCCCTTAAATGTCACATCCTGAGCCTGGCGGTGTGAGGCATGTTTAACTCTCATGGATGGTGCCTCAGTCCAACATCACCCCTCATGGATGGTGCCTCAGTCCAACATCACCCCTCATCCTAAAAGGTCCTCTTGAAGGGGACCTAATACACAAACATACAAACATAATCAGAGGAGAAATTATTCACATAACGCAAGAGATTCTCAACTTTACAAAGGGTTTAACTTTGTGGTTTACTTAAATAGCAAGTCCCCATAGTGGATTTAAAGGGATTTGATTTTTGGCAGAGAAATTTACAGTTTTCAAGGACATTTATGGTGATAAGTGTTATGATTAATCACATGTATGACATTTGAATTCTTTCTCTTGAGTTGATGCACCTCTGGTCTTCCAAAGTACTGGGTCCCCATGAAAGAAGGCATTCTGTGGCTGTCTCAACTATTCTTATCTTCTTCTGACAGGTAGGTTACCAGCCAGCCAGTCATCCACATGGATGTGATGCTGATTGGTAAGGTTTTGCATCCCTCTTTCCTTCTCTGTGACAGGTGCCTTCCTTCCCTCCATCATCCCAGCAGCAGCAGCAGCAGCAGCAGGACAGTCCATTTTGACTCTAGGATGTATCTTTGCCAGAGGCTTTCAGCAGTTCCAGACCAATATTCTCATACTCATCCTCAATTCTTTTTATTGCCACGCTAGCTCTGACCTTTTCTTTCCATTCTGATAATTGGCCAACTGTCTTATTCTGAGAGCCAGTCCTTACTTTATATCTTGGCTCTGATTAATGCCTTGTTTCCTGTGCTTGAGACCTTATCTTGGTAGCCTGCCCAATACCCTCATTCCCCTAGGACTGATCCCTATCTTGATTTTGTCATTATTACTGCCCCCCACCAGCACACTGTGAAGATTTCCTGAATTTCATCCCATGTCTAGGTCAGCTGCAAACATGTCTATAGAAAGTCAGCTGTGAAGATTACTGAAGTATCTGTCTTTCTTGAATTTTCTTTTGCCATTTGCCATCTAAAAAATCTGAGGACAAGAACTGTGTCTCACTAGTCTCAATTTTCCAAGTATTCACCTCAAGGTTTTTCATGTGCTCAGTGAAATTTGTTCAATAGGTGAGAAATTGGAGGGTTGATGAATGACTAAGTGAATTAATAAATGAAATACTCTCCAAAAACTGGTGATTGGTGGACACAAGTCTTTCTGTGGCTGCTTGACCTCTGGGACATGACTGGACTCCTAATACAAATATGCTCATTTATTAGTGTTCTTGGGAGATCTGGTTCATTCATTTCCTTTTTCTGCTTAGTATGTGTTGAGATATAGGGAAGCAATGAGCAATGAAAGTGAACAGCAATAGGAACATGGAACCCATTGGGATGAAATCACTAAGGTTTTGTTGGGTCTATGATTGGCCTGCTATAGTACTGAGACAGCTACTAAGCCTGTACTGAGAGTGCTATAGTACTGAGACAGCTACTAAGCCTGTACTGAGAGTGAACCAGAAACAAGGTAACCAGAATCAGGCCCTGGTGAAATAAATACTGACTGGACCAATACACAATGTGATATTAGATGTTGGCTGGTTCTACAATAGGAATTTGTGGAAACTGTTCAAATCAGAGGGCAGTCATCCATCTACAGATATTCATATACACAGTTTAGAGCAGTACTGTGCAAGACAAACAAAACCTATCTGAGGGCAGCATCTGGCCTTCAGGTCTACATTTCATGACTACTGAATTCTGCCTGGCTGAGAACTATGAGTGTGGTTAGTGGCTAAATTTAGGAATGCAGGAAATGGAATAAGATAGACATACTGCGGAGAGCTGAAAGGTGGGGAGAAATTCTTACTATTCATTTGAATAAAGACTGAGGAAAATATTCTGAGATGATTGGAGTGTTGTCAGGGGATTCTGATGCTACCCTGGGGCCAGTCTGTAGTACCTTGTTTACTGCTGGGCTTCTGGGAACAGTTTATTAATGAACAATATACTTTTCTCTCACTGGCTCTCACATGGGAAAGATTTAGGGAACGTTGGGCCTAACCAAGTAGGAGATAGCTTAAGTTATTTTCATGACTATTATTTTTAAGATCCATATAAATTCTTAGAGAATATAATTTGTGAGTTAGGTATTAGTATTACTTTAAAATTTAGTGCAATATTTATTCTTCTAAGCTGCCTTTATGTTAGCAAATCATGATAAGATTAGCATTAATCTGACAGTAATATACTGAGTTATCCAATTCTCTGTTAATTTTTTTAGACCAATTTTTCCACCTTACTCTTTAATATGCTCTCTTTGACCAAATGTATGACTACCCACCCACCCCCACCCTCACAATACACGTGTTAAATCATTTCTATTCTGAAAAACTCTGGAAGTATTTTGTAGTTATAGTAGTTTAAGGAATATGAACATAGAAGAAGCCAGGACAGGATTGTCAGAATTTGGAAATGGGACTGGCCAGGAAAGACTTAGATGTTGGGCATAGCCAACTAGTGGAGTTTGGCAGATACCATAAATTAATGCACAAATGGGATCAAGTCCACAAAGGCCACCTTAAGCCACGGAGTGACAGGCAAGGTCCACAATCTTAGGGGGTCTGACAATATGAATGGTTGGATATGTCAATACTGAGGCTGATGGTAGTCTGCTGTCTACTTTGTAAATCCACAGAGCTATTCTGCTGGTGATTAGGTAGTCAAAGACCTGTAGGTTCATTAGATAGTTTTTATATCTGGTTTCCTACTCTATTTATCTTAGATAATACCATGGACAACCCATGATGAAAACCTAGCTCTCAAATGGCCTATCTGTCCTGTAAGACAAAATGGACCTGGGACAGCTTTATATGCAGATGTAAATTGGCTAATACTGATGTCTTCCCAGAAATGAAGGAAGTTTACCAGATTTAGGCAGTGACGTTGAGTGAGCTTATTATAGGCATTCCAGAACATAACTCCTGGAAATTATCCAGTTGTCATGGCATCTTGCCATTGATTATGAAGGAATGGCAGGCATTGAAAACTCCTGTATATTTTAATAGTTTTCCAGGGGAAGGGAAAGAAAGAAATATACATTACAGAATCCAAATGACATACTTAGGTTTTATTTTTCCACTGAATTTAATTGTTTTAATTGTTTTTACTTTGTTCAATCACACTGGTTTGATTTGCTATCTTTGTACAAGTATGGAAGGAAAAAAAAAAAGAACCCTAACACTTACTGAGCATTTACAAAGTACTAAGCATTATACAGTTTACCGACATCATTGTAGGTAACTCAGTCAGGCAGGAATTGTTATCTTCATTTTAGAAATAAGGCAACTGACTTTGGAAAACAGTGTGGAGATTCCTGAAGGAATTAAAAGTAGAGCTACCCTATGACCCTGCCATTGCACTACTGGGTATTTACCCCAAAGAAGCAGATATAGTACAAAGAAGGGCCATATGTACCCCAATGTTCAAAGCAGCAATGGCCACAATCGCCAAACTGTGGAAAGAACCAAAATGCCCTTCAACAGACAAAGAAGATATGGTCCATATATACAATGGAATATTATGCCTCCATCAGAAAGGACGAATATCCAATTTTTGTTTCAATATGGATGGGACTGGAAGAGATTATGCAGAGTGAAATAAGTCAAGTAGAGAGAGCCAATTACCTTATGGTCTCACGTGTGGAGCATAAGGAAAATCATGGAGGGCATTGGGAGAAGGAAAGGAAGGGTGAATTGGGGGAAATCTGAGGGGGAGATGAACCATGAGAGACTGTGGACTCTGAGCAGCAAACTGAGGGTTTTGGTGGGGAAGAGTGTGGGGGGCTGGCTGAGCCTGGTGGTGGGAATTGAGGAGGGCATGTATTGCATGGAGCACTGGGTGTGGTACATGAACAGTGATCTTGGAACATTGAAAAAAATAAAATAAAATAAATTAATTTAAAAAAAAAAGAATATCATCCATTAAAATAAAAGGCAACTGAATCTCAGAGAGTTTAAGTAGCTTGTCTAAAGTCACACAGCTAGTAAAGGGCAGAGCCAAAATCAGAACTCCTCTGTATCTATCTGTCTCCAAGGTCCACATTCTTTTTTGCCAAATGCTGTGTCCCTTAGCAGATTTTGTTATATTCAGACAATATGAATTCCATTCAATGAAAATAGAAGTGTAACTCATTCTGTAAAAGGGCACTAGGCACTATCAGTAGACATGATAAATTTGGTCACATTAGTAAAAAGCTGAATACTTCAAAATACAGTGGTTTAATAGGAATGCTCACATTTGACTTCTTTTGTACAAAACCATGAGTGAGATAAAACCTTTCTGAAATTTAGTGTGAGATTTCACCTCCTGGATTTTAATTACTGTATTTTTCATTACCCGATGGTGCTTCTGTATTTTAATAATCATCAGCTTTCAGTAACTAATACCAGTGTGTATCAGTAATAAGCTTTGCTTTATGAATGAATTAATGAATGTATCGGCCATCTTTTCCCCACAGGAGATGTTAATGACATTTCCTGAAACCCAATGAGTCTACTGAGTCTCTGAAATGTAAAATTTTTAAATCTGCGATTTTAATTTGGAGATTGAGCATTTTATTTTACTCTGGAGGGAACCCCAAAGTTGCTTTATTGTTATTTTCTTAGTTGTTTCTTTTGAATCTCAAGAGTCAAGTAATGCTCTGGAAAATATGAGAAGCTAAATGCCACATTTACAATTGTTTTTGAAAGGTCTAACCTTTATTAAAGTAACTGGGTAAATACAATTCAAAAGGGTTTACTTCTCTTGTAAATTAAATGGTATGTTTGTAGACTGAAAGGTCAATTTTTCAGCAGTCTGGTTTTTAAAAACTATCATTTTTTGTCTACAATAAATCAAGAAAGCTAATTTGTTTTACATGTATGATACATGAGCAATAATGCTATTCGTCTGATTTCAAGCTCAGTTATTTGTGGCATGAAAGCACTTTTAAATGTTGGCTTCTGAAGATGGATATAAAAGAAGTTGAGACTGAACTATTTGGCTTCCTGCACTCAGAACTGAATCTATCTTCAGAGATATGTAACCCAATCATCTTCTACATGTCGCTTTGGGTCTATTGAGTCATTTCATACCTTGCTACAGAAAATATTATTTTTCCTTTTTTATTAGAGAGAAAAATCACCTTTTCCTTTTCATTATCTAAAACATTCATTAAAAATTATAACCCACTTTAAAATCTCTCTCTCTCTCTCTGTCACACACACACACACACACACACACACACACGCACATATGCACACACAGAGTGACAGTCTTCCTTTAGGCATTGTTTTCAGATATTTGTTTTGGGTCTAGAGTCAGTTTTGAAATCCTGTTAACTTAGAGAAGTGCATGAGGGAAACCATGCTTTGATACTGCTGGCTTTGAAAAGAGCCTGCTTAGAGAAAATTTAATTGATAGATGGAGTCTTAGGCCTGATTCATACCTTGGGTTTTAAGGTTTTTGGTTGGTTTTACACAAATGAACAGGTAGCCATCTATAAAATGATGGAACTACATGAATAATAATGGCAGATACTAAATGTTAAGTAAATGCTAAATACAAAGAATAATAAACCCTTAATCTAACAAGAGTATTAGAACAATTGTTTCTCTTAATATGCTTTTGTCAGTGTAGGGAGTACAGCTTAATTCAATACATTAATTAAGTACTTACATGATAAGCTTTGTGCTCAAGACTGGAAATTCAGAGAATATGAATATGGCATCAACTGTCCCTCCCTTTTTTCTTCTTAATTCTGTTTTCTTGGTCACAGGAGCTTGCTCTTCCTTCTTTTTCTTTCCTTCCTCCCTCCCTCCCTCCCTCCCTCCCTCCCTCCCTCCCTTCCTTCCTTCCTTCCTTCCTTCCTTCCTTCCTTCCTTCCTTCCTTCCTGTCAGCAAAATGTGTGAAAACTTCTGGTCTAGAATCTTAGGTTGGGAAATAGTTGATTTTTTTTGTTTTTGTTTTTGATACTCACTAGCTTGCCTTGAGGACAAAGTATGTGGCAAGTTCTTATCCTAGCTTTATGGATAACTAAAAGCTGGGCGTGTGACAAATCATTTTACTTCTCCGAACTTGTATTAGATTAGCTTCTTATTTTTACAATTCTCACCTTGCCTTATTGGCTCAAGATAGTTGGTTTAGGCTCTTGGTAATTTATCCTAATAATATGTTTGTTGCAACAGCAATGGATTTAATTTAATTCAACCAACATTGCCATTTTACAAAAGCACTCTGCTTGGTCCTGTGGGCGATACAACAAATAAGATCCAGTCCTGTCTTTTGGGCTCTCCCAGTTTTGGCTGGGGAGAAGATAATTATGCAAGTAATTATAATAAGGCAGGATATGAGAAATGCTATAACAGAGGAATGAGCAAAATGCTATAATGATTTGAGGGAGGGAGAAAGTATATGCAACTGGAAACATCTGAAAAGATTTCCTGGAGGTTGTGGCTTTTAAGATGGCCTTTGGAGAATAGGGATGATTTCTTGAGCAGGGCTACACAGAAGGTCCAAGCAAAAAGAGTGAGAGCAAAAATGTGGGATGGAAACGCACAGGGAATGTTTGTCTGCAATGCGGGGTTCCTGTTGGGGGTGGTGGGAGCTAAGACCAGGAAGAGAATCTGGAATCATATTGAGGAGGGACTGAGCATTTTGAGCTGAGGCATTTCTAGTTCATTCTGTGGGCAGTGTTGGCATGGCAATAAGGATTTAAAAACACACATACATGGACTTATTTGTTTATCATTTGTTTTGTTTGTTTATTTATCATGTATTATTATTTATTTATAACAGGGAGTGACAAGCTTTTGCAGGGGAAATAATCCAACAATAGGCTGGACTGAAAGGAGAAAGCCAATTTGAAATAGCTAATGAAATCTTTTTCCTCTGATTACAGCAGTAATACAAACTCATTATAGAAACTCTAGAACATAAAGAGCAGCACAAAGAAAAAAAATTACCTGTGATTTCATCATCTAGTGTTACCCATTATTTACACTGTAATGTATCTACTGCCCTCAGTTTTTAATGATATTGTCAATCATCTGCTTCTTCATATATCAGGAACAATTATCAGGCCATTCAGTTGAATTGAAAACTCTGTTTTAAAAAGGGAAAATGTGTTACTTTTAAGAAGAAACAGTAAGTTTACAATGTCCTCAAGTAGAGGTCCTATTAAGCCTACTTTAATAATTATACAAATTATTTGTACTTAGATTGCCAATTATTTGATTAGTTAGTGCTGCTATGGTGTATACTTTTTGTAAGTCAGTTCAATATGCTGCTCTGTCGTATTTCTTCCATAGTTAGCTCAGTAATATTTAAAAAATTAGTATAATATTAATTTCTAATTTTATTTCTGTCCAGCTTTTCAAAAATTCCAATTTAGTGTGTTCTAGATCAAAGACGATTTTCAGTATTAGCAAGTTTATTTAGGAAGAGGATTTTTCATCACTCATTGTGTTTTTTTTCTTTTCTTTTTTTTTTTTTTTTTTTTTGTGTTTTTTTTTCTTTTTAATGATGATTGAATTGATTTTTTTCAGGTCAGTACTGTTGTTGATTGTTAATGTTTCAGTTATTTGGAGGGATTATTTTAATATTCCAACTGGATTTTAAAACACCTGACACATTGACACATTTTATTTAATTGCACATATTTATCAGAAAAATGTAGCTGTTAATGGGTCCCAGAGCATTCAATAATTGTAAATATCCTGTTTTGTTTTTTTTAAATGAGATCTATTTCTCAATGTTTTATTATTCAATCAAAGGATTAAAAATAAGCCAATCAGAGAAAGACAATTATCATAAAATCTCTATGCTATGAGGAATTTGAGAGGCAGGGCAGGGGGTTGTGGGGGTAGGGAGGGAAAAAATGAAACAAGATGGGATTGGGAGGGAGACAAACCATAAAAGACTCTTAATCTCAGGAAACAAACTGAGCGTTGCTGGAGGGTGAGGGGAGAGGCATAGGTGGCTGGGTGATGGACATTGGGGAGGGTATGTGCTATGGTTGAGTGCTGTGAATTGTATAAGACTGATGATTCACAGACCTGTACCCTTGGGGCAAATAATACATTATACATTAATAACAAAAATTAAAAAAATCACTTCACCATCTCTCTTTTGGTCATTAATCTCTCAAATCAGCTTTAATGCCCTTCCCCTTACAGGTCATGGTGATGCCTCAGTTTATAAACATATGTCCTGTCTGTTATGAACTTTCCACTAATGCAATGCTTCAGTGCTGCTTACTGAGTTCAGCTTGTCGGCAACCTTCCCTGGATTCCCATCTGCTTTATAGCCCTGTATTTCATAACCAGGATGTGGCTCCACCAGGCTCTTGTGGATGATACTATAAACTGTGTTGTAATGGCTCATAGGATTAGATAGAGGCTATTATACATCTAGCCTGGAGTGCTAATGTCTAAAATTAGGCATGGATTTTGTAAACGGTAATGAAATGGAAAGAAATGACTTTCAGATGTATTTTGGCCCTGTGCTATGCCATCACAACTCTAACGTATCAGGAAACCTTGTCCCCCCCCACACTCATGATTAAATGCTGTACTCTTCCTTAACTAGACTGTTGAATTGTGTGTGTAAATCTCAGCATCCCTTAAGTATTGTTAATGCCGTAAAACTGGGATGCTCTAATTACCAATATTTCTCCCTTCTCAAATTATTTGCTCTTTCTGGGCTGTCTCTGTGACTTCAGTACATTAGTGGCTGACCCAATCTCAGACCTATGGTCTATTCCCCCTCATATAGTGTGTTTTTGCTTAAAGAGGTGGTGGGAATGCATTTAGAACACTTCCCTTAAACGACAGGGTTGAGAAAATGGAGTCATTTCTGTTCAAAAGGTCTCTGAGAGAGGAGGGTCTGTAACTCATCATGCAGGATAACCCTTCACCCAGGATTTAAAGAAAGCACAACTTGCCTGGACATGGAAATGTATGAACATAGAAAGCATATCAATTAGTGATTGATTTACTATATCACAAGAGGAATTTCACTTTGCAAAAAGACTTACCATGAGGTTCCTAAATTGGAGGGCACTTCTTAGGGCATTGGACAAACTATTGCCGGTTTGGCATTCAGTGTGGACAAAAGCAAAGAGAAAACGGAAGTAAAGCAATTATTGCCTGTGGAAGATTTACCTGCACTAGGCACCTTGTTTCTAAAATTAGTGTATAAGCCAATAGGAAGAACAAGGGTTCGTTAAATTTCTGTCTTTTGAGCACTTTACTATGTTCCAGGCACTTTATATGTATCATGTCATCTAACTATCACATCAACTCTATGAATTGTAAACTGGCTTTACAGAGGACAGACCAAAGCTTGCTTAGCATTATACAGCAAGTTAAGTGGTGAAACTGAGTCCAATTCATTTCTGTCTTCAGGGATTGTACTCTTTATACATTATAAGTTAATGGAATTGATTTAGGAAAAGCATATTTTATCCACACTCAAAATTAGTATATACAGTAAAGGATACATGTGTGGATACATCTAGTTTTAAATCTTTTGAAATCATTCAGTAAATAGCCTGAGATTCTTCCTCTTGTTCATTCAGTATAGTCTCTGATCCCAAAACCAGACAAAGACCCCATCAAAAAGGAGAATTACAGACCAATATCCTTGATGAACACAGATGTAAAAATTCTCACCAAAATACTAGCCAATAGGATCCAACAGTACATTACAAGGATTATTCATCACGATCAAGTGGGATTTATTCCTAAGATGCAAGGTTGGTTCAACATCCATCCGCAAATCAATCAATGTGATTCAATACATTAATAAAAGAAAGAACAAGAACCATATGATACTCTCAATTGATGCTGAAAAAGCATTTGACAAAGTACAGCATCCCTTCCTGATCAAAACTCTGCACAGCATAGGCATAGAGGGTACACTCCTCAACATCATCAAGGCCATCTATGAAAAACCCACAGCAAATATCATTCTCAATGGGGAAAAGCTCTCAGCATTTCTGAGATCAGGAACAATGGCAGGGATGCCCACTATCTCCACTGCTATTCAACATAGTACTAGAAGTCCTCGCCGCAGCAATCAGACAACAAAAAGAAATCAAAGGCATCCAAATCAGCAAAAAAGAAGTCAAACCCTCACTCTTTGCAGATGATATGATACTTTATGTGGAAAACCCAAAAGACTCCACTCCAAGACTGCTAGAGCTCATCCAGGAATTCAGTCAAGTGTCAGGATATAAAATTAATGCACAGAAATCAGTTGCATTGTTATACACCAACAGCAAAACAGAAGAAAGAAAAATTAAGGACTCTATCCCACTTACCATTGCACCCATAACCATAAGATATCTAGGAATAAACCTAACCAAAGAGGCAAAGAATCTGTACTCAGAAAACTACAAAGTGCTCATGAAAGAAATTGAGGAAGACACCAAGAGATGGAAAAACGTTCCATGCTCATGGATTGGAAGAACAAATATCGTGAAAATGTCTATTCTACCTAAAGCAATCTACACGTTTAATGCAATCCCTATCAAAATACCATCAATTTATTTCAAAGAAATGGAACAAATAATCCTAAAATTTATATGGAACCAGAAAAGACCACGAATAGCCAGAGGAATGTTGAAAAAGAAAACCAAAGTTGGCGGCATCACAATTCCTGACTTCAAACTCTATTACAAAGCTATAATAATTAAGACAGTGTGGTACTGGCATTCAGTATGGTCTCCAAGAAATTTATTTGCTGGGAAGGTACATCTGCTATGACAGTGATCTTAAAAGACATTTCAAAGCCAGACGGAGAAGGTTTCTGAATTTGTCTCTATTTGGAATGATCTGTGTTGCATCTCCCTTCCATTAGAGTGACTGTATCATGTACAACGTCAGGTTTTGAGGTTTCTTTTTTTTTTTTTTTTTTTTTTTTATTTTTTTATTTTTTTGGTTTTGAGGTTTCTTGACAAGTTCAATTAAGATGCATTTCTTGGGACACCTGGGTGGCTCAGTCAGTTGAGTGCCTGCTCCTGGCTTCGGCTCAGGTGATGATCTCAGGGTGGTGAGATCGAACCCCAGTCAGGCTCTGCGCTCAGCAGGGAGTCTGCTTGAGATTCTCTCTCCCTCTGCTCCTCCTCTCTCTTTCTTTCTAAAAAAAATTAATCCTAAAATAAATAAATAAAATAAAATAATCTTTAAAAAAAGATGCATTTCTTTTTTTTTTTTTTAAAGATTTTATTTATTTATTTGTCAGAGAGAGAGAGAGAACACAAGCAGGCAGAGACAGAGGGTGAAGCAGGCTCCCTGCCAAGCAAGGAGCCTGATATGGGACTCGATCCCAGTACCCTGGGATCATGACCTGAGCCGAAGGCAGCTGCTTAACCAACTGAGCCACCCAGGCGTCCCAAAAGATGCATTTCTTAAGACAGTGTGGTGTGGTAAAAAGAACATGGACATAGGTTCTAATTCCTCTTTTCCAGGCATTGCCAGTGAAACCTTGGTGAAATCATTTAACCTCTCTGGGCCTCAGTTTCTTTGTCTCCTATCCATTTTCTTAAAAAAAAGAAAATCAAATTTCCTTGCTCTCTGCTTTCACTCCCAGTCATAGGAGAGTTGTAGTCAATCACACCTCTAATCATATGGATGAGTTCTTTTTTTTAAAACATACAGTAGTTTATTAGTTTCAGGTGTACAATATAGTGAGTCATCAATTTCATATGTCACCCTCTGCTCATCACAAGTGTGCTCCTTAATCCCCATCCCCTATTTCCCCCATCCCCCTATCCCCACCTCCCTTCTGATAATTATCAATTTGTTCTCTATAGTTAAGAGTCTATTTCTTGGTTTGTCTTTCTTTTTTACCCCTTTGATTGATTGTTTTGTTTCTTAAATTCCACATATGAGTGAAATCATATGGTATTTGTCTTCCTCTGACTGACTCACTTCCCTTAGCACTATATCTAGCTTCATCCATGTTGCTGCAAATGGCAAGATTTCATTCTTTTTGTGACTCAGTAATATTCCACACTGGAATGGATATCTTTGCTATCCATTCATCAATTGATGGACACTTGGGGTCCTTCCATATCTTGGCTATTGTAAATAATGCTGCTATAAACATGAGGGTACATGTATCCCTTTGAATTAGTGTTTTTATATTCTTTGGATAAATACCCAGTAGTCCAATTGCTGGGTCATAGGGTAGTTTTATTTTTAACTTTTTGAGGAACCTCCATTCTGTTTTCCACAGTGACTGCAACAATTTGTATTCCCATCAATAGTGCAAGAGGGTTCTCTTTTCTCCACATCCTCACCAACACTTGTTTCTTGTGTTGCTGATTTTAGCCATTCTAAGAGGTGTGAGGTGTTATCTTATTATAGTTTTGATTTGCATTTCCCTGATGGTAGGTGATGATGAACATCTTTTCATGTGTCTATTGATCATCTGTATGTCTTCTTTGGAGAAATGTCTGTTCATGTCTTCTGCCCATTTTTAAATTGGATTATTTGGTTTTTGGGTACTGCATTTTATAAGTTCTTTATATATTTTGGATACTAGCCCTTTATCAGACATGTCATTTGCAAATATCTTCTGCCATTCCATAGGTTGCTTGTAAGTTTTGTTTATTGTTTTGTTTGCTGTGCAGAATCTTTTTATTTTGATGTAGTACCAATATTTTATTTTTACTTTTGCTTCCATTACCTCAGGAGACATATCTAGAAAAAAGTTGCTGTAGCCAATGTCAAAGACGTTACTGCCTGTGTTCTCCTCTAGGATTTTTATGGTTGCAGGTCTCACATTTAGGTGCTTCATCCATTTGGAGTTTATTTTTGTGTATGGTGTAATGAGTAGTCCAGTTTCTTTCTTTTGTATGTTGCTGTCCAGTTTTCCCAACACCATTTGTTGAAGAGACCGTTTTTTTCCTATTGCTTATCCTTCCCTGCTTTGTCAAAGCTTAATAGACCATACAGTTGTGGGTTTATTTCTGGGTTTTCTGTGCTGTTCCACTGATCTATGTGTCTATTTTGTGACAATACCATACTGTTTTGATGATTGCAGTTTTGTAATGTCACTCGAAGTCTAGAATTGTGATGCCTCCCACTTTGTTTTTCTTTTTCAAGAGTGCATTGGCTATTTGAGGTCTTCTTTTTTATTTGGGATCTTTTGTGGTTCCATATAAATTTTGGGTTTGTTTGTTCTAGTTTGGTGAAAAATGCTGTTGGTAGTTTGATAGGGATTGCATTAAATGTGTAGATTGTTTTGAGTAATATAAACATTTTAACAGTATTTGTTCTTCTAATCCATGAGCATGGAATGTGTTTCCATTTTTTTGTGTCATCCTAAATTTCTTTGATCAGTGTTTTATAGTTTTCAGAGTACAGGTCTTTCACCTATGATTATGTTTATTCTTAGGCATCTTATTAGTTTTGGTGCAGTTACAAATGGGATCATTTTCTTAATTTCTCTTTCTGCTGCTTCATTATTGATGTATAGCAATACAACAGATTTCTGTACGTTGATTGTGTATCCTGTGACTTTACTGAATTCAGTTATCAATTCTAGCTGTTTTTTGGTGGAGTCTTTCGGGTTTTCTATATATAGTATCATGTCATCCACAAATAGTGACAGTTTGACTTCTTCCTTACTGATTTGGATGCCTTTTATTTCTTTTTGTTGTCTGATTGCTGTGGCTAGGACTTCAAGTACTATGTTGAATGGAAGTGCTGAGAGTAGACATCCCTATCTTGTTCCCAACCTTAGGGGAGAAGCTCTCAGGTTTTTCCCCATTAAGGATGATGTTAGGTGTGGGTTTTTCATATATGGCCTTTATTATGTTGAGATATATTCCCTCTAAACTTACTTTATTGAGGGTTTTTATCATGAATGGATGTTGTACTTTGTCAAATGCTTTTCTTACATCTATTGAAATGATCTTATGGTTCTTATCCTTTCTCTTATTGATATATCACATTGATTGTTTGTGAATATTGAACCACCCTTGAAACCCAGGAATAAATCCCACTTGATTCTGGTGAATGAATTTTTTTAATGTATTGTTGGTTTCGGTTTGCTAGTATTTTGTTGAGGATTTTGTATCTATGTTCATCAGGAATATTGGCCTGTAGTTTCCTCAGTGGTGTCTTTATCTGGTTTTGATATCAAGGTCATGCTGACCTCATACAATGAATTTAGAAGTTTTTCTTCCTTTTCTTTCTTTTTATGGAATAGTTTTAGAAAAATAGGTATTAACTCTCCTTTAAATGTTTGGTAGAATTAACCTGTGAAACCATCTGGTCCTGGACTTTCATTTTTTGGGAGTTTTTTCATTACTGGTTCAATTTCTTTGTTGGTTATCAGTCTGTGCAAATTTTCTATTTCTTCCTGTTTCAGTTTTGGTAGTTTATATGTTTCTAAAAAATTTATTTTATTTTATTTTTTCAGCGTTCCAAGATTCATCATTTATGCACCACACCCAGTGCTCCATGTTTCTAAAACTTTATCCATTTCCTCTAGGTTGTTCAATTTGTTGACATATGGTTTTTCATAATATTCCCTTACAATTATTTGTATTTCTGTTGTGTTGGTTATTATTTCTCCTCTCTCATTTGTGATTTTATTTGAGTCCTTTCTCTTTTTTCTTGATAAGTCTGGCTAGAGGTTTATCAATTGTACTGATTTTTTCAAAGAACCAGCTCCTGGTTTCTTTGATCTGTTCTATTGCCTTTTTCTTTCTTTCTTTTTTTTTTTTTTTTGGTTTTATATCCTTTATTTCCACTCTAATCTTTATTTCCTTCCTTCTGCTAGCTTTAGGCTTCACTTGTTATTCTTTTTTTAGGTCCTTTAGGTGAACGATTAGGTTGTTTAAGATTTTTCTTGCTTCTTGAGGTAGGCCCATATGAATTTCCCTCATAAAACCACTTTTGCCGCATCCCGAAGGTTCTGGAGGGTTATATTTTCATTTTAATTTGTTTCTATGTAGCTTTTAATTTCTTCCTTTATTTCCTGGTTGACCCATTCATTGTTTAGTAACATGTTATTTAACCCCCATATATTTGTGGTCTTTCCAGATTTTTTTCTTCTGGTTGATTTCTATTTTCATAGTGTTCAAAGATGCATGGTATCACTTTGGTCTTGAATTTGCTGAGGCTTGTTTTGTGGGTTATATGTAATGTATTCTGGAGAATGTTTTGTGTGCACATGAAAAGAATGTGTATTATCCTATTTTAGGATGGAATATTCTCAATATATCTATTAAATCCATCTGTCCCAGTGTGTCATTCAAAGCCTTCTTGATGTTCTGTTTAGATGATGTGTCCATTGATATAAGTGGAGTGTTAAAATCCCTTACTAAAAAAAAAAAAATAAAATAAAATAAATAAATAAATAAAATCCCTTACTATTATTGTATTATTATTGCTTAGTTGCTTTATGTTTGTTATTAACTGTTTTACATATTTGGGTGCTCTCATATTGGGTGCATAAATATTTATAATTTTTATATCTTCTTGTTGGGTTGTTCTCTTTATTGTTATATAGTGTCGTCTTTTGTCCCTTGTTACAGTCTTTGTTTTAAGTCTATTTTGTTTGGTATAAGTATTGCTACCACAGCTTTCTTTTTTTTTTTCTTTTAAAGATTTATTTACTTATTTTAAGAGAGAATGAAAGTGCACAAGTGGAAAGGACAGAAGGAGAGGGAGAGAGAATCTGAAGCAGACTCCATGCTGAGCACAGAGCCCAACATAGGGCTTTAGCTCGTGACCTTGAGATCAAGACCTGAACTGAAACCAAGAGATGGAGACTTAACTGACTGGGCCACCCAGGTGACCCTACTCTGGCTTTCTTTTGATCCATTTGCATGATGGATGTTTCTCTATCCCCTCACTTTCAATCTGAATGTGTCTCTAGGTCTAAAATGAGTCTCTTGCAGGCAAGCTGTTGATGGGTCTTGTTGTTTTTTAATCTATTTGTTCACACATGGGTGGGTTCTTGGATGGAGGATATATAATCAGATCAACGAGAGTTGTACCCAAGACTTTTGGGGAAGAGAAACTAATTTCTCCTGAATGTGAAGCTGAGGTTATATAAGTCTGGCCTTGCTATGGCCATTTTAAAATTGCCAAGAGAGAGACTGTCTCAGAATAAACCAGATCTAAACCATGAATCTGAGAGAATCAGGTCCTAGTGACATCATTTGAGTTCCTGCATCAAGCTCTGCCCAAAGATAGCAAAATTCATCCTTGAGGTTTTCATTTATATGAATCAATGTTTCCCTTACCCTCTTAAAAAATTCACCTTTTCAAAAGACCAGTTTAAGTGGGCTTCTCTCTCCACTGAAATCAAGGGAGTCCCAATTGTTATACAGTCTATTAATGCTTTAGCTAAGGGTTAAGGTAAGGTAAGGGTTGGATTGTTTAAATGTTTAAAAAATACATTGGTATAGAACCTAATCTCTAAGGGTCTATGAAGGTTATCCATTCTCTCACTTCGGTAGGATCCCTTGGATCTGGGCCCAGTAGGAGCCTACCGTTTAATTCCAATGACATCATTTTTATCTCTGGGTGACTTAGCAGAGATTTGCATAGGAAGAGGTGAGGGGTCATTCAGCAGTGCCAAGCAGCTGAGCTCTACCACTTTCTTTCCCTGATCTTTGCACACAAGCCATAGACCATGTCAGTGAATCCTCATCAGTGCCCAAATGCTGGAGTGGAGCTTCATTTCTCTTCAAACAGAAGCTATATATAAACAAAGCTCCACTGTAAGTCCTGGGCATTGATGAAATGATTGATGGCTTACCAGGATCAAGGAGAAGAAGTATAGCTCTGCTTCTGATCACTGCTGATGAGCTTCTGTGGTCACACACATACATAAATATATTCTGTGTTCATTTGTAGTTTTCCATACTTCTGTATAGAGCTATTATTGTTTTAAGAGTGGGGGGGGGATGGGGAAGGTATAGGGAGAGGGAGACAGAGAATCCCAAGCGAGCACCATGCCCAATGCATGAGCCCAACGTGGAGCTTGATCTCACAACTCTGAGATCCATGACCTGAGCTGAAATGAAGAGTCAGATGCTTAACTGACTAAACCACTCAGGTACCCCAAAAACCTTATTTTTGGACACTTTCCCCTCAGTTAATTAGATGAGTATGACTAGTGGAAGCTGATCATGCCATTTCTCTTCTTAAAGCCCTTTAGCTTCTCATTGCTTTCAGAACAAAATCCAAGCATTTTACTATTACATATAAAGCCCATCATTAAGTGGCTTCTGGCTACTTCACAAGCTTCATACCTCACTATGTTCCTATACAAATTCCATGCTTCAGGCGGGTCAAACCTCTGGCAATTCCTTGAACATCTCTGGCTTTCACACAAGCTATTTCTACTGCCTGCAATGACTATTCCTCACCTTTATCATCCTGTGAGCTCCCACATGCCACTTAAAATTCAATTCAAGCTACAGCGTCTCTGGAAGACTTCACTGTGCGCCCTCTCCCAGTCTCATTTAGATGCTCCCTATACTTACTCCTATCAGCCTACAGTACCATCAGGTCTGAGTTACTTCTTTGTCCCCTTCTCTAGAACATGAGCTCCTTTGAGGAAAGGGACCCTCTTATTCATTTGTGTTCCTGTCACCTACCATACTACCTGGAACAGAGTAGGTGTTCAAAATATGTTTGATGCTGCAACTTCATCTAATTTGTAGTAAACAGCAGAATTCTAGTTATCATGCCACGAGTCCTCATGAATAGAAGTGTTATTTTGTGTTAACATAGATGTGAATGACTATGTTAAGAAAAAATAGGATATTTTAGATGAAGTTGAAAAAAAAATCTGGGTTAAAGTCTTGTTTAAAGAAGTTAGAGTGGGGTGCGTGGGTGGCTCAGTGGGTTAAAGCCTCTGCCTTGGGCTTGGGTCATGATCTCAGGGTCCTGGGATCGGGCCCCTCATTGGACTCTCTGCTCAGCAGGGAGCTTGCTTCCTCCTCTCTCTCTGTCTGCTTGTGATCTCTCTCTCTCTGTCAAATAAATAAAATCTTTAAAAAAATAAATAAAGAAGTTAGAGTAATTTTAAGACAAACTGGTATCAGTACAGAGATAGTCAGATTAATCAGACATAATAATAAAAAGCCAAGAAAGCTGTTCAAGATTATGTAAGAATTTAGTATTTCTTCAAGTAGGCATTAATAATACTTATTCAGCAAATTATATTGGGACAATTGCCTAGCCATTCAGAAAAAAAACCCCAAAAACCTTTCATAGTATGCACTGAGGAGTTGCAGGTAGATTAAAGATCTAAATGTAAAAATTAAATAGTAACATTTGTAAGACAGTATAGATTGAGGTTAAGCATGCCTGTATTCAAACTCCAACTCCATCAGATACTAGCTCTGTGACCTTGGCCAAGTCACTTAATCCATTCATGCCTCAGTATCCTCATCTATAAAATGGAGGTAATAAAAGTACTTACCTGGTAAGGTTATTGTGAGGATTAAGTGAGTTGATGCATGTAAAGCAATTAGAAAAAGTGTCTGACACGTAATACATACTTTTTGAATGTATTTTGTTATTGCTAGAAAAAATATAGGCAAATCTTTATAGCATCATGAGGTGAGGAAAGGCTATCAAGGGATAATAAACAGAAAAGGCACACTTGGAAGGGGATTGATGAATATACTTGATTACATAGAAAATAACTTTCTCTCATTCAGTACCTGCTTCAACTTCTCTCATTCTTACAACTTAGCTTACATATTGTTGCCTCAGAGGAGTCTTCCTTAGTATTCTAATTTAAATCATGTATCCTCCCCCATTTTTCTTTCTCATAGAATCCTATTTTTTGTCTTCAAACTAGTCATCACAATAAATAATTATACATGTCTGTTTGTTTATATGCTCAGTGCATCCCTAGACACCTTTCTTCAGTAGTTCCATGAGTGAAGGGACCATATTTGTTTTCTCACCATCTTTTTTTTTAGTTTTTTAATTTATTTTTTTTTTGTGTGTGTTATGTTAGTCACCATGTAGTACATTATTAGTTTCTGATGTGGTGTTCCATGATTCATTGTTTGCACATAATACCTAGCGTTCCATGCAATATGTGCCCTCCTTAATATGCACCACCAGACTCTCCTCTCACCCACCTCCCTTCAAAAACCCTCAGTTTGTTTCCCGGAGTCCATAGTCTCTCATGGTTCATCTCCCACTCCAATTTTTCCCTTCTCCTAATGTCCTCTGTGCTATTCGTTATGTTCCACAAATAAGTGAAACCATATGTAATTGACTTTCTCTGTTTGACTTATTTTACTCAGCATAATCTCCTCCAGTCCCATCCATGTTGATGCAAAAGTTGGGTATTCGTTAGTTCTGATGGCTGAGTAGTATTCCATCATATATATGGACCACATCTTCTTTATCCATTCATCTGTTGAAGGGCATCTTGGCTCTTCCCACATTGTGGTTATTGTGGCCATTGCTGCTATGAACATTGGGGTGCATATGCCCTTCTTTTCACTACATCTGTGTCTTTAAGGTAAATACCCAGTAGTGCAATTGCTGGGTCATTGGGTAGCTCTATTTTTAATTTTTTGAGGAACCTTCACACTGTTTTCCAAAGTGGCTATACCAATTTGCATTCTGACCAACTTTTTAAGCCAGTGTCTATCATAGTGTCTGGTACCTAATAAACACTTGGTTCATTTTGATGAATTACTTAATTTAATATAGTGAAATCCTGATTCATGAATATGCTCAAGGTTGTGTGCCAGAGGAGTCTGACTGATCCTATATTTTTCTAGAAAGCTTTTTTTGAGAGACAGTATAGTGTAGTGGTGAAAAGTGTAGACATTACACAGCACTTTACTGGTTGTATAGCCTGTAGGCAAATTATTTCACCTCATTTCCCATTAGTTTTCTCATCTATAAATTGGGGTTAATGTTAATGATATGTTAATGATTTACATCCAGGTCTAAGGAAGGACATGAAAGAAGAGAAGGAAAACTATATAAGGGGTAGAGCTAATGCCTCTTCAGCTTAGGAAATACACTGCAGCTTATTTTCTTTTTAAACTAAGTCCTAGATTTCTGCTTGTTTTATTCTATGTGGTATTGTATTGATAATTAAAGGACCAAATGAATGAATGAGTTTTTAAAAAAGAGTTTATTTGAGAGAGAAAGTGCGCATGAGCTGGGGGAGGGGGAGAAGGAGAGTCTTAGTAGACTGCGCACTGAGCACAAGGCCCCGCAGGGGGATCATTCTCAAGACCTTGAGATCATGACCTGAATGGAAACCAAGAGTCAGATGCTTAACAGACTGTGCCACCCAGGCGCCCCTAAAAAGTCTTTTAAAACATTCATCCTGCAACTTTACAACATTTATTGCCATTGTTAATTGTATCTTTTGAATAGTTTCTTTTTTTTTTTCTAAAGATTTTATTTATTTATTTGACAGAGAGAGAGATCACAAGTAGACAGAGAGGCAGGCAGAGAGAGAGGGAAGCAGGCTCCTTGCCGAGCAGAGAGCCCGATGTGGGGCTCGATCCCAGGACCCTGAGATCATGACCTGAGCCGAAGGCAGAGGCCCTAACCCACTGAGCTACCCAGGCACCCCTCTTTTGAATAGTTTCTAACGGATGATTTTATGTTTTTATTTAAGGAAGATAGAGATTTTTAAGTAATTATTTTGTAACTAGTCATATTTATAATAAATTCCAATAAGTTTCAGCTGATTTTCCAGGTAATCAGTAATACCTATGATAAATAAAACTTTTGTTTCTTTTCCATTATTTCTTTCTATCTCATTGAAATATCTAGAATTTCCAGAAAGAATATTAAGTGATAGTGGTGATACTGTCTGTATTGCCCTCATCCTTTCTGTGATGGTAATGCTTTAGAGATTTATGATCAGGTATATGTTATTTTTTATCATGTTAAGATAATGTATGCAAAGTCTTTATTTACTTTTATTTAGGAATGAATGTTCCATTCCTATCAAATGATTTTTTCCTTTTTGACCTATTGATAGGATAGATACATTTATCACACATCAGTAAAATAGTGTATTATTGGTATGAGGTGTATAGACTTTTTTTTAAGAGTAGAACTTAACTACTCATTATTCAGATAATAATTAAGAAAGAAGGCCTGTCTCTCAAATAAACATGTTGGGCCCTTCAATTGGTGTAAAAGTAAATAATCATAATAATTGTTCATGTTAATATTGGATAGAAGAATATGGTCACACTCTTCTCATCAAGTTTACATCTTGGCCATCTTTTTTTTTTTTTTTTTACTGACATATAATGTATTATTTGTTTCAGGGGTACAGGTCTGTGGTTCATCAGTCTTACATAATTCACAGTGCTCACCATGGCATATACCTTTCCCAGTGTCCATCAGTAGACTCTAAGTTCCATGAGTGAAGGAACTATATTTGTTTTTTTAATAACATATAATGTATTATATGCCAGTCATTTCATCCTTCCTACCCACCTCTGCTTCAGCAGCCCTCAGTTTGTTTCCTGAGATTAAGAGTTTCTTATGGTTTGTCTCCCCCTCTGGTTTTGTCTTGTTTCATTTTTTTCCTCTTGAAGTGTAAAGATTTTAAACCATCAATGAATTATTAGGAAAAGGCAAATATAGTAATAACTCTTTTTTAATTTGAGAGATAGAGACAGAGATCATGTGGGGGCTGGGGGAGGAGCAGAGGGAAAGGGAAAGAGCATCCCCAGCGGACTCCTAGCTGAGCCTGGAGCCCACCATGGGGCTCACCCTCACCACCCTGAGATCACCACCTGAGCTGAAATCAAGAGTCCATTGCTCAACTGACTGTGCCACCCAGGTGACCTTGGTAATAACTTTTATAACAACTTTGAAATTCAATTAGTACTTTATTTGGTAGCTTTGCTTTTATAATGATAAATGAGTTTGACCTCTCAGTTTTCTTTTCTTGTGCTTTTATTTGACAATCAGACACTATGCTAGGCATGGGGTGCTCTGTTTTTCACTTTTCAAGCCACAGACCTCTTCTGCCTGTTGGGAAATGTGAAAACACTCATAGCATTAGGGTTATTGTAAGTTATAAAGTGGGTCAGAATATTTTATACCCTTTTCAATGATTTGTAATAATTTAAGTAGCATAATTACCTATGCTTTGAATATGTGAAATGACATGCCTGTAAAATCATGAAGTGCCTTTTTTTAAAGTAAATGTTTAATATTTTACCAACTTTCCTTCCTGTTTTTGGCTGTGTTAATGTGGAGGGTTATTCTTACATAAAAATATGACAGGGTCACACTTTATTTGAAAATCAGCTATATTTTAACAAGTTTGATAATGCAGATCCATCCATATGGAAGGAAACATTGGTAACAAGGAAGAATACTCCTCTCTCCAATAATATACTTCTTATTTTTCTTTCTTTTTAAGTTCTTGTTTACATTTATAATATTTCCTATAACAGTTTTAAAATAAGGAAAATTTTAAAAATTATTTAAACATTTAAATAAAGACTCAAAATAATGTCGAAGAAATCTGATATTTTTATTCATTCAATCAGATGATGAACTTTGAGAGCACCGACTAGCAAGATAACTTTAAATATAGCAGCAATTAGATTCATCTGAGAGAAAAAAAATGAACACAGAAGATTCTGTGAAGATTATGCCATGTGTACTTATTTGACAAATAGAAACATGGAACATTTGGCATTTATTATGACTTTTCAAGGGGAAAAAAAGGACCAAATAACATGCATTAGAGAAAAAGAGTAACTCAGGATAAAACATGTCATTTTCAGTCCAAGCTAGGAACACTGTCATGGTGAAACGAACATCTTTAAGTCCTCAAAAGGCAACAAGACTAAACAATATGTGAGGACTGGATTGGTGTGCTTTTTGTGCCCTTAGTCATTCTAGAGATTCAAGCATTCAGTTTGGATTATTACTGATCATGGAGCAAAGGAAGGAGATCAAAGGACTTCGGGAATTGTAAGTTTCTTATTTAAGCTAGATATCCACACCAACCTTATGAGTCAAATAGTATTATGGTTATTCTTTTATTTTTTATTCAAAATTATATTTAAATTCAAGTTAGTTCACATATAGTGCTGTATCCGTTTTGGGGTAGAATTTAGTGATTCATCAGTTGATATGACACCCAGTGCTCATTATATCAAGTGCTCTTCTTAATGCTCATTTCTTTAAAATGAGAAAATAAGATCTCAAAGAGGTCAAGTAATCACTCAAGGTCATACAACTAGTAATTGATAATCGAGTTTTGAACTTAGGCTTCCTGGCTCCAGCATCTGAGCACATTAGTCTCTAGGCTTCCCTTGGTATGAATGGTGCTCAAGGTAATATGAATGGACATTGCTAATGTGGCCAGATCTAACTGGCATATTTTCTCTCTATCTTTTTGTAGTCCTAGATTAGTGTGTGGAGGGTATTTCTTTCCCTAACAGACTAAATCTCCCTAGTATCTTCTTTCCCCTCTCCATGGGCATCTGCCACACTGGTAGAATATAGCCAGATATAAAGTCCTATCAGCAGAAGCCAAAAGAGGACTTATCTGGGAGCACAGTTGTTAGGAAGTATCAGGGGGGCACAAATAAATGTTTTTCAGAAATGCCACCCAAACTATGTCCTTTGAGCAGCTGTTTAGAGCATTTGCTGCTACGGTCCTCTGGAGCAGGACCCCCCTGCTCCAAGATGGGGGCACTTAGCAAGGGTGATTGGTGACCCATCCAACTGTTACAAGATCCACACTGGCTATTGATACTGATCAATTTGTTACTTGCTCTATAAATATGAACAGAAAAGGAAAGCCACTTGTGGACTGAATCCACAGTTTGATAGAGAGTAATTTAGCAATCAGTACTTTGGCCTCACTAAAACAGTTAATATAGAAAACAGGAAATAACTTTGAGAAACCTATAATCCAGTTTCTTAATAACTTTTGAGAGGTTATAGCATCAATAAAATAAGACCAAGCTGCCATGAGAAAGAGGAATTGGAGGAAAAAAAGTCACCTTCCTTGGTCTTCCACCTATCTTCCGCTAAACTTTATCTCAGTACCTTATTTGTATTCTTCCCAGCACTTTATTAAATTTTGCAAGCATTTTATTTATTTTTTAGTTTACTTTTCCTCCACCTCCTTCTCCACAGTCTGCTAAAATACACTACCATGAGAATAGCTATAAGATTGGTTTTATTCAGTTTTTTTATCCCCATCCCAATTTTACATTGCACAGCATTTGATATAAAGTAAGCAATCAGAAAATATTTGCTGGTTGAATTAGAATTTACAAACCCTATTACTAATACAGAATATACAAAATGACTCAATAGAGGGAGCAAATAGAAGAAAAAACACTACCACAGCCCAGAGTACTGAGTTAAAGCACCCCACTCACCAACTCTTCCCATAAAATTAGGATGGGTATAAAACAGAAGAGAAAAGATAGTCTTGGAAATTATGGATATTAACTTATCAATTTGTGGGGGAGGTGGTTGATGATGTTTAAATGATGCTATTATTGATAAAGAGATGTAGGTTACACACACACACACACACACACACACACACACACACACACACAATGTACTATTTGCCCCATGGGTACATGTCTGTGAATCGTCAGGCTTACACATTTCACAGCACTAACCATAGCACATACCCTCCCCAATGTCCATAACCCAGCCACCCTATCCCTACCCCCTACCCCCCAGCAACCTTCAGTTTGTTTCACGAGTTTAAAAGTCTCTTATGGTTTGTTTCCCTCCCCAGTCCTATCTTGTTTCATTTTTCCCTCCCCCCCACAACACCCCCGCCCTGCCTCTCAAATTCCTCATATCAGAGAGATCATATGATAATTGTCTTTCTCTGATTGACTTATTTTGCTTAGCATAATACTCTTTAGTTCCACTCATGTTGTTGCAAATGGCCAGATTTCATTTCTCTTGATGTTTAGTATTCCATTGTATATATATCCCATGTCTTCTTTATCCACTCATCTGCTGATGGACATTTAGGTTCTTTCTGTAGTTTGGCTATTGTGAACATTGCTGCTATAAACATTCCGGTGCACATGCCCCTTCAGATTACTACATTTATATCTTTAGGGTAAATACCTACTGGTGCAATTGCTGGGTCATAAGGTAGCTCTATTTTCAATTTTGTGAGGAACCTCCATACTGTTTTCCAGACTGGCTGCACCAGCTTGTATTCCCACCAACAGTGCAGGAGGGTTCCCCTTTCTCTGTATCCTCACCAACATTTGTCGTTTCCTGACTTGTTAATTTTAGCCATTCTAACTGATGTGAGGTGGTATCTCACTGTGGTTTTGATTTGTATTTCCCTGATGCCAAGTGATTTGAGCACTTTTTCATGTGTCTGTTGGCTATTTGGATATCTTCTTCATAGAAATATCTGTTCATGTCTTCTGCCCATTTGTTGATTGGATTATTTGCTCTTTGGGTGTTAAGTTTGGTGAGTTCTTGTTAGATTTTGGATACTAGCCCTTTATCTGATATGTCATTTGCGAATACCTTCTCCCATTTTGTCAGCTGTCTTTCGGTTTTGTTGACTGTTTCCTTTGCTATGCAAAAGCTTTTGATCTTGATGAAGTCCCAATAGCTCATTTTTGCCCTTGCTTCCCTTGACTTTGGCGATGTTTCTAGGAAGAAGTTGCTCTGGCTGAGGTCGAAGGGGTTGCTGCCTGTGTTTTCAGGTGGATTCCTGTCTCACATTGAGGTCTTTGATCCATTTGAGTCTATTTTTGTGTGTGGTGTAAGGAAACGGTCTGGTTTCATTCTTCTGCATGTGGCTGTCCAATTTTCCCAACACTATTTTTTGAAGAGCCTGTCTTTTTTTCCACTGGATGTTCTTTCCTGCTTTGTCAAATATTAGTTAACCATGGAGGTGAGGGTCCATTTCTTGGCTCTCTATTCTGTCCCATTGATCTCTGTATCTGTTTTTGTAATAGAGCATAATTTGTAATCTCTTTTGTAATAGAGCTTGAAGTCTGGAATTGTGATGCCACCAACTTTGGTTTTCTTTTTCAACATTCCTTTGGCTATCTGGGGTCTTTTCTGGTTCCATATAAATTTTAATATTATTTGTTCCATTTCTTTGAAAAAATTGATGGTATTTTGGTAGGGATTGCATTAAATGTGTAGATTGCTTTAGGTAGCATAGACATTTTCACAATATTCGTTCTTCTAATCCATGAGCATGGAACATTTTTCCAATTCTTTGAGTCTTCCTCAATTTCTTTCATGAGTACTATATAGTTTTTTGAGTACAAATTCTTTGCCTCTTTGGTTAGGTTTATTCCTACGTATCTTATAGATTTGGGTGCATTTATAAATGGGATTGATTCCTTAATTTCTTTTTCTTCTCTCTTGCTGTTGGTGTATAGAAATGCAACTGATTTCTGTGCATTGATTTTATATCCTGACACTTTACTGAATTCCTGTATGAGTTTTGGAGTGGAAGACTCAATAGTTTTTAAATGTCAGTTATCCTCATGTAATTCCAAATGAATTTCAAATAAAACATTTCAAAGATTTTGAGAAAATTTGTCATTTATATTCTAGTTTATCTTGAAAAATAAAAGAGATAGCCTAGCTTAGACAATCAGAAAATAACTACTTGTGGGGGAGGGGAATTGTCCTACCAGATGATAAAATATCCTATTAAAATCAAGTGATTAAAGTGTGTGACTAGCATGGGAACAGCCATGTAGATTGATGCAGTTGAATAGAAGGTTCAGAAAGAAATATATATCTATCTAGCTATCAATCTACCTACCTAATAATGTACTGATTTAATATATATTAAAGCATTTCAAAAGATTATATTATTCTGTAAGGGGTTTGGGGGCAATTAAATGGCAATGTATGAAAAAAATTATATATCTATTGACAGCTCATAAAAAGAATATTCCAGGAGGATTAAATATTTAGATAATGATATTAGAAGAAAATATAAGTGAATGTTTATATAACCTTGAAGGTTGATTAGTATTTTCTATGCATGACATCAAGGCCAGAGGAAAAAAATGAAAGAAGTTATTTGAAACATTATTAACACACACACACCCCCATGTATACCCATTTTTATATCAAAGGCCAACATAATAATGCTGAAAGAGAAACAAATTGGGAAAACTATTTGTGACATTTATGACACAAAAAGATGTTTTTAATATATTAAAAAACTCTTGCAAATTGTTAGGCAGAACACTTTCAGTTATAAGAGATAAAACACTTCAAATAGAAAAAAGAGGGAAAAAAAGAGCAGAAGAAATAAGAAATTCAAGCCAGTAATCAAGAAAAGATATTCAGTTTTACCAGTAATTGACAATATAGTGGTTTAAAAGGATTAGGGCAGTTTATAGATGCTGATATGGATGTGTTTTTATGTTATATTGTTAGGAGAAAAAAGCAAGTATGAAGATATGAATAGTATGTTTCCATTTATGTGAAGAAACAAATATATAAATTTTATTTATATACAAAAATCGAGAAGGAGGGGCACCTGGGTGGCTCAGTGGGTTGAACCTCTGCCTTTGGCTCAGGTCATGATCTCGGGGTCCTGGGATGGAGCCCCACGTCAGGCTCTCTGCTCAGCAGGGAACCTGCTTCCTCCTCTCTCTCTGCCTGCCTCTCTGCCTGCTTGTGATCTCTCTCTCTGTCAAATAAATAAATAAAATCTTAAAAAAAAATTGAGAAGGATATACAGTTGACCCTTGAACAACAGGGGAATGAGACACTGACTTTCTGTGCAGTCAAAAGTCTGCATATAACTTTTGACCCCCCAAAATTTAACTACTAATGGCCTACCTTTGACTGGAAGCCTTACTGATGACAGAAATAGTTAACACATATTTTGTATGTTATCTGTATGACATATTGTATTATTACTGTAAAGTAAGCTGGAGAAAAGAAAATGTTATCACGAGTCTGGCATTGGGCTCCTCGCTCAGCGGGGAGCCTGCTTCTTCTTCTGCCTGCTGCTCCCCTGCTTGTGATCACTCTCTCCCTCTCTCTCTCTTTCACAAATAAAAAGGAAATCATAAGGAAGAGAAAATACATTTACAGTCCTGTAATTGAAAAAAATCCACATATAAATGGACCTGTGGAATTCAAACCTGTGTTGTTCAAGGGTCAATGGTACTGTTAATGTTCTTGGTCTAATACGGTAACCAAGAGCTCTACTTGGCTCTTGGGCAACTTGTGGCTACTCAGAATTAAAATGCACCATAAATGTAAAAGTACCTACCAGAGTTTGAAGATTCAGCACAAAAGGTATGCACAATATTTCATTAATAATTTTTATATTTTAATTTTTACATATTGAAGTGACAATATTTTGGATATATTGGATTAAATTTAAAATATTATTAAATTTACTTTCTGGGATACCTGAATGGCTCAGTCAGTTAAGCACCTACCTTTGGCTCAAGTCATGATCCTAGGGTCCTGGGGATAAGTCCCATGTCGGTTTCCTGCTCAGTGAAGTCTGCTTTTCTCTCTCCCTCTGCCCCTCCCTCCTGCTCGTGTTCTTGTGTGTATTCTCTCTCAAATGAATAAATAAAGTCTTTAAAAAAACTTACTTTCTTTTGGTTGTTTTTGTATTTTGTTTTACATTTTAGTGTGGCTACTAGAACATTTTAAAAATTATTTTAAAAAAAGAAAATCTAAAATTATATATGTCCTCTTGTTAGATTTCTTCTGGATGTGTTGGTATAAGCAGTAAAAATAGTTGTTTCTGAGGTAGTGGGATCATCAAGGGAAACTTTAACTTCCTACTTTATGCATTTATATATTGAGTGCATATTACTTTACATGCAGCTAAAATCAGGATATATTACTTTATATCAAGAAAAAAATATATATTTATTTTGGAAGGACAATTAAATGATGTGACTGGCTTCTTTGTCTTTATGATCTAGCTCATAATGTCTGCTCCTGGTCATAGGGTACTGACCAGGAAATGGATTTTCCAGCTTATTCATCAGGCTCCTCCCCAAATTCCTTTTAGCTTCTCCCTCAAATAACATCCATACTCCAAGAAGAGAGACTTATGATGAGGTTTTTCAGACAAATTTGGTACAGCTCTGAAAGTAATTCCGAAAGAGAAACTCCAAATGTGTGCTGAGCTGGCACCAAGTCTTGTCCAGGGGCAGATATGGATAGGACACCTAAGTGTGTAGGTATAGGTGAACATAGGGCTTCCTGAGGACACTAGGCATATGGAGGTCAGGAGTGGTTCTAAAAGAGAGCCAATGAACATCTAGGCCAGATGTGGCTTTCCAGCTTTTACCTGATGGAGAATGGGAATATAGGTGTCACACAGGGACTCGAGTTATAAGAGGACAGAAAAATCTGGGAGTGGGGTAGGGCTAAAATGCTGATGTTCAGCTTCACAGGAAAGGGGCTATTAAGTATCCCAAACCAGGCAGGTCTGGAAAATCTTAACAGGCAAAGAGGAGCAAGTAGTTACCAGCAGTTGAGGCATTTCAACCAAAGAAAGAAAGCAGGATCCAGAATCCAAGGAATTTAAGTAGATCATAGGACTGAAGACTGGAAATCATGGAGTGGGGTTAGTAAAAAGATCCAGGTGACAGTGAAGCAGGTATCTACACCCTAGGTTAGAAGTTCTAGGCGAGCAAAGATGAGTTCCTAGGTCTAGGTAACAGATATGGGCAATAGCACTATGAACCAAGTATATACCTGAAATCCAGAAACAGTCCTTAGACTCAGAGCTTGAGCAAGCCATAGCTTTCAAGTAGGGGCATCTGGTAAGATTAAGCGAGGGAGAAGGAAAAGGAGTCAGTGGTTCTTATTTGAGAAAGGGGCTGAGGTGAGATTTTTGTGTACTAGTCTGGGCAGATATTCTGGAAATGAATGTGAAGTAGATCAGGATTAAGCCTCAATGCATTATTCAATTTCAGTTTCCATTTGTTTATCTAAGTAAGGTTGTGAAGCCAAAGAATCAAGAGAAAATTCAACCAACATGGCTGGATTGTGCTTTGGTGGTGAGGGATGGTATTTGCTACGGTGGATTATTTTACGAGATTGTGACCAGTGCAGAGATTATGGAGGCAGTATTGAGACATCTGGGTCCTCCCCAGGCGGGCATGGTGAATGCATGTATGGGGAAGGAGTGCTTGGAGAATGTGCTTCAAAGGCAATTGGATCTTACAACTCACAAGTGTTGAAAATGTAGTTTCTCTTCTAATTATGCCAATATGACCTCATTGGGAGACACTTGTACTTATTAGTGGGTGAATTTTATGATTTCTTCAAGTTAGCCAACTTAAAAGCATGCATCCTAACAGGCTGCATATTTAAGGGCATGCATAATTTAGGGCAGATGTTATGTTTCTATTCCAAACTGTTTTCAAAAGCATAAACACAATTAGTAAATTACGATATATCTATAAGATAGAATTCTACTGAATCCCTAAAATGATGTTGCAGAAGACTAATGCATTTTTTTGTAACCTGAAAAAATTCAATAAATTCTATTTAAAATGCTTTTATGGTAGTTGGAAAGCATACTGGCTTGGTCACCAGAGGACCTGTGTTCCACAACCAGTTCTGCCACTGAATTGTTACGTGACCTTGGACAAAGCACATTTCCTGCTCTCGGGCTCAGTTTTCTCAACGGGAGGTTAGGCTGGATCAGTGGTTTTCCAGCCATATTTTGGGAAGCTCTAAGGTTTTGTGATGATGCCTCAGAGATTGCTAAGGGAAAGAGAGGAGACTAAACAGGTGGGGTGTAGGTCTGTCAGATTACTCATATATGTATGTATATACATATGTGAGTATATGTGAGTGTGTATATATATGAGTATACACATATATGTGAGAATATATATGTATATGAATATATGTGTGTGTATATATATATAGGACAGAGAGGAGATTGAAGTTTGAAAATCACTGAGGTAGATGATCTCCAAAGCTCCTTTTAGCTTTGACAGATTCTGTTCTTTAGACTTTTCACAAATTCCCTGAAGCCTTCTCCTGAATCAGTCTAAATTTGTGTGGTTTTATATTAAATTTCAGATAACATGCTTGGTGCCAAGAAACATTCCCTTCTTGCCTATGAGGCCGTATGCCGTGCTGCAGCAGTCTGCAGCTGTGTTGCAGACTACACAGGACTGTGTAGTCAGTGGAATGGATTAGCCTGGGTTTGTATGGAACTGCAAAGCTAATCAGCAGGGAGAGAGTTCCCTAGGGGTCAAGGGCTCTGTGAAGCCTGGTAGGATATTTTGAGGCAGTTGTAAGATGATGTCTCTCATGACCTGGGGCAGGAAATCTATGGATTTTCCCAAGAAGGAAAGACAAATTCGTTATTTTTCAGTTTTAAATATTGAACCCTAGGGTAGGAAGGGGAGAGACAGCATATCCCTTTGTGACTTTCCTTTTTGTTTTGTGTACCTTATGTGGCTACATGCCTTGCTGGTGTGGAACGGGGAGGGGGGGGACTGAGTAATGAGGTGCTTAGCAGGAGAAAAGCAACTGCAGCATGTAGCTCCTATTCCTTCCCAACAATCTTCCTTGTAGACGAGAATTCTCAAGAGTAGATAGGACTCATGCATTCCAAAACATAGAGAAATATGACGATCGAGGTATTGATTAGAGGATCGGCTGGTAGGATGGCATCTCAAGGCAGAACTAGATTTTACTGTTAACCTAAGGGTTTGGTTGGGATCCAGGCTACTCAAAATGAAGAGGGTGGTAGAACTGTCTCTGCAACACTCAGCTTTTTTCCAATCCTGCCACCTTGTGCCTCCTCCTCCTAAACCCTAGGTATCTCATGGTCTCCAGCTCTCAATTTATTCTGTTGATTATAGAGCACAATTACTGATAAAGTCATTCTCTAAGTTACAAATGACTGATCATATAACACCCCCCATAGAAAAGAATACTGATACCCTTATGCTGGAAAAATAAATCCACAATAGTAGGAATTTAGGCAGCACTGAGTGAGGCCCCCCACCCTGGTACTCCTCTCTACTTAGTCAAGAGGCTCTAAATCCCACTCCTTGAGCAACCATCTAATCAAAGGCCCGAGACTCTTCTTGTTTTCCTAAATAGGTGTTTGTTGTGATAATTAGGAAAAGTGTAAAAGTGTAAAAATGGGGTGCTCATTAGCCTTGGTGATGTGACAGTCTCCCAGGGGGCCTAGCTAAGAAAGATCTCTGGGAAAGCAGCCTCTTTCCTTAAGGGTAAAGGAGTCAGGAGTGAAAGCAAACAAACCAACCTGTGAAAGTAATCCACAGGACCAAAGGATTTCTGGTAGAGAGTTAAAAGAAAATTGCATTCAGTCTATTGCCACTGTTTTGAATGGTAGTCAAGATTTATCAGAGGTGTTTAATTTTAGCACAAAAGAGAAGAAAAAGTAGTTTAAAAATAAACCAGAGATTTAGAAAAAAGGCTGGTGAGCCTAGTTTAATTTCAGGCATAAAGGCATAAATGTCCCAAGTTGGATCGATGGGAAGGGGCTGAGACAACTGGGGGACAAGCTTGAGCGTTACCATCTGTGAATTGTTCGGTCTGATTACTTAGTGGCAATTCCAAAAGGCTCATAATTGGGCAGGATGGTGGGAGTGGGTGGGTGGTGTATACAGTAGATATGGAAAGCCTATTTCATACCCACTATTAGGGTTTAGTTACAAAATGAATCGGAGCAGAGTAGGATCAATTCAGAAAGGCTTGCTACAGGAAGGAGGTATCCTTTGTGAGGGATATTAACATATAGCGTGGCAGTAGTGATTTCCAAAGGAAGCTGCGTGTTAGAATCATCTGGACCACTCTCAGAAAATACAGCTTCCTGGAGTCCTCTTCAGAGGTTATGATTCAGTGGTCTGGAGCAGAGTCTGGAAATGTGGATTTTTAACAGAACACTGGAGGAGGGGGAAAATGCCTGATGAGGGGGATGAATCGCCCAAGGAAAAAAGAAAACCATGGGCAGAGAAGCATGGAGAGAAGGACTGCTTTTATTTTGGCAACCATTTCCTGGATGTTTACTAGCTAGAGGCGGGAACAGGACAGATTTGGCCCCATCCTTGAAGGAGTTCCCAGTCGATACCAGTGGTTTGAGGCCCTCAGTGTTGGTCAGTATCACCTGGGGGATATTTCACCTGTCAGCTGCCACAGCCTTCCCCCGGCATTTTAATTTCACTTGGTGAGTGTGGTGCTCGGTCCCCAGTGGTTTTCAGAGTTGCCCAGGTGAGTCTAAAGTGCAGCCAGGGTCGAGGCAGTCAAGCGAGCAGGCAAGATATTGCAATCCACACAGGTAAATGCTAGCAGGGTCTCTCAGAGCCTGAGAGAGACCTAAGCATCTTCCATGTTTTGAGGCACCTCATATATTAGAGAGATGAAGAAATGCCAAAACAAAATTAAAATTTTTATTTAAATTTAACAAAGGGATCCTTTTTACATACACCAAAAATACAATGTAATATAATTGTGCTATTTGTAAGATAATTATGCAGAATTGATAAGTTTATTTCAGAGTTCTCTACAGGCAGTGTAGTCCAGTAGTTGGATACTATTTAAAATTGTGTGGAAGAATTCTGTTTTCTCCAATCCTGCACTGTACCTCTGTGATCATGTATTGTCTCAGGTGAGACCCTGTGGGTGCTGTGAGCACTGAGGGACATTTGATCCAGTTTATGAAGGTCAGGAAGGACTTCTTAGAATTGGTGCTGATTCTCTTTCCACATGTGTTTAGTTATTACAAGGCATGAAATTTTTACATTGTCAAATTATAATGCGTAGACATCTATAAGACTGCTTTGCAGGGTGAGGGAGGAAGCTACTGCATGGGTCACCACACGGAATTCTCCTGGGGTAAATGGTGATGTGGAAGGGAGACAGGAAGGCTAGATGCATTTGGGCTCAGAGGCGCCAATCTCTACAGCTTTTCCTGTCAGCGTGGAATTAGATCTTGGCCCCCAGGCTGGAACTCAGAGAAGGATTGCGTGTGGGTGAGACAGGTTTGGAAAAAGTTTAGTTTCGTTTGTGGATTTTCTTGGTTTTTTTTTTTTTGGCTTTGGTTTTAATTCTTAAATGAGGTGACACTCTCCCTGGGGACCAGGACCGGCTCCAAAAGGGAATAAAAGGAAGAGGACAACTTGAAGGAGGAACAAAAACTCAGTAGAAGTGGTGTGGGGGGTCTACAAGAACAATTATCCGTTACCCCTTAGAGAGGGCCTTCCGGAATCTATCCTCTGCTCACTAGAGAATATTCTGCTTCTTGGTACAAATCCTTAAAAGAAGGCAAAGCAGTTGGTTTGCCCGGAGCAGAGAGTCTGTTTTGGGAAAATGACAAGACATGAGGCTGAAGGCGTTTGAAGCCCTTGTGAGAGCACCCTGAGCTCAGTGTGGGAGAGTCTGCCTCAGAGATGATGGACAGATGCTGTGGTGATCCTCTGTGAGCCTGAGGGACTGGAACGCTTGAAGATTAGCAGGCCTTGCCTATAGCCAAGTGTATTCACCCCCACCCTGAACTCTCAACTGGCCAACAGGCAACGCCTAGCATGACTCATGCTGCCCTGCATACCTGGACCCAGCCTATTTGGCATGAATCCTGGGCACACACAGGTCTGCGGAATTGCAGCCCTTCTTTCCTCCCACACTGGCAATCCCCCACTGGATTTTTCTGTCAGTTTTCTATTTAGTGCTATAGTCCCTTGCTGGGACTGGAGCATTGCCCTGATTTTCAGCCTACTTTCCTGGGCCCCTGATTTCTCTCTGGTTCTTTCCATGCCTTCCCTTGCTCTTAGTTTCCTCATCTATAAAACAGGATTATGTAAAATAGGGATAATGAGAACATATTTTATATAGACTTCTTATGATGATTAAAATAAATGTAAAGTGCTGGCATGGAGTAACTATAGAACATCTGGTAGGTGCTTCCATTGTTATTATAATTATTATTAATACTACTTAAATTTGTGCTTTTAACTCTCAGTCACTTATGGGATCTTAGTTCCTAATACAGTGATCACCCAGTCCGAAGATGATACCTTTGGTGTCTATTCTTGTCATGTCCCACCCATGGGCCTCTGGGAGAGGGATATTGGACCACATAAATCCTGAATGGGTTGTGCTCCTTTGGGTATTATTTATTAGATGACTTATATTAGTTGCCTATTGCTGCTGTGTCAGATACTACTAACTTCACGGCTGAAAACTGCAGAGTTGTTATCACATTTCTAGAGGTCAGAAGTTCAAAATGGGTCTTGCCAGAAAAAAAAAAATGGGTCTCGCTGGGCTGACACCAAGGTGTCGGGCTGTATTCCTTTTGGAGGCTCTAGAGGAGCACCCATTTCCTTGCCTAGTCCAGTTTCTAGAGTTTGCCTGCATTTCTTGGACCATAAACACCCTCCATGCCCAAAGGCAGCAATCCCATTATAGTGACCTTCGCTTCCACCATCACATCTCCTTCTCTGACTCTCTTGCCTTCCCTTTCACTTATAAGGATGCTTGTGATTACTTTGGGTCCACCTGGAAAATTCCGGATAATTTCCTCATTTCAAGTCCCTTTTAACATGTGAGGTAACATATTCAGAGGTTTTGGGTATTAGAACTTGGAAGTCTCTGAGGGCCATTATTCTGTTTACCATACTGCCTCAGTCAAAATCCATATCCCAGTGGCTGAATCAGAAGTAAAGGTAAAGCCAGGTCATTGTGTAAAGGTGTTTTGGAATCTTGGCTTTCTCTCAGAGAAATCTTTAACACCGCCATTTGTAGCTTGAAGCAGTAAGGATCTTTACCTGGCCTGGTTCTATATTTACCTGATATTCAGTCTCTCCTCTAGGCCTTTGAGCATCCCTTGAATTTACTATTTGTTCCTTCCTACCAGTTTGGGTTCTACCTATCCTTCATGTTTTAGCTCCAGGCCCAGCTTCTATGTGGAGTCTTCCCTTAATTTTTTTTTTTATAGTAATCATCAACCCTGTACATCTTCTTACCTGACATTTTACTTCTCTCTGCTGTCTACTTTGGGGGGTGCGGGGGTACATGGAAGATAGACTGGCATTCCCCAGAAAGCAGGCATTTTCAACTATCATTTCAAAGTAAGGAAGAAAAAGAGTAGGAGACTATTTTGCCTCTAAGTCCCTAAGCATCTTGGACAGCAGAGAAGCTGCCAAATCTAGTCCATTGCTTCAAATCTGATAATCCTTTGAGGCTGAGCATTTGCTCTCGGTTACTATAACTACGGGATTGTAGGCGAACATTAGAACATAAAAAGATGTAAGTCTTTCGGCTAGTTTAATGAAATCTGGAAATGAAGTCTCCCTGAAAGACAGTCCTTAGGTTTAATCATGTCAACTGGTTATAATAATTGTGCCAGCCTGTCCCTAGGGGGTCTTCTTTCAGAATGGGCGCCAAAACAACTGGGAAATTTGTTAGAAAGTATGTGTCAAAACAGTTGCTTGACTCAACTAACAAGTTCAGTTCAGAGCTTGGTCAAAGGAGTCTGGAAATGTCACCTTCGAAATTAATGACTTCCTGATAAATTGTCTGATAAATAATCATCAAGGTATATAAGAGTATATCTTTAAAAAAAAAAACTATTGAATTTGTTCATCCATCTGCCAGAAATCTCCTGGAGACATGTCAAGTATTTACAAGTATTTCTGAAGAGGCCATAGGTAAACCAAATTATGCCAGCCCCAAATGAAAACCATCTAAGAGCACCGATGGAAACAGCAAACATCTGGATTAAAATGGAAAAAAAAACAAGTCCTGAAGCATCCAAATCTCCTAAATGCCACCATTTTTTTTTTAAATCTATCTAAATGATGGCTTTTCTACTTTTCTTCTGGATGTCCTTTGGCTTGAAAGATATAGTCTGGGTATCAAAATAGGTGGTGGGTTTCATGGGTCAGGCCGTTTGCTGGCAATTTGGATTACTCCTAATGTCTGGCTTTTGGGGCTCAAACAGGGAAAGTAAAACCCGATCCAGCAGGGATGAAAATATAACAATGGGAGTTAAGTTAATGCATGGAAGAGACCAGTTAAAAAGATATGCTGAGGCATATGGTTCATTGATTCTATTTCTAATTCTTTGTGTGCAACTTTCAGCGGTAAACAGTTTTTTACAGAGCTTAATGTATTGGTGTTAAAAAATTCTTTCTTTTCTTGGCCAGTTGCCATTTGAGTAGCACTCAGTGTACATCATTGGTAATATTTCCATTTGAGAATATTAATATTTTATGAAAAAAGTCTTTGGATCAAGGCACACGACAGTCTGCTCTTTTGGATTGAATTATCACTCATGCTCTCCTCTTCACTCTTCTTGGAATTGTTAAGTCTTCGGTTGTATCCACATATCACCAAAACTATTTAAACATGAGAAATCCAGTCTCTAAACCAGGATTTATTTTGGTTAGTGTGTTGAAACAAATACACCAGTTTGACAAAGAAAGCAGCCAAATCAGATGGAACAATTAGGCATTCATTGTGAACACAAAACCCAGAGGAATACATGCCAATTTTACTGTCCTCAAAAGATAGCTCTTTCGCGTGGACTGTTGAAATAGTTTCCTATTGGGTTTCTGAGTTTCCTCTCTTTCTCAGTGCAGGGCAAATGCCAGGCTGGCACTAGATATTGTGAAACTGGCGATTGGTGCAAGATCCAAGAAGTCTAAATTTTAAGTCCAAGTGGCTGACTGAAGGTCCAGGAACTCCATGGGACACTTGAAGCAGTCAAGCTCAAAGGACCGCTGTACGGTATTCTCTGGAACCTGTCCAAGTAGCAGCCAGGAGGTCTAAGGCCATAGTTGTTGTGGCAGCTGTCTCAAAATTTCTATAATCCTTTCTGCCACAGCGGCTGCACCTCACGGTTTCACCCCTGTCCCTCCTGGTTAACCCCCCTGGGTTTAAAGAACTCTCGCTGGTTTCCGATAGGTTTCCTTCATTACCAGTCTCCTAAGTAAGCTCAGGCTTAATAAACACTTAGCACAGGGCCTGGCACAGGGTAATCAATAAATACTATCAATAAACTATTACGATAAGAACATAATATACATATGTAAATGGTATAAATATTATCTATATATTATCTTTTCTGGGTTGATAAAGAAGCCCAGAGAGGCATGTGAATGCTCTGGGCCTGGCCATCTGTTGTCATCACTGTCGTCACCCTCTCAGGGCTGATCAGAGAGCCTAAAATTGGCTGTGTTTTCCTTAGAGCAGAGCATAGCAAGAAAATTCTGGAAATTTGAAGTTTGTATTTATAGAGTCCTGGTTAATCAAAGTTTTACTGGGTATCACTGAAAGCACCAGAAAAAAAAAAATCTGGTACTCATCTCCTGCAGAGAGTTTGGTTCGTATTTAGTGTTGAAATTTCAATAGATGTTTTTTCTCCCCCAAACCGTTTTTATGAAGTATGTCTCCAGTTCTCTCCTGCCTGGGTTATCAGGAGGAGTTGAATTGCATGGTATTTGAAAATGTTTCCTAAGGTAACTGTTCTTAGCTGCTTTATCAGAATAGGCTTCTTGAAAAGAGGTTTGTTTTTGTTTTTCCTTTTACTAAATTAGAGTCATTTTCTGAAGTGAAGGGCATTTATTGAAGATCCTGCCTTGTTTTTAGTCTTCTCTGCACTTCGGTGAGTATATTAGTAATCACTTTACAATGATGTTATAACAAATCACTCAGGGCCTGGACAAAATGAGGGCGATAGAAAAGGTAAAGGAGAGAATTTTTCCCATGGCTTCATTTGGAGTTGATTTTGCTCAGAGCAATTGGTTGCAGGAGTCTCAAATCTTCTGCCCTCGTGGCTATTGCCAAGTGATTATAATTTTAAAGGGGCACTACAGAATATTACAGCCATCTCCCTCATTTTACAGATGAAAAATCCCAGACCCCGGTGAAGTTGCTTGGTCATGGTCACAGGACAAGTGAGATTCCAGACCTTCAGAGTCTCAATGTGAAGGGAATTCCGAAGTTATGCCGGCTGACTTCCAACCCAGTGCAGATGTTCCCTCCATACCATTCCTGCATCTGGCTTTTTCTTGTAGGTCGTGCTGACTTCTTTGTTTATTAGAATTGGCAACCCTAAAAAGGAATGTGGATTCTTACATTGAGGTAGGTAGGACAACATCAAATAATTAATTGGTTCAGGTCAATCAGAGTCAACGTGAGGCTAGGTAAACACTGTAATAACACAATCAGCCAAACAAGAATAACAGATAAATAACAGCCAAACAAATCAACAGCTTTTTTGATCTGTGCTGCTCAAATATCATGGGCTGAAGAGACAGTTTTGTTATACTTTACTTCATACTGGTTTTACTACATTGACTTTTTATAAAAATCAGATGGCTCACATCAGCTGTTGAAATAGCCCTGGGTTTGTTTTTTCTTTTTTGGCCTGACCGCTATTTCCTTTTGTAATTCAACACAAGTTTACCTCATTATGGAAAAGGAATAATGGTAGTTAGAGAATCAGAATAGCTAGGATTTATTGGAGATTTTCAATGTACCAGGCATTGTGATAATAGATACTTACCATGTCTCCTCATTCTTCCTATTACCTTCCAGGAGGTAGGTTTTACTAAATCCATTTTGTAGATAAGTAAGTGAAAGAGCTCAGTGCTGTTGAATAGCTTGCCTAATGGAAAGCAATTAGTAGTGGAACTGAGATTGGAATCCAGGCCTATCCGATGCCAGAGCCCATGTATTCTACCGCATTGTGCTGCTGGAAAAAAATAATTAAGAAATTAAAAGATGAATGAAATAAAGATTACTATAAAGTGCCAGTCACAAAAGGTGGAACCCATGGAGAGGCTCACATTTACCAAATCCTTTACCCTTTTCATTCCACGTAATTATCCCAGCAGCTCTATGAAGTAGGTATTGGTATTACCCCAATTTTATATGTGAGGAAACTGGGCAAGTTATTTCACTTGTTTTGAGCTTCGGGCTGCACATACGTAAGTGGCAGAGAGGGAAATGGAAGAGTGGGGATTTAAAGTCTATGCTCTCTCCACCTTCCTGAACAGTATTACCAAGAACTGACATTTAAGTAGGACCGCTGTAAATACAGTGCTGTTTCTAAAGCACAAGGGATGCTCACTATCTAAGCATCCTATTGTGAATCTATTTGAAAAACAATGAAAATCTATTTTTTTGTTGCTTTTTTAACTTTTTTGGGGGGAAGCAAATAACCATTCACTTTTAAATTGGTCTTTGGAATGATTGGAATGTTTTGTGTACTGCCTTAGCTTAATCAGGACCCATTTATGATATCAAATGACTCCTCATTTGATGTTAGCGGTCATTGAATCTCTAATACAAAGCTAAAACTGCTAAACAGCATTACTTCGGCTTTGTCTCAGTTGCATTGTACATCATATGGGAGGCAATGGGGCTCAATTTGATCAAAGACTGACACCCAATTACCAGAGCCGGATGAATGTTGTATTATCTGGGTATAAAATAATCAAGTCTTGGAAGAGTGTTGGGTTCACTTACATTCCAAAGACAGGCTCTAAAGCCTTTTGTGTAAAAGGTGCGACGACAGCACCTGACTGACGGTTAACATTTTAAGGAGCAAATTCCTGTGTTGGGCTATGTGGTGAAGAGCAGGTAAGGGAAGGCTGCCTAGATGAGATTGTAAGAGGAAATTTGAAAGTGAGTAAAAATTAGCTGAGCAAGTTGGTAGAGTAGAGGAATGGAGATGTGGAGAGAGGCGAGGGGAGAAGCATGGAAAATAGTTCAGCAGAACTGGAGCATAGAATGCAGTGAGGGGAGTGATAACATACATAATAGAAGAAATAAAGCAGGGGCAGATCATACAGCACCTTGTAAACTCTGTTCAAAAGTTTGAACTTTGCCCTAAGGGAAATGGGAAGCCACTGAAGAATTTTAAGCATTTGGTTTGGAACTATCACCTGATGGTTTTGGAGAGTTATTGTGGGGGCTGGGATAACTTTGTGCCTTGAGAGAAGATACTGCATTTACCATTTATTCCCACGTCCCTTGTCAATGCCATATCTCATTGTCTTTCCTGCAATTGAAGGAATGTCTGGCTGCAAAGACCATCGTAATAATGGTACACAGAGGTACCAAATGGTACCATTTTTGCTCTAGACATCACTGGTGTACTGGTTTTAGTACCCTGATCTCCTCTTTTAGATCCAATCTTCTCTCTATTTCTCAACAGTCGTCCTTCTGCAACTGCTGGTCTCTTCCTGTGCTCTGAAGCTGTTCATTTTCCTATCCATCCTTTTGATTGTGTTATATCATTCATCTTGAAGTGTGATCCTTTTTCCTTTTTGCCCATCCACATCTTACCCATCCTTCAGGGTACAGCACTGGTCTCACCTTCTCTGAGGAGCCTTAACTGACCACTCCTGGCCCATTGATCCTATTGTTTTCTTACTTCCCGGAGCATTTTGATTCTTCCTTTCCCCCAAATTAACCTAGCACTCCTTTATGTACCCTTTGTGTTGTCTCTCTTTTAGTGGTTCCCTCAAATGGACTGATTACCAGAATTACTGGAAGAGCTTGTAAACAATATAGATTTCTATCACTAGAGATTTTGATTCAGTAAGTTGGTGATCAGGCCAAGAGTCTGAATTTTTATAAGGGCCTAAATTAATTCTGGCAATTAACTGCTCTGCATGTTTCACATAGATTAATATTTCCTTTGGATCTGGATAGAAGTTCCTTGAAGGCAGGGCTCATCTTCAAATGCCTTTATACTTTCTCCTTCATTGCCAATCCTTTTAGAAGCCTATAGTAAATGCTTGTTGACTTGATTCCCTCATCTCATTATTTATTCTGTTATTTTTGTGTATTCAGTTATAATTCACTCTTCTTTCTCATCTCCAGATGAACAGATATAGTATACAGTAAATATGCCAACATATTTGCATGAGTATCTATGTGTGTGTTGTTTGGCATTGGGGTGACCAAAATTCAATCTCAAAGAGTTCCCAAGGCTTCTTGTTGAAGTACATGAAACCATCTCTGCCTCCCCAGACCTTTTTTAATTTGCATAATTCCCATTAATATTACAATCATCATTATCCACCCATCCAAAGAGCACTGTGAGATATGCCCTTTATATTGGGAGCTTCTTTTTGATGTAACTTAGGAAAAGAAACAGTCGTCTTTGAAGGGAATTATGCTGTTAAAATCCAGGAAGGCTTTTCCAGTGTGAGTTGTTACACCTAAGAATCTGCAAGATTGAAATATGAAAACTGCTGCTCCAATGCTGAGGATGGTAATTGTGTGTAGCATCAAATGCATTTACCTGCATTCTGAATACTTCCAGAATGTCAAATTAAGTTTTTTAAGGGTATGTTCTTTTTGTGACCCCTCTTTGTGCATGGAAATTATTTTAGACTTTTTATGAATTCTAGAATCTCAGGGCCAAAAAATTTTAGAACTCTCCTGCTCCCACACATTTATGTATGTATGTACATATGTATGTATCTACCTATCTATTATGTATATTGCAGAAAGAGGATGTATCTATAAAGAATCTGGAAAAACCTAATTTGAAAAATGAAGTAAACACACACACACACACACACACACACACACAGTATACAAAACAGTGAGACTTTGGTTTTAAAATATACTCAATGATTCCAACTGGCTAACTCACTTTATTCTAACTCAGATGTTTGTTTTGTTGTGGCACTGACCTTGGTTTTTTATGAAGTTCTGGATTTTCTTACTCTCTGATGATTTTCATAAGTGGCTTGGGGGTGATGGTGAGAGGGCAGATGCATGTGAGAATGTGTGCACATGCACATGCACCTGTATGTTAGAATGTATTTGAGGAAAATGGCAGCATATCCATCCATGGGAGTGGGTGTCTGATGGGTTGATCAAAGGAATTTCTTGCATCAAAAAATGAGTCTTAGCAGAGCTACAGGTATGAAAAATTTTGAACAAAGAAGGAAAAATTTTTTTAAAAGATTTTATTTATTTGACAGAGGGAGACACAGCGAGAGAAGGAACACAAGTAGGGGGAGTGGGAGAGGGAGAACCAGGCTTCCCGCTGAGCAGGGAGCCTGATGCAGGGCTTGATCCCAGGATTCTGGAGTCATGACCTGAGCCAAAGGCAGACACCTAACGACTGAACCACCCAGGTGCCCCCAAAGAAGGGAAATTTTGGCACAATCTATGATATGTGCCACAGATATCAGCAGCTTAGGTCACACGATTTTTGTCCCCTTCATTATTTTTCTTACTTTTTATTGTGCAAATAATATATGAATACATATTTATAAAACAATTAGAGTATAGAAGAATACATAGTAAAAGATGAAAGTCTACCTTCAACCTCTCACCCAATCCCACTCCCCTCTATAAAATAAACATTGTTAACTAGAGTTTGTTTATATTTCCCATTATGGGTTTTTTTTTTTGACATCTAGTAATTTATTGAGAAAATGGGCAAAATTTTATCTACGAGCCTTTTTTTTTTTTTTAATTCCAGCAATGTCTGTAAGAGGAAAGTTGGGAAGATTATAATGGTCCAATAAGGGAGTTGTTCTGTTGATTATGGGACATCATAAGCCAGGAGGACACAGAAATGGAATGAGTGACCTGTGGAGACAGTGTTCAAGAAGAGCAGGGTTCAAAACAGAAAGGATCCCTGTCGGGGAAAAATCCTATTCTGCCCACTTGCCACACATATGCATTCTTTTGGAACCCAGAGAGGGGTGTGGAATGAAAAATTACACATTGTTGTGCTGCGCAGCATTGGTGGTATAGTGGTGAGCATAGCTGCCTTCCCATTATGTTTTTAAGTGAATTTCCAAGTACAGGGAAAGGAGGAGGCCAGTCCTTTACAGTTTAACATGTCATGATGTTTTGCTTTTGGTTTCTGTACTGAGGCTTTTAGAATGAGAAATCCTTTTCTTTTTGCAAGGCATATATATCTGTGTGTGCGTGTGCACACTCCTGTATGCACTTGTGCATTTTGGATGAATGTGTGCCTAATATTTTTTTAAAGATGACTTTATTTATATTTTCCACACATGTGTCAATTGATGAAGTTGTCTTCATGGAGTAGGGTAGGAATGGGAAGTTGTTTATACTTTAGTTGAAATCCCTATAAACAATCATCTTATAGTCCAGTGGGATTTATGGTTAGTTCCGGCCATCTTTTCACTTCTCTGGGGCTCGGCCTTTTAAACAAGATCCCAAGAAGCCCTGGGCAAAGGGCTGCCCTTTGCTCTCCAAGGTCTGTTCATGGGTTCTAGGGAGATATTTTGAGAGAAAGGCAATCATCCCAACTATAGGTTCATTTAATGTATATATATATATATATAACATATATTATATATATATATAAATTTTATATATATATATATTTTAAACTATTTTTGGGCTAAATATTGACTTAGGGTTTTTTCTTTTAACAGCAGTAGTAGATAGTCCAAAGCTATCTGAGAACTCTTTTCCAAATATCAATGCAGTGTGGCGAAAATAAAAGTCTCTTTGGTTTGACATGTGGGCTGGTGATTCAATTCATCAAGAAATCCATTCTACTTGCAGGAATGGATTTGCCTAAGTAGGGAAGTTTCTGAGTAGTTAGTGGTTAAAAATGGTTGCGTCACCGCTGCCTCTCCTGAAATTAAAATAATTTAAAATGCCAATTGAGTCATGGCAAAGAGCTTTGTGTCTGCCAAATCATCATAAATAACTCTATAAATGGTGGAAGGATTAAGGAGCTCAGAAAAAGACCTAAAAAAAGGAAACTAATGAAAATCATGGTTCGTGTCCCAAGAACAAGGAAGCCTGGGAGTGGAGGAATAATGACAGTTGGCTTGCATCTGAGTAGGCTGTCATATTGAAAAAGTTTATCCATGGCATGGGCTAACCTGATTAGTGTATAAGACTTACGTTATAGTGAAGGATTCCTTTCCCAAATGGACCAGTTCACTATATATTTTTTTCTTTTCTTATTTTGTCCTTTGCCTGCTTCTAATATAGATACACCAACTGGCAAACTTAAATTATCAGTATGCTCACAAGGAAGTCCGGGCAAGAGATTCTGTGTACTCAGTGCAAATCCGTACCTACCCACAAACATCATGAATTCCACTACCTTTCTGAATCTTTACTCTTTGCCAGGCATTTTCCTGGACACTTGAGACTATGAAGTGCATATGAAATGGGTTCCAGGTTCCAAGAGGTGTGTATATGTGTGTGTCTGTATGTGCATATAGCTGAACTCACAGGTGTGCTCACTAGTGTATGTGGCAAATAAACAGCATCAGAATATGCTGGAATTAATCTCTACAGAGCTTGGTAAACAAGGTTAAAAGAATGACTATACATGGTGATGCTAGGATGGCTTCCCAAAGCTAGGTCTTAAATAAGGTTGAGAGGAGGGTAAAAATGAGGGAAAGGGCAGGTATGAAGGTAAAGAAGCCTGAAAGTGCCTGGTGTGTTGGAGGGATGACAAGCATTTCAAGGAATAGGGAGAGAGGTATTTTTAGGAAGGCTTGGAGGAATGGCAGCAGATGAGGCTGTAAAAGTGGGAAGGAGCAAGATTGCAAAGGACCTTACAACCTTCTTAGTTGTAAGAAGAACTATGTCCTGAAGTGTGTTTGGAGCCACTGAAGATTTTTTGTAAGCAATGGGTCTTATGGTGCCTCAGTAGTGCTATTCAGAATAAAGCTTTTGTTTCAGCCAATAAAAACTTTAAGTGGGGCTAGCATTGCCCACAATTTGTCTTCAATCCATTGCTTATTAAACAGAAAAGTAATTTCATTCATTGTATCTGACACAGATGTTTACTGTAAGCCAGTTAGAACATCCAAACATTTGGGTTTCACTTCCACTATTATTGCCGTAGGAAATGGCTGCTCACAAAGATTTTCAGACAAGTCTTGGAACTTTGGGATCCTAGGCTTTTTCCAAGTGGATGCTTTGAATCCTCTCATCTTCTTTCTGCATGAGAAAAAAAGCAAATAATAATGATAAAAAGATTCTAATGTTTCCTCCATCTTTATACCTTTTCTCTTTTGCATTCTTTAATCTTGACAAGAGAAGATTTGATATATGATAAAAGGACTTGATTAATACTATTAAAATTCCTTTCAAAGTCTTGTGATTGTGTGATTGTAACTGCAGAGATTTCATTTATTATCTCCTTGATCAAAGTTACTGAAATAGACAGTCTGAATTAAAGGAAAGGGCTGTGTTTGCATATGGTTTGAAATAATTGTCAATAGATCATTTATGAAAATGTATACTCAGCCCAGCCCTGTGTAGTTTGCACTTCCTCTTCACCACAGAAATATGTTGCTGAGGCTCTGGGTAACCAATCTTAAATCAACAGGGTGCCTGCCAAGCAGAAAATGCAATAATCTACAGCGTTCCATGATTCTGTAGTTTTAGATATTAGAGCTAAAGTCATCAGCAAATCTGGAATTCTTGTGTGAGAGAACCCTAGGCTTGGTGAAGACTGTTTTTATCACAGCCAGGCTAATTTCATGATACCCATTGGAACTTCAGTTTGGGAAGGGGCACAATCCAAACCAATTACTTGAGATTATCTCATTAATTGTAATCATGTAAAATTTCCCAGGATTTAGAACCCTGGGAAGGTTCACTTCATCATACTTAGATAACTCACAGCAGTGGAGGGTGTTTAGAAGCCCTATAGCAGTCTCTATTAAATGACACATTAGAGCTGATGGTGAGAAGGTCCATGTGAAGAGATTTTATTGAGTCTGTATGAATGTTCAAAGCCTTGGATGTGTGTTAGCAGCTGATTCAAGATTAGCTCAGGTGGGTGTGGAGCTACAGATGCTCAGGGCTCTGAGAGCCAAGATTTTTCTGAATCAAAGCTGGAAATCAGCACAACGTCTCCCCACTCTCTACATGTTCTGCAAAGAGAAGAAATGTGCAGATCTATTCTGGTCACTCAGTCTCATTGAATATTTATGGAAGTTCTGAAGCGAGTGAAATATTCCCAGATATCTCTTGAAGCTGAAACAGGCAGCTTGGAAATAGATAACTGGCAGTACTGGGTTTGTCTGTGTAGGGCAGCATAAATTAAAAAAAAAAAATCACACAGGAATCGTCAAATGTGCCATGTCTTGGTGATTTACCATAAAATTAGTGAATTCTTCTGAAATCCAACAGATTAGGAAAACAGAAAGCAAAGCAAAATTAAAAAGGAAAAGAAGCATCTTTAAACAACTGTTTGTTTAGTGCTTAATGGTACAAGTACTTGATTTAGTTGACCAACGGAATAAAGATTTTGGTTTTAATCCAACTTCTTGACATTTTGAACCAGGCCATGTGTTTGGTGGTCCCTAAATTATTTGTACTAAATTTAGGACTCTTTTAATAAAGAATCTCTTGATTGCAAAGAAAAGACACTCAAGAAAGTTCAGGTAAGGAGGATTTGTTATAAGAAAACTAGCCAATGTCACAGACTTAGGAAACAGAGTACAGTCATAGCTCTTGGGAAGTGGAGCTGGAAAGGTACAAAACCAAGCATTCTTTTTTTGTCAGGGAATGTGGAAGATTTATTGCATATGGTTCTAATTAATGGTCTTCTTATATCTTTATCACGTGCCCTGTAACTTTGAAGCCCTTTCCCACTCTGATTCTGGGCTTGGTCGTTTGACTTACTTTGGCCCAAAGGATATTAGCATACATGATGTAAGCAGAGACTTGAAAAGTGTGTACACATTTCCTGTCCCACTCTCTAACTTTACCATGAGAACATGCCCAGGTTAGCCTACTGGACAATGATACACATGGAGCAGAGTCAAGTCAGTTCAGTTGTCTCAGCTGAAGCTCTAAATATGTGAAAAAAGTCCAGCTAATATTAACAAAGTTACCTAGCAAATGCACATTTGGCCATAGATGCATAAGAGATCCCATGGAGGGGTGCCTGCCTGGCTCAGTCAGGTAAGTGTCTGCCTTTGGCTCAGGTCATGATCCCAGGGTCCTGGGATTGAGCCCCGCATCGGGCTCCCTGTTCAGCGAGGAACCTGCTTCTCCTTATCCCTCTGCAGCTCCCCCTGCTTGTGCTCTCTTTCTCTGTGTCAAATAAATAAACAAAATCTTTATAAAAAGAGAGAGAGATCCCATGGAGCCTAGGTCGGATCAAAAGAACTGCCTAGCCAATTCAGACTCTAGAACAAAAATAGATGTTTATTGTTGAGTGCTACTAATATTTTCTGGTTGTTTATTGTGCAGCAATACTGTGGCAGAGAGATAATGGAAACAAAGTTTAGATTATCTTTCATCTCTGCTTCTTCCTCCCTCCCTGCCATCTAGTCCCCAGCTTGTACATTGCCCAATATCAGTGCCAGACCTTTGTCTGCCTAACCTTTGTCCAGTGCACATGCAAATACAGTCTTTTCGTTCAAATTCTTGATGTAGGAAAAACTCTGATTGGTCTGAGGAAAGCCATTGAATTGGTTTGCTTCGGGTCAAGTGTCTACCTGGTCCAATTAGCCATGGTTGAGGGGTGTAGTGCCCCGGCCTGCGCGACAATCTCAAACCGGGACTGAGGGTAAGGGAATGAGGAAAAAAGACAAAGTATGGGAGTGGGAGGAACACAAAGGATGATGTCCAGACTGTGTTTAGCTTTATTCAAGAGCGCACCTTCTTATATAGTGTGTGAAAAACAAGTCCAAAAAACGATTACACCTGGGAGTCACGTGGCACACGTTCTAGGATTTTGTTCTTAACACATCAAAACAAGCTCCCCTCATCACAGGCTCCAAGAAGTCTGGGTAAGACTACGAGTAGCACGTGCACATGCCTCGGAGGCATTGCCGCAGTTCAATGATCTAAACAATCACAACCTGCGCAGCTTGTCCTTCAAGGAGGTATGACCAATCACAGACCAGCAGGCCTCAAGGCCCCTTGTGGAGCCCGTTCTCTAGCGCCCGCTTTCTGCCCATTCGGGCAGGGGTCACGAGTCCGGGCTCAGCAGGTCCCTTTAGCAGCTAGCCAGCAACTGACCACAGTGTAGTGGTGAAAAGACAATAATGTCACATGATCTGATCTGGGGGGAGGCGTGCTCAAAGAAGGCAGGTCTTCTTGGAAGGGGGCTACAGCCAGAAAAGCACTGTAGTTTATATCTCTAATCAAAAGGGCAAACCTAAAATGTAGAAAGATACACAGAAAATATAATTTGTGGATCAGCATACCTTCTTGACATAAAATGCTAATGAATAAATTCTTTCAAATATGCCAATAATAATTCTTATAGCTTACATTAGTGAGTCTTGGCTATGTGATAACACTGTGATAAGTATCTTAATTTTCACTACCATGTTATAAATATGAGACTGTTATTATCATTCCCACTTTACAGGTGGGAACTGAGGCCTAGGGAAGCTAAGTTGCCCTCTAGCATACAATCTGTGAAAGGTAGAGGCAGAAATAGAATCTAGGTTAAGTGAAATCCAGATCTCACGAACTTTATCTTTCTTCAATTACTGACTTTACCATTTATAAAATAACTAGGAGAGTAAGACTGTAAATTGATACCTAATGGTAAGGTTTACCAGGTACCTGGTTGGGCAATTGGGGGTCAGTCAGTCTATACATGATTCAAAAGGTTTACAAGATAGTGCTGCTGGGTACAAGTTTCCTTGATTGCTTCTTCCTCACAGGTCTACTCAACAATTCTCGGGGACTTAATATCAGCTTCCGTTTTCTGCCCTTCGATTTCACTATTCAGTAGGAGAGTAGACTTTCACTTAAGTTCCCTGTTTTCAGCCTAAAGCCTCATTCCTGTCTGGTGTTACCATATTTGAAGCCTCTCAGGTTCAATATCTTTAAAAAATAAACGTCTTGTCTCCTTTGGGAGGGAGAGTAGTGATTTGGCTGCTCAGGGTAGAGGTTTGAGACCTGGAGGTCCAATTGCTCAGTAGAAAGACTTTGGACAGATCTCATTGTTTCCTGTACTATGCACATTCCTGCCTTTTGTGGTACCTGGTGCCTCTAAGACATGACATTTCCTTTGTTCTTTAGGGAAAATGGATTTTTCTCCAAAGAATATAATCTCTCTATGTAGCTTCTTAGATTGTAACATGCTCTGCTAAATGAATTACCTCATTCCCATATACTTAACAGTCTTCAAAACCTTCATTAAAACCTCTAGTCCACTGTTTCCTTTTACTCTGTCCCCATGAGTTTATCTACTTTAAAAATTTGTTTACTGTAATTATAGTTGGGTTTTAGGAAGAGATTATGATTAACCAACTATGTTCAGCAAATTGTCCCAGCCCCCATGACCTCTTAAATAGAAACTTTTTCATTTGAGTTGTTTCAAGTTTTACCTGAAAAAAATTTTTAAGTTTACCTGAAAATTTTATCAGTAATATTAGTGTTAAATTCTAGCATCATTTCCTTATGAAGCTTCCAAACAAATAAAGCAAACACTTAAATTCTGGTCCTAAGTGCAGTGATGTGATTTTTTTCCCCACTGGACAAATTTTAATTTAATAGTACTCTAATTTTAATGGTACTCTCACCTCAAACCTTTTTCATCTAAGGTGAATATTGTTTGTTAAGTAGTCCATCTTGTTTTCTTCCAGGGCAGAGAAATATCCCTTGACCTACACCTTAGGAGAAAGTAAAGGACAGTGCACAACTAAGGAGTTGGCATTTAAACAACTGTTATTCTGATGTGTTGCTAATTCTTACCAACAATATCATCTCTGGTTCATGACTTGAGATTGATCTATGTTACTTTGGGCTCATGTGCTTTTGTAATTTGTATATTGCTATGAGGTCATGATATTTTAGAAGATTATTTAGTATTGGTTTCCCAGAAATCCATGGAAATGTTACTTCTAACAATAACATACTCATGTAACTGGCATTGTAAACGCTCAGTTCTGCCTAGAAAGAAAGCTCTTAAGAAGGACTGCCAGGGCTTGTAAGGGTTGATATATGCACTCCAGTGTACAGGAGCCTTTAGCAAGAATCAACCTACTGTTATTGTTGCTGAAGAACAAGACAGGCCTGAGAAAGGCTTCATGTTTATAGCCTTCATGCCAAGTAGGCATGAAAACATTTGAAAATATTATTGTATTATTGTAATTATTTATTTCAGGGAAACTCTGGGGGAAAATATAGAGAGAGAAACCTCCCCCGAATGTCTATAAATCATCAGATGGATTCTTGTCAATTTCCCTGAAAATCTTAGGAGATCAGATCATAGGACATTAAATTAGTGCTTTCATAAATATTGAACAAGTGGCTTGTATTGCCAGATAAACTTCCCCATAAAAGTTGTATCTTGCGTAGGGGAATTTTCTAGATCAAAACCACCTTATGGCTTTTAGTAAATTACTTCATTTATTCAACACATATGTCCTAAAGTCCTACCCAATCCCAAGCACTTTGCTAGGTCATTATAAACTCAAAGAATTTGTAGCTTAGTCTGGGTATATTAGATATATACTTATATAAATACAAAACAATGCAGTATAAGATAGATGCCATATGAGCAATATAAATGATGTGTCAAGGAAGAAAGCTTGACTACTTTAAGAAGAGGTAATTAGGTAAAATGTTTGAGCTAGATTTCATAGTTTAGTTAACAAAGGGAAAAATACCTAGGAAGATAGGTGTCATTATCAAAGTCATAGAAATGAGATGGCACGGGGCATTTGGGTAAACAGTGAGTAGGGATTCTTGATGGGGGCTTATGCTTCATACTGGGGATTAGTGGAAAATAGGACTTATGCTTCATACTGGGGATTAGTGGAAAATAGGACTGGAAAGATAACAAAGGCTACCTTATCAGAAATTTAAGCGCCAAGCCAAGTAGTTTAGATTTTAATTTGTACTTGGTAGAGGGGTATAAAAGTTTTTGAATAGAGTTATCAATAAGATTAAACAAGTGGACATTTGCGGGATAATTTAGGGAGGAGATTCTAGAAGTAGGCAGGCTAACTAGGAGCCTAAAGCAGTCATCTGGCCAGGACAGGATTGGGGCCTACACTACAGAGATGACATTGAGAAGGAAGAGAAGACAAAAAGAAACACTGTGAAGGAAGAGAATACAAAAAGAAACATTATAGCCAACTTACACTTTGAGGCAACTGACTGGATATTGCAAGGGAGAGGTAATGGAGAATTCAGTCATTGAGTTTTTAAAACTGGATGACATATGGTATTCTCAACAGGAATGAGCAGTCATTGGGTTGATGGAGCAAATAGTGAGTTTAATTTGTTTAGTTTGAGGTTTCTGTAGGATCCAGGTGGAGATGTAGATAGGCAGATAGGCAGTAGGTAGGCAGTAGATAGGCAGATATATAAGTTTAGAGCTAGGGAGAATGGTTGGATTTAGAAATAAAGGCTACATTCATCCTCATAAAAGTAACAGTTAAGCCAAGGGAATAGGGGAACACTTCATGAAAGAGAGTGTACAGAGAGAGAGATGGGCCAAACCTTGGGTAAGGAAAACAGGCAAGGAGACAGAGAAGGAATAGTAATTGAGATAAGATTAGGACCAAAAGAATGAACAAAGAAGACAATGAAGGAGCAAGTGGTTGGTCTAGAATGCCCAATGCAGAAGAGAAACAACTTTTCTAATTATTCTAGGATGGGGGATTGGTTTGCTACAAACTAGTTCATAATAGCCAGAAGTAGAAGTCTTTTGTTTTCTATTTGACTATTGCAAAGTCCTTCCTCCTAGGAGTGTGCAATTTGTACTTAAAAATAACTTTGTTATGATTGTAAAATAACACATTTTTTTTTGTAAAATTTGAACAAATCAAAAAGCATTAATTGTTAAAATAAAAATTACTCATAATGCTAACATCTAGGAATAACCCATTTATTGTTTGTGTGCATTTCCTTCCATTAGTTTTCCTTTGTTTATCATAAAAGTGGGAACTGGTTATATCAGTTGCCAGCATTCTTCATGAATTAGCCATGAGAACATAATTCTCTCAAGTATCTGCTTTTTTTTCACCAAAATCATTTGATCAGTTCATGTTTCTTTTTACAGAAACTATTTTTAATGACAGTATTTCTTTTAGAGATGTATCAAAATGTATTACCTCATTCATAGATATTTGTTCCCCAATATTACCCTTATAAAATAATAATCTCTATCAAAATTTTTTGTACTTCAGCTGATATCCTTTAAAATGAGCTTACTAGGTTAAAAGTTATGTACATCATTTAAAAAGCTTTTGATCTATTTACCAAATCTCTTTCCCTAAAAGTTGTAGTTTGCTTTTGCCTTTGTGGATAGGATGTTCCATAGTTATTGAGCAAAGTGACTCCTGCAATAAATAAAGGTTGTCTTTAGTTTTCCATCTCCCTGGGTTACCATTTTCCCAAAAACATTTTAATGGGCATAATTAAGAAATATTACCAATCAGCGCACATGGCAGTAGTGTATAATTTAATGTAGAGTAATTTAGATGGTTCTACACCACTTTTAACTTTTTCAGTCATAAATTTTATTTATTTATTTATTTTTAAAGATTTTTATTTATTTATTTGACAGAGAGAGATTACAAGTAGGCAGAGAGGCAGGCAGAGAGAGAGGAGGAAGCAGGCCCCCTGCTGAGCAGAGAGCCTGATTGTGGGGCTCGATCCCAGGACCCTGAGATCATGACCTGAGCTGAAAGCAGAGGCTTTAACCCACTGAGCTACCCAGGCGCCCCTTCAGTTATAAATTTTAGACAATTAATCTAATAAATATCCTGTATATATTCCTATCAAATGCTAAGGTCATTAGTTTACACCTAAAAAGGTCTGTAAAACCTTTCAATGTAGATAATCGAAGATATTTACATTCAATTAACAGAGAGCCAATGAAATTGGCCCAGTCATATCCATCTTTTTTTTTTCATTTTTCTTACTTATCTCCAGGTTTTAATTTCTCTAGAATCAAGTTTTCATGGTCAACTCATATAAAACTTTGATAATACATTATTTTTTCCCCCAAAATGTTTATTTTTTCAGTGTTACAAGATTTATTGTTCATGCACCACACCCAGGGCTCTCCATGCAATACGCGCCCTCCTCAATACCCACC
>CM053612.1:23036307-23060773 GCA_028646535.1 Procyon lotor
TACAGAATTTCCACACTGTTTTCCAAAGTGGCTGCACTAACTTGCATTTCCACCAACAGTGTAAGAGTGTTCTCCTTTCTCCACATCCTCTCCAACACTTGTTTCCTGTCCTGTTAATTTTGGCCATTCTAACTGCTCAATGTGGTTTTGATTTGAATCTCCTTGATGGCTAATGATGATGAACATTTTTTCATGTGTCTGTTAGCCATTTGTATGTCTTCTTTGGAGAAGTGTCTGTTCATGTCTTCTGCCCATTTTTTGATGTGATTATCTATTTTGTGAGTGAAGATATTCACAAATGACACTACAGACAATGGTCTGATATTTAAGATCCATAAAGAACTCTTCAAACTCAACACATTATTTTATTTAAAAATTGATTTTAACATGAAAACATATGCGGTCTTTTATGTAAAAAGGGAATGTAATAATAGACATCTATATTCCTTTTTAAATGAATAAAAACACTCTGGAAGGGTACACAAATAATTAATAAGATTGGTTACCTGGGGATATGGGTGGAGTGGTTTCTGGGTGGATAATGGATGTAATAGGAAGGAATTTTGAGCCACCTCAATGTTTTACTTATTCAAAAACTAAATTAAAAAAAGAAAAGATCATTATTTTATGACTTAAAAAAAGCAAAGAAACATATAAAAGAATGTCTAGCATCATCATTTTTATGAATAAAAAACTGAGAAAACCTAAATATTCATTAAATGGAGAAGGGATAAATTATAATGTAGTCAAAGAATTGATAGCATTTGGTAACCATTTGAATAAAAGAGATGACTACCAGATTTCTCGCTTGGGTGGGTACTGGCACCGTTTAGCTAAGAAAGGGAATAGAGGAGGTGTGTTTGTGAGTTTGGGTGTGTGTGTGTGTTTTTTTTTTTCAGTTCAGTGGACAAGTGTAGGAGGTGTTTGTGGAACATCTAGGTAGAGATGTGTAATAGGCATTTGAACATTTGAGTCTGGAATTCAGAAGAGAGTTCAGACTGAATTTATTAATGTGTGAACTCTCAGAATAAAAGTGGTAGTTAAAACCGCATACATAGGGTGATATTCAAGGAGAAAAGAGGGATTAAAGGCATATTTTATCACTGAAGACTTATTATTTTCATGGAGCAAAGAAAATAATCTATTATTTTATAAAATCATAAATGATTTATAAGGTCACTTGCAGTTTTTTGTTGTTGTTAAAAGGTTTTATTTATTTGAAAGAGAGAGAGAGAGAGTCTATGAGATGGGGGAGCGGCAGAGAGAGAGGGACAAGCGGACTTGATTCCAGGACCCCAAGATCACAACCTGAGCTAAAATCAGATGTTTAACTAACTGAGCCACCCAGAGACCTGGTCACTAGCAATTTTAATGTTCTTACCTGTTTCTATTTTATTTCTTAGGTGCTTTGTACATTTTCACTATTCTGGGTTAATATAAAGACAGTAATTTGTGACTAGTTGGTACTGGGTGAGGGTTATACCTACTGGGGCTAGGGGTCAGGATTTTAAAAGATACAGAGCTAAGAAAATGTAAAACCTTAGTGACTTTGGATGATAGGCCCAGCTACTCTGAAGGCAGGCAAGGCAAAAGACATGGGGAAGAAAAGGGAACCCCTGCAACCAGGGGTGCCTGGTGGCACAGTCTGTTAAGCATCTGGCTCTCGGTTTTGACTCAGGTCTTGATCTCAGGGTCTTGAGATCAAGCCCTGCATAGGGTTCTGCACTCAGTGGGGAGTCTACTTGAGACTCTCTCTCTGTCCCTCTTCCCCTCCCCTCTGCATGCATGCACTCTCTCTCTCTAAAATAAAGTCTTTAAAGTCTTTAAAAAAAAAAAGGAACATTTTATCGAACACCTTCCATGTGTCAGAAATAATGTTAGGTATTAAATATATATTACCCCATTTAATTGTAATAATAGATCTATAACGCTAGTATTTTACCCAGAGTTTACAGATAATATAACAGAAGATCAAAGAGGTTAAGTGACTAAACCTAAAGTCACTTTTGAGGAAAGGTATCATAAAAGCCAGCATCTCTTCACCCTGGTGTTGGGAACCGTGTTCCCTCTGTGAAACTTCAAAAAACGCACATGCTAGTCTTCCCCAGGAGATTTCAATTGAGTAGCTTATTGTTGTGGCTCTAGGTGATGGAATTTTACAATGTTCCATGGGTGATACGCTCGTGCTGGAAGGGTAGTAGTTATGAGCATCAGCTCTGGATTCAGATAGACTTCGGTATGAGTCTTGGCTCCAGTTACTGGCATTGCCATTTTGGGCAAATTAATCTTGCTAAACCTCAGTTTATTAATCTAGAGTGAGGATTATGGTAGACCTACCTTTTGCCAATGTAGTAGAGATTCAAAACACACGTGTGGTGAATAGTCTCCCATTTCCCCTCCAAATCCCAGCTCTTTTCTGTTCTCTGTTCTAAGAGGTTGGCGTGTAGTACCTTCATCAAGGGTCTCCCTTGCCTTCCAGCTTCTGGTTGGGTTCAGCCAGCAGGAGGTCAGAGGTCAAGAGGAGAGTGTGGGTGTTTATTGCCCTCGTTCCCTCAGATGGCTTGTCATGAGTTGGCAGTGCTATGTTCTTCTAACCTAAAGTCACAGTTCCTGTGAGATGTCTCCCAGAGCTACAGCTAAAGCTGTAATATTTTTTTCAATCCCAGTAAATGCTACCTGCTTGTCCCTTCAGCATGGGTGATAAAGGGTTTCTGGCTATTGCTATTCCTGGAGTACTGCATCATCCTTCAACCTTGTCCCCTTCTTTTGCAAATAATCTCTTCATTAAACTCTTAATTATCCTATTTGAGTGTGCCATCTGTTTACTCGGACTCTGACAGGTACTACATATAGAATACTTAGCACAGGGGCACCTGGGTGGCTCAGTGGGTTAAGCCTCTGCCTTCAGCTCAGGTCATGATCTCAGGGTCCTGGGACCGAGCCCCACATCGGGCTTTCTGCTCAGCGGGGAGCCTGCTTCCCCCTCTCTCTCTGCCTGCCTCTCTGCCTACTTGGGATCTCTCTCTCTCTCTCTGTCAAATAAATAAATAAAATCTTAAAAAAAAAGTATACTTAGTATAGTTCCCTGCACATAGTACATTCTAAATAAATGTTTAGCATTATAGACAAAGTCCTGTGTAATATATTCTTCAAATGCATGCATTTTGTTATCTCGTTTGGAGTTTATGCTTTGTTTGGGCCTTAAAATTTAAGTTTAGTAGAAACATTTAAAAAGAATTTAGATGACAAGGACCCTCAATTACCAGATTTTCTTCTTTTTTCTTTTTTCTCGGCTACATTTTGATTTTTAGAAAAGAAGATAAATGACTGGAAGGTAAGCTTAACTAGGATTTTGTAAAAAGGGAAACAACTTTTTGCAGCATGTTCCATAATTCAACCAATGTGACATAGACCTGGGATTGCATCCTGACTCTGCCTCTTCTAAGTCACTTAGTTTCTCCTAATTCATAGGACTGTTTGATAATCTAGTGAGACAAAATATATAAAGTGCCTAGCACAACTCCTGAAACATGATAAAAATGAATCCCTTTCTCTTACTCTCTTAGTTTTTATCCCAGGCTTTGGCAGATTGATGGCCCTGAGTCCCTACAGGGTAACCACTCGTCACCCACATGTTCCAAGTGGTTTCTGTACTGGATTTCTTCAGGCAGGAAAGTAGGTAGTGTGTTTTAAAAAGATGTTTAACAGTGATGCAGAATCCAAAGTAAGTTTTTGGTTATTACCTTCTGAAAACTTGAAAATTCCAGTAATAAGATTCCCTGTGATTGTACAAAATTTTGTCTGGTGCACATTTGTTTTATCATCACTACTTAAGGTAACTGTTTAACTCCAAGCTCATACTTCATTTTTTTTTTTTTTTGCTTAGAATAGCAATAATTTCAGATATGCCAGCTCTATGTTCTCCATCATATAAAACTCTTCCACTAAACACAAGAGCCATAAGATTGCTAAGTCTGATAGAATGGGCCATAACCAGCAAATAGCATCATGTATTTTGAATTTTTATTTCCATTTCATCTGCCAGTTATAGGACATTAATTAAAGGCCACTTTAAAGAGACAGACCTCCATCTCTCTTTAGGGAATATATGTTAAAATATGCAACCCATATTTTATGTTATTGTTTTATGAAAAGGATAGAAAGAAAATGGTACCTTAAAATGACATGTGATTTATTCTCCAAATACCATTTTCTCTTTGTGCTATAAAAAATGAAGATTGAAGACACTAGTAATGATGGTGATTTTAATTATTTTTTTTATTATAGGGGCCTCATTACATTATGTTGTATAACTATAGAATATCAACCTTTCTTCATGAATTCAGTCTAAAGAGTAGGTGACATTGATAGGATGTGTAAATGAGCAAAGTCAACAGTGATAGGAAGTCAGTGTTTTTTTTTTTTAGTATTTTTATTTTTAAAGATTTTATTTATTTGACAGAGAGAAGCACAGTGAGAGAGGGAACACAAGCAGAGGGAATGGGAGAGGGACTAGCCGGCTTCCCACAGAGCAGGGAGCCCGATGCAGGGCTCGATCCCAGGACTCTGGGATTATGACCTGAGCTGAAGGCAAACGCTTAACAACTGAGCCACCCAGGTGCCCCAGAAGTCAGTATTTTTCCTTTCTGTAATTTTGTCCCAGACTAATTGTTATTCCTGTAGATTCTGATTTATGGTTTTCTTTCTTTCTTTTTTTTTTTTTTTTAAAGATTTTATTTATTTGACAGAGAGAAACACAGCGAGAGAGGGAGCATAAGCAGAGGGAATGGTAGCGGGAGAAGCAGGCTTTCTGCTGAGCAGGGAGCCTGATGCGGGGCTCAATCCCAGGACCCTGGGATCATGACCTGAGCCGAAGGCAGACGCTTAATGACTGAGCCACCCAGGCGCCCCTGATTTATGGTTTTACATAACTACCACATGAATTAAGGAGAGTTATTTACCTTACATTTTTTTTTTTTTAAAGAAGGATCATTTACTTTACAACAACAAATACATTTAGGTGTTTAGTGATTCAGTCTTGGAAACTCCAAAATTTATAAACTCAAACTAAAAACTCAAGTGTTGGAAGCTGCTATGCTTTGAAAGACCTTCAGAAAAGAGAAAATAATTCTAAACGATTGTGCAGACCAATGGGATTAAATTGACAAAATCCTATTTACTTATGCATTTTTGGTAGCACGTTACATTATAAGCAATACACAGATCCTGTCTCCTCTCTTGAGCATAGGATTAGAGTCCAAGGCTCTCCCTTCCACTTCCTTAAACCTGGGTTTGGTTGGTGATTCTGGAGGACCTTCAGATGTATGGCTTACATACCTGGTTACCCAAATATTCTATCTCCCTTTTAGACAATTCACATTGCACATTACAACATTAAGGATTCTGCTATGTTCTGCAGAAAAGAAATCTCTTTAACGTTGTTGAACCTAGCAGTTCCCAAACTTATTTGACCATATGATTTCTCCCCCTTTTTCCCAGTGTAATATCTAAAAACACCTAAAAGGATTTTAGAGAAGTTCCCGAGTTTCTGGTAAGCCCCTTTCCAGCATTGCTTCCACAGCCTGCAAAGGAGGCCGTTAGAAAGTTTACTGAAACTCCAGCCATTTGACCAACCGCTCCTCCTTGTTAAAAGTCATCTAATGAATTACCCACATTCACTGGAAATTTTAGCTTTGACTCACTGCTTTCTCCCTATTCCTTTTCCTTTCATCATTCTTGGTGACTCAAGTGTCCACGTAGGTATCCCTCCAACTCTCTGTCTTCTCTGTTTCTTCACATGTTCTCTGAATTATCTTGACATTCACCCCACCTTAGGCCACGGTTTTCGTGGTCATCATTTAGGACTTGTCATTACTAACAAACTGCCTTCCCTCCAAAAACTCAACTTAGGGCATCTGAGTCTCTGAACACTGCCTCCTATCTTTCTAGCTTACTTCATTTGGTAACTCTAACACAATGATTCTTTAAATAGTCTGGGATCTCCAATCCATTGACTCCTCACCTTGCTCAGCTGTCCATGATTCACTTCATCCCTCATTTCCTCCTTTACAAATGTAAATTTCATGTTCTGTCACTATAATCTCAGCTTTGCAAAAATACTGAACTCCTTTGTTTCTCTCTGCCTCTATCATACCCACCTGGAAAACCTTTAACCCTGGCGCATTCTAACACTCTACTAACTCAGAGTCTACACCTAAGCAGTCAGATGTGACTGGAAAAAAAAAATCACAGCTCTTCTGCCTGGATTAAGTTTAAAATTTTAATCTGTAAGTCTCACTCTCCTAACCTACTTCTCAAATTATTTGCACTCTCCTGTTCCCAGAAAATATTTCCTGCTCCCCTTATAAACTCCCAACAGCTTCTTTACTCCTCAACCTGAACTGATAATCTTATTTCACTGAAAAAAATAAAAGCAATCAGAATGAAGCTATTTCATCTTCCCACCTCCATATCTATCAACCCACCTCTGATATTTTCTTACAATTGATAAATGGCCCCTGGTTTCACCTAAAGCCAGTCTTCTGCATATATACTGGATCTCATCCCCTCTCAGTCTCTCACCTTCTCAACTATTTTGCCCGAACAGTTATCTTCTCTTTCTCTTGCAAAATGACATTTCTCCCTCTCAGGGATCATAATCATCAGCACACAAGCATGTAATTTTTTTCATCTTAAAAAAAATTTCCTTCATTGACCTCTAGCCTCCACTCCATTTCTATGCTTTCTTTTATAACAAAAATTCTAAAAATAGACCTCTGTACTCCCTGTCTCTATCTCCCATTCTTTTTTAAACAAACTCTAATCAGACTCTCATTCCCATCCTTTAACTAAAATGGCTTCTGTTAACATAAAAAATGACCATTATTTTGTTCAATCCAATGGTCGAATATCTTTCCTCATCTTAAGCTGCCTTTTAAAATAATTGATACAATTAATTCTGTGTGTCAACTTGGGTCCTTTAATGGGATTAAAGGTACAAGAGAATTACTGAGGGTATTACCTATGAGTAATAAAAGGGAGGGAGTAGGAGAAGGTAGGGAAGCCTCAGCCTGTGATGTAGATCAGAGACGTGTAAAAAGAGAGAAGGAAAAGAGTATAAGTAGGAAGAGGCTCAGAGGAGTCAATGAGCCACAGTTGCCCATTGGGACTGCCACATCCTATGATAGAACTCTGCACTGTGTTCTGTCATTGGCTGGGAAGGGAAGCCTGGCCTCAGCACAAATAGCATGGTGGATACAAAAAGATGGAAGCTGGGGTTACGGGTCAACTGTACCCCTCCAGGTAGGTCTGGGTGGAGCATTAACAAGGCCACATTCACTCCTTTCTGAAACATATTCTTTACTTGGTTTCTGGGATGCCATATTCTCTTGATTTTTCACCTTCTCAGGATTCCTTTTTGATCCTTTTCCTCTTTCTAAACTATAATGATTGGAGTATTTCCAGAATAAAGCCTTCCACCCTCTTTGTTATCTATGTATACTACTTAGGGAATTCCCCCAGTCTGATGGATGATACACAGATTTATACTATAATTTGCCAGTCTTATACTTGGACACCTAAGATATGCCTCAAAATTAACATATCCAAACAAGAATTACTGATTTTTTACTGTCCCACAACCCACAAAACTTCTTCCACAATGTTCCTAATTCCATAAAAGACAACAAAACCATTCATTGATTATTCAAGCCAAAGAACTTGGAGTTATCTGTAAGTCCTCTCTTTTTCTCACACTGCAATATTTAATTCATCACTAAATTCTCTCAGCTTTGTTTCAAAATATGCCCTCATATGACTGTTTCTAAACATCTCCACCTCTACCACCGTAGTTCCAAAATACTGCTGCGGGCTCCATTTTTACCCTCCTAATAGAATTCTCTTGTTTTATCCTGGTATTTCTAGACTTCTGCATCTTTGCATTCCTCTTCCCATGCCTTAAAACTGCTGCCCTGGTTAACAAACCTGCTGGGCTTTGATTCAAGCCTCACCCCTGAACTCTCTTTTTAAAAATTTCCTGTGGCTCTGCACTACGCAGCTGGCAACTCATTCATTCATTCAACAAACATTTATAGAGTGCCCCCATGTATAGTGAATAGTTCTAGGTAATGGGGTATAGCATGAACAAAATATTTGTCACAACCCTCTGTAGAACTTGTGTTCTTTTTTTTTTTTTAATATTTTATTTATTTATTTCACAGAGAGAGAGCACAAGTAGGCAGAGAGGCAGGCAGAGGGAGAGGGGGAAGCAGGCTCCCCACTGAGCAGAGAGCCCGATGCGGGGCTCGATCCCAGGACCCTGAGATCATGACCCGAGCCGAAGGCAGAGGCTTTAACCCACTGAGCCACCCAGGCGCTCCTAGAACTTGTGTTCTAATGTAGGAAGACAGACAATAAATTAGCTAATATATAATTTGGCATGTGGGGTAATTGACAGAAAAACAAAAACAAGTATGGGGGTATCAGAAGCACTGGAGAGTGTTTGCTATTTTTATAAATGGTGCTTAAAGAAGGCTACTCGGAGAAGGTGATGTTTGAGCAAAGCTGTAGGGAGAGAGCCATGCACCTGTCTGATGAGTGTTCCAGGTAAAGAGAATAGTTAGTACCAAAGCCCTACCGTGTGTTCCTGGTGTGTTCCGTGAGGCTGTTCTAGTTACCTATTACTATGTAATACATTACTCCAAAACCTAGTGGTTTAAGATGACAATTATTTATTATCTCACAGTATCGGTAGGTAAAATATCTAGATGTGACATAACAGTGTACCTCTGTCTCCCAAGGCTACAATCAAGGCTAGCATGCATTCACCTCAAGGCTTGATTTGGGGAGGATCCACTTAGCTTACTCATATGGCTTCTGCAAGCCTTTAGTTCTTGTAAGATGTTGGACTGAAGGCCTCAATTCCTTGCTGGCTTTTGGTCAGAAGCCTCCCTCCATCAGTGTCTTTTCACGTGGCTCTCTTCTTGGGGAAGCTCACCATGTGGCAGCTGGCTTCTCTCAGAGTAAGCAAACAAGAGAGGGTGAAGATCGGATCCAGATTCTTTTTGTAACCCAATCTCTGAAGTATTATCCCATCACTTCTCTCATATTCTATTTCTTTTTTTAATGAAAATTTTATTTATTTGAAAAAGAGAGCAAGAGAGAGCACACAGAGGGAGAGGGAGAAGCAGACTCACTGCTGATCAGGGAGCCCAACATGGGGCTGGATCCCAGGACTCTGAGATCATGACCTGAGCCGAAGGCAGATGCTTAACCAACCGAGCCACCCAGACATCCCTATCATATTGTACTTCTTAAAAGCAAGTCATTAAGTCCAGTCTTCACCGAAGGAAAGGAAATTATACAAGGATGAGAATAATAAGCAGCAAGGCTCATTGGGGGCCATTTTAAAAAGACTCTTTAGTACAGAGGTCCTGTGACTGAACAGAATGAGGGGATATAGTGATAGGAAATGAGGTCAGGAAATGTATGATCATGTATAGTCTTATAGGCCCTTGTTTGGATCTGAATTTAAAAGAATCACCCTGGCTGCTTTTGGGAGAATGGATTATAGGAGAGCAAGGGTGAAAGCAGGAAGAAACAGTTTAGGAGACTATAGCAACAATCAGGGTGAGACGTGAGAGTCGTTTGGTCTTTGGTAGTGCCAGTGGAGGTTGGATATTCTGGATATTTTCTGGATATGCATTGTGAAAGAGAAGAGTCAAGGATGACTCCCAAGTTTCTAATCTGAGAAACTTGATAATAAAATAAGCATTAATTGAGATGAGGATTGCTGTAGGAGAAGCAGGTTTAGAGAGAAAAATCAAGAATTTTGGTTTTGGACACAGTAATTTTGAGATACTTACTAGACAAGGTCAAGTAGGAAGTTGAACATACAAGTCTGCTGTTCAGGGAAAAGTCCAGGCTATATACATGCATTTGGGTAACATCAGCACAAAGAATATTTAATGTCATAAGACTGGATGACATTACCTACAGAGAGAATGTGGAAAAGAGGGGTCTGAGAACTGAGCTATGGGACATCTCATTTGGAAGGAGAGGAGAAAGGGAGATGTCAGCAAAAGAGACTGAGACAAAGCAGCCAATGAAGTAGAAGGAAAATGAGGAGCAATTCCCTCAGAGAATAACATTCATTTGCAGTACCATTTAATTTTTGGGGATTCAGGCAAGGGTGTGCCTTGAGAATATAAAAATAAGAGTGAAAAAGTAAAAGACACAGTTAAGCTAATTTCTACTCAGCCTCCTCAGCAGAGATTGAAGATTGGATAGTTCTAGCCCCAACATGAGAGAGGAGAGAGAGGGAGAGAGAGAAAGTATGTGTGCGTGTACTCATACACATACATCCTGAATTTAAATACTCTATGGTTTGGCAGAGGGACCGCCATTCCCTACTGCATTATTGTATTCTTCTTGACCCAAGTCACACATCCATGTTCCCTACCAGGGTCCTGGAGGCTTTTGAGCTTGAGAGGCATTACAGATGGAACCATTTAAAATATTTCACATTTCTATGGAGTGCCTGGGACCCCTGAGTGGCTCATTTGGTTAACTGTCTGCCTTCGGCTCAGGTCTTGATCCCAGGGTCCTGGGATGGAACCCCACTTCAGGTTCCCTGCTGAGCAGGGAGTCTGCTTCTCCCCCTCAACCTACCCCTCCCCTCTCTTATACTCTCTCACTCTCTCTCTCAAATAAATAAACAAAATCTTAAAAAAAATATATTTCACGTTTCTAAATGTATCCCATTCAGTTCAATTTAACAAGACAGAGATAAAAACAATCCATTTCAATAAAAATATCAGCTAAGTCAGTTTCTTAACATTGATAAAGTAAAATATTTTTTCTCTCAGGAAAAAAATCAATATTAAGGATAATTGATATTCGTATAGCATTTTACTTACATTATCTCATTTAAATCCCACTGTTACGATGTGATATATTTGTTTATTATTATTTTCATTTTATAGATGAGGTAAATGAAGTTCAGAGAGCTTAAGCAGCTTGGTCAATGTCATACCATTAGTAGCGGTCAGAGCTGGGTCTTGAACCCAGTTTGTGATCAATTTTCTATCCTGGGTACAATCAATTATGGTGCTTGGAAGAAAGGTCATTCTCAGCAGGGGCTGAGAGAACAAATTCTGAGGAGGGCCTTAGGAAGGCACCAGCAAATCAACTACTATGTGTGCTGCATAGATAAAATCATTATTATTGAATGTGAGGTTCTATAAAATATTTGCTATGAACTGGATTAAAAGAAGCTGTGCTTTTTGCAGCTTGATGAATTCCTGAAGTCCCATTGGTTTCTCCTGGAGGAGAATCAGACTTCCATGAACATCTGTAGTAACATCACCTCTGTGTATTCAGTGGAACCCACCCTCCGCATGGAGACATCCACTTTACTCAGGTCTAAAGGCCTCTTGAATATTCACAGGAAGAGATTATATTTAGGGAGCCAAATCCAGTTATCTCAGACTCATATAACCAAATGCCACATGGTTTTCTTCCCTGAAGCCATTTCTGCCTTCCCTCACTTTGCGTTATGGGGGAAATCAGGAAGGCACAGTGACTCCATTGGCATCCAGTTCACCATCTTCCTTTCTCTTGGGTTTAAGAGAGAAACTATGCTCATTAAAGGAGACTTAAATTATGGTGCGGTGAGGATGCTGTTGCCACTCAGTTCCTTTCTGCAATAGTTCAAACTTCAGGGCCTTAGCTGGTTACAGAAATAAATCTTTAATACTATTATTGCATTTATATTATTTCTTGTAGAGGTATTTGAAGCTTACCCCTTGTCCAATGATGCAGCATTTATGGGAATTCTCACATCTATTCCTACGTTTTTCTTTTTATTATTATTATTATTTATTTATTTGATAGAGACAGAGAGATCACAAGTAGGCAGAGAGGCAGGCAGAGAGAGAGGGGAAGCAGGCTCCCCGCTGAGCAGAGAACCCGATGCGATGCGGGGCTCGATCCCAGGACCCTGAGATCATGACCTGAGCCGAAGGCAGAGGCTTTAACCCACTGAGCCCCCCAGGTGCCCCAATTCCTATGTTTTTTTGGATGAAACAAAGTTCAATATTATCAAACTTTGGCAGCCTGAAGCTCAAATCTATCTTCTGTTTTGAGATGATGTCCTGCCTTTCTTTACAGAGTAATTTGTAGTTTGTTACCTGTCAGCACCAGAATTGTGGATTAATTTAGTCATAAATTAAAGCTAGAGTTACTAAGTCTAGGCTAATGGTATATAGATGTAAAATCTTTTTAGTAGATTATTTATTTCAAATGAAATTTTCTGTGAGACTCAATGGATTTTTTTAAAAAAAAATAACAGCATTGCTCTGGTTAAAGCTCTCGCCAGTGGGCGTCCCTGAGCTATGGCCCTCGAGTCTCCTCCTTACTCCACGGTGGCCTTAAAGTAACTCAGTAGAACCTCCGAGGCTTCTAGTAGATTGAAGATCATAAGAATGTAGGATTAGCACATAAGTACACAGCATTCAAGGCGGGGCTCAGAATCCTATGGTCAAAGACAGAGCTGGGGGAAGGAACTCTGGAATGGAAACTCATTCAAGTATTGAGGAAACGTATGGACATGGCTAGGAGTCATATCCATGCAGGCAATTAAATCATAGCTTCCCAAAGAGGGAAGGTTTAGGTAAGAGGTATTTTCAAGACCAGGCAAACAGAAAGAAGGACATGCAGGAAAGGAGAGAAAGGCAGATCGTTAGAAGGTTAGAAACCAGAAGATTCCCCATGGGCTAAGAAACCCATGTTTTTTATGTTTATGCAACAAAAACATAAGGAACATAGAAACAAGTAGGGAGGTGGAGGGGAGAAGAGAGAGAGAGAGAAATGAGTGAGGGTGCAAACCTCAGGTTGCGAACTTATATAAACAAATAGGGGATAGACTACAGGAAAAAAATATCCTGCTGGGAAAGCAGGAGTTAAATAACTGAAGGTATAAAAAAGCTGACTTATTTGTGAAATTGGAATACACAATGGTGTGTATTAAAATGTCAAGTTCCACAAGTATCTGGGGAGAAACTGCCTTTAGAGAATAACTGTGTTTTTTTGTTGTTTGTTTGTTTGTTTTTGTGAGGGACCAGACAGAATAGGGTTAAATAAATAAAATATGCTGAGGAGAGGCTAATGTGGAGAGGAACCATCTGGCAGAAATCTCCACTATGCCCACACTGCCTTCTTGTTCAGTGCCCTTCCCTAGGGACCTTGGAACAGCTGTGTGGAGATGCTAGACCCAGAGTTTTCATATTCATATCAGAAGTGAAACCCAAAATGTCTGCACTGCTGCTGATTAGAGAGAGCATTTGAGTGGTTCAATATTGAAAAGATTTGTGGCACATTGGACTCCCTTGCTTTGAAACACCAAACTTGTTATATGAGTTTGTTATCCAATGCGACTCGGCTCAGCTTTTATTTTTAAATTTTCCTGCTTTACTGCTGTATTGTCTCTACTGGTGATAAATACAGAATTTAAAGGAAGTGCTTTTTAGACATTCTATTGAGCCAGGATTTCCGTGCTGCATGGTATGTTGAAAAGAAAAAAAAGCTTTAAGGTCAGTAAGTCTTGTGTGAAAATTTGTCACTTAGATGGGCAAACTGCTTTACCTCCCCAACCTCACTTTCATCATCTGTACAACGGGAGTGGTCATAGTTATCTTGCATAGTTGCTGTGAACAATAAAAGATGCATAGAAGGTAAAGCACTAACTATGGTGCCTGACACATAGTCTTTGCCTTATAAATGTTAGTTGTTATTATTGTTTTTTTTAAAATATTTTATTTATTTATTTGACACACAGAGAGAGATCACAAGTGGGCAGAGAGGCAGGCAGAGAGAGAGGGGGAAGCAGGCTCCCCGCTGAGCAGAGAACCTGTTGCGGGGCTCGATCCCAGGACCCTGAGATCATGACCTGAGCCGAAGGCAGAGGCTCTAACCCACTGAGCCACCCAGGCGCCCCTATTATTGTTTTTATTACCAGTAACTTCTCCTAATGAAAATATATGCTTCCTAACTTGATGCACCGATGTGTGTGTGTGTTTAAGTCTTTGATTACTGATGGTCATCTGATTATTGTAACAAAATTTAATTTAGCTCTGAGTGATATAAAATGCAAACACTATATGTGTATCACCTAGAATTGTTCTTGGAACATGTCTTCTCATAGTTTGTACTTTTGAAACTTCTAGAGGCTTTGGGGATAATATTGAGGACATGGGTCAAGGACCCTACTCCTACTTCTGCTTCAATCAGAGAAACTCCATTTTTACCAAAAAAGCATGGAAGTTTTGTGCTAGGAGCCAAGGAAAGTAAGTGTTTCAAGGAGGAAGTGATCAACCATTTCCAATGCTACGAGCATTCAAATAAACCCTGAAGAGAATGTGAAATTTCAAAAGTTCATCGGGATTTGTAGAGAAGGTAGGAATCCTACGCAGTGGTGACTTTATGGCCATGGCCCAGAGTGTTGGGGGCAGGAGCCCAAATGTCTGATCAATGGGATGCCATGAAACCATCTATCAGAAGTCAGATAGAATCAAGAAACCAGAGGTGAAAGAGTAACCTTCCTGGCTCCTGGCATCCTATTCTCTATCGGGATTATGTCCTTTTACTTTCTCTCATTTACTGGAAGAGGGAAAATAAACCCTACGGACTTTGTACAAGGTGTTAATTACAGAAAAAAAATCATGGTGGAATGTCATACCAGAGCAACTAGAGGATTAGACAGAGTGGCAGAAGATCAGTGGCTGGTAAATCAGATGGGTCAGTGATCAGGCAAGTTCCTGAAGAGCAGTTAAATCATGCTACTATAAGCCAGGGCTGGAAAGTGGCTAAAACTTTTGATACCAAAAATGGTATCAAAGATAATGATCAAGAAATGAGATTATCAAAATGTGACAAAAAGGATCAAATTCTTGGACAAAGGGGAAAGTAACCTAAGGAGCAGCCCAGTGGGGAGTAGGGGTAGAGATCAAAGAATTAGGTTGGCCCCCATGATACCTGAATACCTCTGTAGTTTTGACATGTTATCATTCTTTATCTGGTGACCACACTATGAAGCATTGCCTTTGAAAATTTTGCCTTAGATGTGACCATGCCTTCAGGGATCATGTAGTCTACTAGAAAAAATAGGACAGGATCTAAGCAACAAATACGATTTTATAGAGTTTGCTTTTAGGCATCCAATGCTCCTTTCCCACCCAAATCTGCTGTCAAGTGGAAAGAATCTTTGGTACTTTGCATAATGTCTGCTGTGGTATTCCAAGGGGATCTGATCTTGCACCTCAACTTTGTAGCATCAGTGACCTTTTTAGAATAATCACACTGTGTTTGCTGGTGCTTCTCAAACGGTGGCCTACTGACCAACTACAATGAACTCACTTGAAGGACTGTATTAAAAGTGTGGATTAACTGACTCTACCAAATTAGCTCATTCAGAATACTTGAGGACAAGATCTGGGAATCTGCATTGTAACATGCCTACCAGGTGACATTTATCCACAAGTTAAAGAACTACTGATGTGTGAAATCATCCACTCAATTGTTCAGGCTAGGACTGAGATGTGAAAAACTCCTTCCCTGGAGTGGATAGTATTTATATGTGGCATCCTAAATACAGCTTACTTATTTACCCCCAAATGAGTGCAGATTGACTGCTATTGGATGATGCCCTTGTTTTTAGATACTTTTAAACAATTTTCACATACATTTGGATCCAATTTTCGCTCTGAATATGATCTGAGTGCAGAGGTCAGGTTAGTGGACTCTTAAAAAATATCTTTTGTTTTTTAGTGGATCTAAGATTCATAGTCCCTGTGAGCACAGGTCGAATACCAGTTTTATCTTATTTTTGTATAAGATGTAATGAAGGAAAGCTGAGGAAAATGCACTACAAATTTCCTCTCTTCCATAATCATGTTATTTGGAATTTGGGGAAATTTCTGGGAGAAAACACTAGAATTAGGGGAAAATGCATCTAAATCATGACCAAGTACTAAATAATGAAAACATTGACCTCTGGATGACTAGGATTGATCTTACAACAGTGAGGAGGAACAAAAACTGCCATTATCATAAGGGTGATTTAAGAATAGAAGTCTGACCTTTCTTCATTCTGCAAAAGTTACATTATTAAAGACCCAGTAAATTATGACACTGCTGAAGTGAAATATTGATATTATGTTCTGGGGTTTTTTTCTCAAAGGAAAATTCTTGATCATTTTATTTGCTTTTTCAGGGAGTCTGATAGATAGGCTAACAAAGCAGTCCAGATTATGAAATGCTAGGTGGCAGAACCCAGGCAGAGATAATGAAATGTTTCTAGAAAGTGAGACAAAAACCCCCCTAAAAGACCATTTTACTTTGGCTCTGTCCCTAGAAATATGACTGACTGGTTCCCTTACCTCCCAAACCTGCTAGGATGGTGGTTGGAAGGGCTCTGAGAGTTTAGGCCATTGTGTTTTTTTTTCAAGATTTTATTTATTTATTTGAGAGAGAGAGAGAGAGCATGAGCAGAGGGAGGGACTGAGGGAGAGGGAGAGGGACAAGCAGACTCCTCACCGAGTGGAGAGCAAGACACAGGGCTCATCAATCCCAGGACCCTGAGATCATGACCTGAACCGAAGTCAGATGCTTAACCAACTGAGTCACCCAGACACCGAGAGCCTGTTGTTGTGAAGAAGTGGCTTGGCTGTTTAGTCAGTTAACAATTATTTATATAATATCTCTCATGTGCCCATTATTGTGGTAGATATTATTTTAAGATCACCCCAATTTACTCCTTTTTGTATTTTTCTCTTAAAAAGGAACACCTGAACCAATTGTTGAATGGGTTCAACAATTCAGTCAAATTGTGTTTTTGGCATTTATTAATACTTCCACCCCTTTCTACTCAATGTCTTTAGTTAGTTGAACTTAACTTGACAATGCTCTGAATTTGGTCAGCCTAATTTGTGCATGTAGACATAGGATTTGGTATTCAAAAAAAATATGCTTAACAATATCTCATACTACTCAATTTCAGTTGAATTGCTTGAGTCACTCTCAACAAGCCAAACTGAAAACAGGGAAAACCTCTCCTTGGCTCGTTCGACTTAAGGATTGAACTCCCAGACAGTTATCAACTCTAATAAAATATGAGGCTAGATAAAACTCCGTGCAAGAGGATCATTTCGAGGACTGATCAAGTGTGGGAAGGCACTCTATTGCTATTGAGATTTCAAGGCAGTACAGAAGCTAATAGTCTCTTTGGTAGTTATCTTGGGGTAGGTGTGACTTCAGGGTCATAGATAAATAAAGATGATTACCATCTGTATACCCAGACACTATGTGGTCCCTCAACTCTGCAAATTCCCATTATGCCCATCCAACGAGATTTTATTATAGGTCAATAAATAAGAGGGAAGGAGAGCGATTGTAGCTGGTGCTCTGAGGCGGAAGGAGAGGAACGGGGCTGCATTTAGTTGTGTCGTGATTGCTACGTTTGGCTTCAGGTTTGCATTTGATTAATCATAATTTGTTTCTCAAGCAAGTTTTTAGGTCTCCCTTCATAACGGACTCTTCAATCTACCTCCTCAAATGGCTTTTCAGTGCTTAACGAGCTTACTACAGTGGTCTCCTGTGAGGTAATAGCAATAAAGTTAAAAGGAGGGGAATCATGAATCACAAGCTTTGTTCACAGGCTGTGGTTTTTCCCGGGTGTTAGCCTTAAGATGCTAATTAATGGGCACCTCATCAATCAGCCTGTGGATAGACACTTGCATGCTTGCTCAGCCCGGAGGAAGATCTAGCCTCTGCAGCCCCGTGCTACTTTGGGTTAATATTAATCTAACCACCATGCCTGCTTCTCTATTTATTCTGGTAGAATAAGGGGACATGACAAAATCCGAATATAAGGTGGAAAGAAATCAGGTATGGAAAAGAATAATAAGGCTGCTTATTGTCAGGGTCAAGGCTATGGTTTGTAGGTAAGATAGGGTTACTTGGAGATCTTCACAACTTATGTGAACATGGCAATGAGTCTGTGAAAACACACATGTGACCAATTATCTTGGGACCCTGGCTCCTTAAAAAAATATAATCTTAAAAAAAAAAAGTTAAAGGTGTGGCATAATGACCTCAGCACTATATTTTCAACTCAGATCTTGCCCATTACTGCTGGAAATCCCAGAGGGTCATGGCCCAGTTAGTTAGCAGTGGCCTTCTTCTAGTGGGAATATTGAAGTGAGAAAGTAATTATTATGCTCTCATTGCAGGCCTAGAACCGTGTTATAAACAGTAGGGATCTGGGGAATAAAATAAGAAAGACAAGATTCTTGCTCACAATTAGCTTCCAGTATAATGGAGAGGAGGGTGGGAGTCTTATATACATAGATAAAGTAGAGAACAATGTGCAAAATCATTGATTCTTAGACTCTTAAGGGACCTTAGAAAGCATCTAAGTCAACCAATATTCTGATGCTTAAATATTCCTAAATCATATCAGTTAAGAGCTTGCCTGGTATCTGTTTGAATATCCATAGTAATAGGGACCTCATTAATTCTGGAAGTCATCTACTTGGTATTCAGGCAGCTGAACTTTATTTTTTAAGAAGATTTATTTATTTATTATTAATCTATGTATTATTTGCAGGATGGAGGGGAGAGAGAGAGAGAATGAAAGCAAGAACATGGTGGGGAGGGACGGAGTGAGAGGGAGAGAAGCAGACTCCTCGCTGAGCACAGAGCCTTTTGCAGGGCTTGGTCTCACAACACTGAGATCGTGATCTGAGCTGAAATCAAGAGTCAGATGCTTAACCACCTGAGCCATCCAGGCACCCCAGGCAGCTGACTTTTAGAAAGTGAGTTGCTTGTGTAAGGCCCAAATCAGCTTTCCTAGAGTAGTCATCAAATTCATCTTGAGACCACTCGCCATAAGTATACTTCCTTCTTTCATGTGATATTGAAAGTAGTAGCTATGCATCGTGGAATCTTCTCTTACAATTTTTCAAAAAACATATCTTGTTCCTTCAACAATTCTATTTTAAGGCAATGAATAAGCATATTATTTTGTGACACAAAGAATCATTAACATAGAAGTTCAGAGGACAGGCTAGGTTGTTGAGAAAAATGAGGAGGTGGCACTTGAATTATTTAGTTGTCTATTTTCTGTTTCTCTTCCTAGAATTTAAACTCCATGAGGGCAAAGATTTTGTCTTATTTATCACTGTGTTCCCAGAACCCAAAATTGTGCTTGGTAATTAGTGGGAGCTCAATAAAAGTGGGATGGTTTGGAGAAAATCACCTGAGGAAAGTCTCTTTGGCCTATATTACCAGAATATAAACCATAAATTCAAAACCACTGTGTGAAAACATACTTACTGGAATAGGCTTGCTGCATATAATGAAGAATCAATCGCTATTTTTGTACTAGAGATCAACAGTACAGCAGCTGAAAGAACCAAAGGGCCCTGGAGAGTGTACATTTATACAGTATGTAAACTAATGGCTGTCAAGTTTGCTGGAAGATCTTATCTGCTGGAAATCTTCAAGGGAGAATAACCAAAGCATTTATTATAGTGTTGGTATTTTTTTCAATTTTGTGCAGATTCTTACTGATTTTGAAATTATGAAAGAAGAGCAAAAGGTAGGGGGATCAGAGTTTGTTGTTTTAACCACCCTACCAACATTTGCCCCGTAAGGCTCTCCACTTCTTTCTGAAGGCAGTGTCTTGTTTAGCTAAAGACCACCAGGAGCATACCTTTAATTGAGTAAGTCGGATTTAATACTCATTGCAGTGAGGAAGAACAGAAACCATGGAGAACCATGGGGTTCCTCAGTGAGAGAACATTAGAAAGGACTTATTACAGGATTTGGGTTTTGATTAGGTGATTTGAGGGAGGGCCCAAGGAAGAGGGATTCTCTCTAAGTTGGGTGGTGTCAGGAAGTGGGGACAATTCTATCATTGGGTGTCTCCATAAATCTTATCTACAGAGAGGGCAGGCTAGAGTTCAGGCTAAAGTGGTAAATGGTGAAGAAGCCTTGGCTCCTCATGTTAGCCAGGAGAGAAAGATATTTGGTATTTTGTGGTTTGGGAAATACTCATGTTTTTGTTTGTGCTTAGATGAGAATTAGAAAGTGGCCTGTTTCTTTACTTTATTTTGACCACAGACTGATGTTGTCTGATGTTAGCATTCGGTGAGATTGTTTATGCCCAACAGGGAAAAAAACATGGCCTACCCATGAGTGCCAGGCCAGCTTCTAACAATACCAAAGCCAAAATGTCAGACCTGTTCTTAGAAATTAAGGCTTTCCTATCAAGAAAAGCATGGAAACTGGAGGTGGCTTCTACCATGGCAATATTTTGTGTTCTCCAAACGAATCATTCACCAGGCTCTGACCCTACACTCAGCTAAGGGAGAGTCTTGCCCAGAGGATTTTTCCAATGTATAATCTTGATCTTGTTGATTAATTTTTGTTTTTTATAGGGTCAATATATAACCCATAGGTATCTACAGTATTTTGTCATAGTCTATCTGTGGTCTCCAAGATGATTTTTAAGCACATTCACAGAATTGCTCAATGTGGCCACTCTCTTCCTGTTCACTCTCCCAAGTTTTGCTCTTCATCTCAATCATTTTTGAATGAAAAAGACACAAATGCTTTCCACTCCACACATGGGCTCCCTCCCACTGAGCACAAACTAATTGCTATGTGTACCTACACAGCCTCTGCTGCTGCAGTTGTAAAGACTATTAGTGCTCACTGGGAATTCAGTCTGCATAATATATTAGGCCATAGTCTACCTTTCAGTTCATTTAGGAATGTCCTCCCTTTGTTGTAGATAATTAATATCATTTGACCACCTGCAAAACATTGTAAACCAGCCAGTAAAGAGGCAGAAAGAACAATTAATTTTTACTCATGGTAGGTCTTCCGAGCAAGACTTTCTGGGTCTTGTATAATGCTGTTGTTTGGACAATGATTAATTAAGAGAACAGAAAATATATCCGGTGGAACAACCTCCTCTTGCTACCCTAATGTGTCATGATTTGAGGAGCTTTGGACAATTTCTCTGTGTGCACTTCCTATGAAGAATGAGCTTTCCAATGCTAGGACTCTGTTAACTATAGGGAATCTTCTGATTCTGATGTACATAGATTGATATGTTTACAGAAATACAGCCTCACAAACATAATTGAGCCTTAGAAAGATCTGTAGCAATGGAGAGAAGGGGGGGGTGACAGAGTTGCTGGAAGTTGCAGACTGGGTCTTGGCAAAGAAGAGTTGATTTGCACTGAGTGGCCAGATTGATTCCATTGTAGCACCTGGATGAAGAGCAAACTGTCTCTCAGTCTTTACCTGTCACCAGACCATAGAAATGAGCCACATAAAATCACTTGGTCATTTTTAAAAATTGAAGTACAATTGATACATGATGTTACGTTAGTTTCAGGTGTACAACATGGTGATTCAACTACCCCATAGGCTGTGCCGTGCTCACCACAAGTATAGCTACCATCTGTCACCAAACGGCTATTACAATACTGTTAAAACCATGCCCTGTAAGGTTAATGGGGTTACAACTAGCAGAAAGTTTAAAGCTTATCTCTCAGAGAACTGTTTCCCCCTAATTAGCTATTGTCTTTTCAGACCCCACTAACAGATTCACTGTCTCTGCAGAAGGCTGGACTCGAGATCAATTGATACTATTCTAGCCTAGAAGCAAACAAGGCCCTGCATTCCTTACCTGAGATAACAAGCTCAAGACCCCATTTAGAGCATGCCCATAGCCCCTTCTCCTTGTCCTAAGATAACCTCCTGACATCAGGAGCTAAAATTTTGCCTTGTTCAATAAGTGTCCACCCCAAAGTGGACATGGGATATGTGTTACACATGTGTTTGCTTAGTGCCCATGCTCCATCTTTTCTCATGAATAGTCATAAGTTTCCTTGTCCTTTTCATCAATAGATATGTAATCTCAACCCCTGTGATTATAAAAAAAACTTGTCTGGGGCGCCTGTGTGGCTCAGCAGGTTAAGCAGCTGACTCTTGATTTCAGCTCAGGTAGTGATCTCAGGGTCATGAGATTGAGCCCCGCGTTGGGCTCTGCATTCAATGTGGAGTAGGCTTGAGATTCTCTCTCTCCATCTGCTTCTGCACACCCCTGCCGCACTTTCTTACTCTCCCTCTCTTTGAAATAAATAAATAAATCTTGAAGAAAAACATTTGTTTTCTCCTCCATTGGAGAGGTGGATTTGAGGTTTGCCCTCCTATCTCATTTGGCTTCCTCTCAAATAAATGCTTTCTTTGCAGCCTACCTGATGTCTCAGTGATTGGCTTTGCTGTGAGTCAGGCAGACAGACTTGGGTTTATTACACCCTTGACTATATTCCCTATGCTCTACGTTTCACCCACAGGACTTACTCATTTCCATAAAGGAAGCCTGATCTTCCACTCCCTTTAATTCATTTTGCCCATCCGCCACCCTCCCCTCTGGCAACCATCAGTTTGTTCTCTCTTTCTGCTTTTGTTTGTTTGTTTATAAGTTTGTTTTGTTTTTTAGGTTCCATATATAAGTGAAATCATATAGTGTTTGTATTTCTCTGTGACTTATTTCACTTAGCATTATACCCTCTAGGTCCATCCATGTTGTCACAAATGGCAAGATCTCATTCTCTTTTATGGCTAATATTCCTTTACATATATATATATCACTCGGTCATTTTTTATTTACCTAGTAATACCATCAAAACAGATTCAGAAAGAAATGATAACATGGTATATGTTTTTGGTTCCTTCCCATTTGTCCAACCTAGATCTTATGTCTCTAAACTTTCCTTTTCCATTTCACACTTATAAAGGGAACTTTATTTTTTACTGAGGCAAAATGAAATATAACCTTATATTAGTTTCAGGTATACAATATAATAACTCAATATATGTATGTGTTATAAAAGGATCACCACAGTAATTCTAGTTACTATTTGTCACCACAGAATTAACACCTTTCACCCTTTGTGTCCACCCCCACCCCTTCCCCTCTGATAACCACCAATCTGTTTTATGTATCTATAAATTTTGTTTTTTCATTTATTTTTTTATATTCCACATATAAGTTAAATCATATAATATTTGTCTCTGACTTATTTCATTTAGCATAATACCCTCAAGGCCCATCCATGTTGTCACAAATGGAAAGATTTCCTTCTTTTTCATGACTAATATTCTGTTGTGTATATTTACCACATTGTCTTTATTCATTCATCCATATGATTATGGATTATTTACATATCTTGGCTATTGTAGATAATGCTGCAGTGAACATAGGTATGCATATATCTTTTCTAATTAGTGATTTGCTTTCTTCAGATAAATACTCAGAAGTGAAATAACTGAATAATATGGTAGTTCTATTTTTAGTTCTTTGAGGAAACTTCATACTATTTCAATCATGGCTGCACCAATTTATATTCCCACCAAAAGTGCGTGAGGGTTCCCTTTTCTCCACAGCCTCTCCAATTTTTGTTATTTCTTATCTTTTTGGTAATAGCCATTCTGACAGGTCTGGCATATCTCATTGTGGTTTTCATTTGCATTTCCCTGATAATTACTGATTTTGAACATCTTTTTTTCCCCAAATATGTATATTTTATTTTTTCAGTGTTACAAGATTGTTCATGCACCACACCCAGTGCTCCATGCAATACGTGCCCTCCTCAATACCCACCACCAGGCTCGCCCAACCCCCCACCACCTCCTCTCCAAAACCCTCAGTTTGTTGCTCAGAGTCCACAGTCTCTCATGGTTCATCTCCCCCTCTGATTTCCCCCCATTCCCCTTTCCCTTCCTTCTCACAATGCCCTCCATGTTTTTCTTTATGCTTAGCGTGTAAGTGAGACCATAAGGTAATTGGCTCTCTCTGCTTGACTTATTTCACTCGGCATAATCTCTTCCAGTCCCATCCATGTTGATACAAAAGTTGGATATTAGTCCTTTCTAATGAAGGCATAATATTCCATTGTGTATATGGACCATATCTTCTTTATCCATTCATCTGTTGAAGGGCATCTTGCTTCTTTCCACACTTTGGTGATTGTGGCCATTGCTGCTATGAACGTTGGGGTACGTGTGGCCCTTCTTTGTAATGCATCTGCTTCTTTGGGGTAAATACCCAGTAGTGCGATAGCAAGGTCATAAGGTAGCTCTGTTTTTAATTTCTTGAGGAATCTCCACACTGTTTTCCAAAGTGGCTGCACCAGCTTGCAATCCCACCAACAGTGTAATAGGGTGCCCCTTTCTCCACACCCTCTCCAACATTTGTTGTTTACTGTCCTGTTGATTTTGGCCATTCTAACTGGTGTAAGGTGGTATCTCAGTGTGGTTTTGATTTGAATCTCCCTGATGGCTAAAGATGATGAACATTTTTTCATGTGTCTGTTAGCCATTTGTATGTCTT
>CM053612.1:23061273-23078338 GCA_028646535.1 Procyon lotor
AGTGTGGTTTTGATTTGAATCTCCCTGATGGCTAAAGATGATGAACATTTTTTCATGTGTCTGTTAGCCATTTGTATGTCTTCTTTGGAGAAGTGTCTGTTCATGCCTTCTGCCCATTTTTTGATGTGATTATTGGTTTTGTGAGTGTTGAGTTTGAGGAGTTCTTTATAGATCTTAGATATCAGACCTTTGTCTGTAGTGTCATTTGCGAATATCTTCTCCCATTCTGTGGGTTGCCTGTTTGTTTTGTTGACTGTTTCCTTTGCTGTGCAGAAGCTTTTTATCTTGATGAATTCCCAAAAGTTCAATTTCGCTTTTGTTTCCTTTGCCTTTGGAGACATGTCCTGAAAGAAGTTGCTGTGGCTGATGTCGAAGAGGTTACCGCCTACGTTCTCCTCTAGGATTTTGATAGATTTCTGCCTCACATTGAGGTCTTTCATCCATTTTGAGTTTATCTTCGTGTATGGTGTAAGAGAATGGTCAAGTTTCATTCTTCTACATATAGCTGTCCAATTTTCCCAGCACCATTTATTGGAGAGACTGTCTTTTTTCCACTGGATATTTTTCCCTGTTTTGTCAAAGATTATTTGACCATAGAGTTGCAGGTCCATATCTGGGCTCTCTATTCTGTTCCACCGGTCTATATGTGAACATCTTTTCATGTACCTGTTGGCCACCTGATAAGTTGTCTTTGGGAAAATGTCTATTTAGATCCTCTGCCCATTTTTTAATCAGATTGCTTTTTGTTTATTTAATTTTGGAATTGTATGAGTTTGTCATATATTTTGGATATAAGCCTTATTGAATGTATGATTTGCAAATATCTTTTCCCATCCAGTAGATTGCTTTTTAAATTTTTGATAGTGTCCTTCATTGTGCAGAATCTTCTTAGTTTAATGTAGTCTCATTTGCTTATTTTTGCTTTCATTACCATTGCTTTTAGAGTCAGATCCAAAAAAATATTTGCCAATAGCAACATCAAGGAGTTACTGCCTGTTTTAGGAGTTTTATGGTTTCTGGCTTTACATTCAAATCTGTAATCCATTTTGACTTAATTTTTGTGTATGGTGTAAGATAGTGGTCTAGTTTCATTCATTCTTTTGCATTTGACTATCCAATTTTCCCAATACCACTTATTGAATAGACTATTCTTTCCCCATTGTATATTGTTACCTCTTTTCTAATAGCTTAATTGACCATATATATGTGGATTTATTTCTGGGCTCATTATTCTATTCTATTCCATTAATCTATGTGTCTGTTTTTATGCCAATACCATACTGTTTTGATTACTATAGCTTTGTAGTATAGTTTGAAATCAGGGAGCATGATACCTCCAGTTTTGCTCTTCTTTCTTAAAATTTCTTTGGCTATTTGGGGTCTTCTGTGCTCCCATACAAATTTTAGAATTATTTGTTCTGTGAAAAATATTATGTAATGCCCCTTTTTTTGTCTTTTATTACAGTCTTTGTTTTAAAGTCTATTTTGTCTGATATAAGTCTAGCTACTCCAGCTTTCTTTAATTTCCATTTTCATGAAAACATTTTTTCCTTCCCTTCACTTTTAGTCCATGTGTGTCCTTAAATCTGAAATGAGTCTCTTGTAGGCAATATATAGACAAGTGTTGTTTTTTTATCCATTTCATTACTAAATGTGTTTTGATTGGAGAATTTAGTCCATTTACACTTTAAGTAATTATTGATAGGTATGTGCCATTTTGTTAATTGTTTTATGGCTGTTTTATAGTTCCTCTCTGTTCCTTTCTTCTCTTGCTCCTTTCCCCTATGGTTTGATGAATTTCCGTACTGTTATGTTTAGATTACTTTCTTATCTTTTGTGTATCTCTCTAGATTTTGCATTGTGGTTACCATGAGGTTCACATATGTCTGTCTATCTATTATCTATCTATCTATCTATCTATCTATCTATCTATCTATCATCTATCTATAATCTATCTATCTATCTATCTATCAATCATCTATCATCTATCTATCACAGTCTAAGTTGGTAGCAGCTTAAATTCGTATTCTGAAAACTCTACATTTTTACTCCTCCTTTCCTCATGTTTCATTTTTGGTATATACCTTTTTATTTTGTATATCCCTTAACTGATTATTATAGTTATATTTTTTTTTACTACTTTTGCCTTTTAACCTTCATACTAGTTTTATAAGTGGTTAATCTACTACCCTTACTATTTTTGCCTTTACCAGTGAGATTTTTCACTTTCATATGTTTTCTTTTATTGGTTAGTGCCTTTCTTTTCAGCTTAAAGAAGATCCTTTGGCATTTCTTGTAGGGCTCATTTAGTGGTGATGAACTCCTTTAGCTTTTACTTGCCTGAAAAACTTCTTATCTCTCTTTCAATTCTGAATGATAGCCTTGCTGGGTAGAGTATTCTGAGTTGAAAGTTCTTTACTTCAGCACTTTCAATATATCATGCCCCTCTCTTCTGACCTGTAGAGTTTCTGCTGAAAAATCAGCTGATAGTTTTATGGGGGTTTGCTTGTACATAATAAATTGTTTTTTTTCTTGCCACTTTTAAAATTCTTTACCTGTAACTTTTGACATTTTAATTATAACATGTCTTTGTGTGGATCTCTTTGGGTTCATCTTATTTCAAACTTTCTTTCTTCTTGGATATGTTTCCTTTCCCAAGTTGCAGTTTTCAGCCATTATTTCTTCAAGTGAGTTTTTGGCCCCTTTCTCTTTTTCTTCTTCTGGGAATGTTATTCTGCTTGATGTTGTCCCATAGGTCTCTTAAACTATCTCTGCTTTTAAATTTTTTTCTTTTTAAAGATTTTTTACTTAATTATTTGACACAGAGAGAGAGATCACAAGTAGCAGAGAGGCAGGCAGAGAGAGGGGGGAAGCAGGCTCGCTGCTGAGCAGAGAGCCCAATGCAGGGCTCAATTCCAGGACCTTGAGATCATAACCTGAGCCGAAGGCAGAGGCTTTAACCCACTGAGCCACCCAGGCACCCCTAAATTTTTTTTCTTTTGGCTTTTCTATTTGGGTGACTTCTACTTCCCTATCTTTCAGGTTGCTTATTTGTTCTTTTAATTTATCTAGTCTTCTATTGAACCCCTCTAGTTCACTTATTATATTTTTCAGCTCTGTGCCTTCTGTTTCTTATTTTATTATATTTTGTATCTCTTTGTTGCAATTTTCAATGTGTTCATCCATTTTTCTCTGAGTTTGGTGAGCATCTTTATGACCATTACTTTGAACCTTTTATCAGATAGATTACCTGTCTCCATTAAGACCTTTCTCTGATGTCTCATCTTATTCTTTCATTTGGAATATATTAATCTGTTTCCTCATTTTGCTTGACTCTTCTGTGTTTCCATGTATTAGGTTAAACTGCTACTTTTCCCAGTCTTGAAGGAGTGGCCTTATGCAGGAAGTGAACCTTATTGTGCAAACTTTTCTGAGCTCTTGGTTATCTCTAAAGCGTTTGTTATTGTCCAAGTAGCCTGATTTACTCTTGACAGGCTCCAGTTGTTGAGAGTGTACTGGGATTTGTCAATGCTCCAAAAGGAATGATCTTTGTCAGCTGATTGAATTTAGGCTGATTGAAGATTCAGGCTGATTGAAAACCAGATCCTCAGGCAGTAGCTTTTAAAGTATGCAAAAATATACAGTCCTGTGGGACTGCAACCATAGACCCTGGTGACTTCCACTTCAGGAGATCAGAAGGTATCCCCTGGATGACACTTGTAAGAACTAAAGCTTCAGATAAGTGTATAAGCTCATTTCTGGGAGGTACCAACAAGCTGTGGTGAGGCCAACAGAGGGCAAATAGATGGTTCTCTACCTATGTTCCCCCTGAGAGTACCTTTAGATATGTGATAAATCTGAAGTCTGTCCCTTAGGTTGAAGCTCTAGGACATTTAAATGAGACTTTTCACATACAGACTGTGGGTATGTTTAAGTTGCAGTCTGTACAAACCATAAGAGACTCTTAATCATAGGAAACAAACTGAGGGTTGCTGGATGAGAGGGGAATGAAGGGCTGGGGTAACTTGGTGACAGGCTTTAAGGAGGGCACCCGATGTAATGAGCACTGGGTCTTTTTTTTTTTTAAAGATTTCATTCATTTATTTGACAGAGAGAGAGAGATCACAAGCAGGGGGAAGCAGGCTCCCTGCTGAGCAGAGAGCCCGATGTGGGGCTCAATCCCAGGACCCTGAGATCATGACCTGAGCTGAAAGCAGAGGCTTTAACCCACTGAGCCACCCAGGCGCCCAGAGCACTGGGTCTTATATACAACTGATGAATCACTGAGCTCTACCTCTGAAACTAATAATACATTATATGTTAATTAATTGAATTTAAATTTGAAAAAGTTGCAGTCTGTTATGCCCTAGGTGTGGTATCCTGTCGTTCTGATTGTTACAATCCTGTGGGGCCCAGGAGAACAATCCCCTCTGGCCACCAGAGCCAGGTAATTAAGAGGTGTCCCCTGTGTGGATTGTGCTCACCCAATGGCTTTAGCAAAGCTGCAGGAGAGTATTGGGGGTGGGGCATAGCCTGTGCTTTTAGCGAAGCTGGAAAGAGTGTTGGGAGTAAGGCCTGCCCATGGTTTTAGCAATGTTCAAGAAGAATGCTGGGGGTAGGGCACAACCATGGCTTTACTGAGACTGAAGAAAAGTACTAAGAGTGAGGCATACACTCAGCTTTAACAAGGTTGTATCTGCACATGCCCATCTGCTCTAGCAAGGTAGGAGGAGGGTACAAAAAAGTAGCACCTTCAGCACCTCCGTCTGAGGAAAATCTTAACTAATTTCTGCCTGTCCAGCAGATGCTTTAAGAATAGCAACTGAATCTCCTTCCCATATAGTCCAATTGCCTCTCAAACTGACGTCTCTACACTGGTTCCTGGGACAAGTAAATCCATGTCTGAGCCCCTCAAAAGGAGTATCTCAGATCCCTACAGCCCTGCAGGTCTCCTATGTAAGCCTCATTGGTTTCCAAAGCTAAATGTTTTTGAGGCCTCATCTCTCTGGTGCAGGTCCCAAGGATTGGGATGCCTAATGTAGGGCACAAACCTCTTGTTCCTCAGGGAGAGGCTCCAGGCCATGAGATCCTTCCCTATTGTGTGTTACCATGCCAGGGGTGGGGTTTTTGATGAGACTCCATCTCTGCCTCTCCTACCTGTCTTGATTCGGCCCTTTCATCATCCCTTGTTTTGGAAGAACCTGTTCAATTAGTTTTCAGGTTTTTTCCGGCAGTAATTATTCTATATGTAGTTGTAGATTTGGTATGTCCATGGGAGTAGATAAGTTCCGGTCATTTTGCACTATCCAAAGGGACCTCTTTTAAATCACCTAAAAACTTATACAAGCTAATTTATGTTAATGCTGATAAGGAGTTATTGTAGCTTGCCTTCCACGGATATTTGCTTTTTAGTGCATGTGACCTACACTGTCTTATCCCAAAAGAATAACTCTAATGGTGGAATTGCAGGAATTCTGTTAGGTTAGAGATGGGGACTATCTTTAGTTTGAGTAGCATCCTAATACTCCATATACCATAGCATTTAGGCTGTCACAGACTTCAGCTATAAATGAAACCTGTTCATATCATGTAAACAAAACCTTTAAGGAGACAGTGTCATGGGACTCCCTTAAAAGTCAGCCAGCAGAAAAACAATTGAGGGAGTGATTATTAATTTTATGTGTCAACTTGGCTGGGCCATGTGGTGCCCAGACATTTGGACAAACATTATTCTGAGTGTGTCTGTGAGGATGTCTCTGGATGTGACTAACATTTGAATGGGTAGACTGAGTACAGCAAATTGCCCTCCCATACGTGGGTAAGTCTCACCCAATCAGTGAAGATATGAATACAACAAAAAGACCGAGTGAGAGAAAACTCCTCCAGGCTGACAGTTGAGCTGAGACACTGGTCTTTTCCAGCTATCAGATTCAGACTGAAACATAGGCCCTTCTTAGGTCTTGAGCCCATCAACTTTCAAACTGGAACTTACACCATTGTCTACCTTGGTTCTTAGGCTTTTGCACTCAGACTGGAACTGCACATTGGCTTTCCTGGATCTCCAGTTTACTGGCTACAGATCTTGGGGTCTTCTCAGCCTTCATAAATGCACGAGCCAATTCCTTTATAAAAATAAGTTTTGTTTCTCTTGAGTGCCCCGTCGAATACAAAGAATTTACTCTTTTCCAATTATCACATGATCTCTCTGATATGAAGAATTTGAGAGGCAAGGCGGGGGTTTGTGGGGGGTGGGGGAGAGAAATGAAACAGGAAGGGATGGGGAAGGAGACAAACCATAAGAGACTCCTAGACTCACGAAATGAACTAAGGGTGGTTGGGAGGCAGGGGTTAGGGATAGGGTGGCTGGGTTGTGGACATTGGGGAGGGTATGTGCTATGGTAAGTGCTATGAAACGTGTAAGCCGGACAATTCACAGACATGTACCCTAGGGCAAATAATACATTATATGTTAATAAAAATTAAAAAAAAAAGAATTTACTCTTTTCTCAAAAACCGGTAGGACTATGTATAATTAGAAGAACTGAGTAAAACTATTTTTTCAGGTTTTCCTACTTGCCATAGTTATTTCAGCTTCAGATTGAATTGACTAATCAATTTAGGGAAATACTAATTTGGTCAAATAGCTGATTTGTTATACTGCAACAATCAACAAATTCAGGCAAGCTAGTCATTTTAATCAAACCGCTGTTCATCTTAGTTCTTATTAACTAACTCAGACCTTTTCTCAGCTGGTCAAGACAATAGAAACCAGCCAAGGAAGAAGTTTAAATTGCTCTATCCTATAGGAACTGTATAAGCTACTTAAGAGATATAATAAAACTTCATCAGAGAGGCACAAAGGGCAAGCTTTGGCTGATATGATTGCCTCAAGCAAAGCAGTCACAGTGGTTTGTCAATCTATGACTATGTTTAACCCAACAATAGGTAAGTTTAGTTCATCTTTCATTTGATTCATTTTGAGTTATTTGATCACTTTGGCTGAATGAACCAACCAATCTCATAACTTCATAAAGACACATACTTAGAATGGGCTCGATATTTCAAATCTAATTAACACAAAACCATAGACATAGATAGCACATATATAAGGGGTATATGAACCCCAAAGATAGTTCAGGGAAACTATTACACGATTGAGCCAAATGGTGTAAAAAGTATAGTCTGGTTCCTTCAGTTGTCTAAACTGGAAAAGACCTTGCTGAATAGAATCTATATAGGAAAACAGTATTACACAGTCAGGCTGGTTTGTTGGTCATCTCTCACTGCCAGTATAAAACCAAATATTCAAAGCAATGTATCAGAAAAAGTAATAAAAGAGAAAAATGGTTACAACTTCCTACCTGATCTCAAAAGATTTTATTCATAAGAAGAGAATCCCATATCCTGAAGAAACATTAATTCGATTCATGTTCTATTCCTTTGAGGATTACAGTATAAATTATTTCCCCATTGCCTGGCTCCTGCCCTGAATAAATTTCAAAGACCTTTTTTTTTCCTCAAAGAAAAGCAAATTAAGATTTTTGCTTCTCCCTCAAAAGCCAACCACGTCCCTGCTGTCCACAATGGTCTCAGAATATAAGTTGAATACTGTATGTAGGCTGTAAAAGACCAAAGCAAACCAAAACAAAAATACCACATTTTTTTAGGGTTTTGGGGTTATGTGATTAAAAGCTATTTGGAGTATAATATAGACAAAACTTCAGAGACAGAGTGTGCAGATGCAGTCCTGCAATTTTCTGCTCTGAGGATTCATGTGGTTAATGTTTAAACCCAGGTTGACACCTCCCTGCCATCTTGCATTCTACCCAGCTGCAACCTGAAGGGAGAATGGTGTACTACACTACAGTGCACTGTTTTCCAAACTGGGTTACAGCCCATTAGTGAACTGTGAAATAAATGTAGTAGGATAAGACTCACTTATTTTTCCTTTTCTTTCTATTTTTAGTGAAACAAAACAGGGTAGAAAATATTAGAGTGCACTGCCCACAGTATTGGTAGTACTATTTTATGATTTTTGTGTGTGTGTCTGAGTTTTGTGATCAGTGTGTGTGTGTGTGTGTGTGTGTGTGTGTCTATCCTGTATGTGTCACATGTGTGTTTTTACTGGGTCATATATGAAATGTATTTCTTCCTAAGGCCTATGGCCAAAAAACTTTGAAAGATACTACGTTAATGGGAAAAGCATGCATTTTTACAGTTACACAAATCTGGTTTCTAGAAGTGTACCCAGTGTTGGAAGTGGGAGGAAGATTGGTAGGAATGATCCTCCCAGGCAGGGAAAGAAATTATTTCTCTGATATGTTTAGAAGTGCCAGTTTATGTTAATCATAAAAAAGAACTATGAAAGTCAGTGTTATTATTCTAAAATTCTTTACTGATGATGTACTTCCTTTTTTCCTGCACCCTTGATCTATTATGCCTGATACATAGTAGGTAGACAAATATTTTTGAGTAAATAAAGCTAAGATTTCTTTGGGCTTTTTACCTGTCTTGTCATAATTTGGGCTTATATTGGCCTGGTGGTCAAAACACATTTCCAGTCTTTTTGGATGTGAATCTCTAGAAACTCTTCACTTAGTTTGCCTTTGTGAACTCAATTTTTGATTATACACAAGAATTTTCTTTAATCTGGCTCTGTTGATTTGGGATAATTTTTTATGTTATTGAGAAATTTGTATCTTAATTCTGTCTTAGCTTTGTTTCCCAGCTTTATGAACTCTGGAACAAAAAATAAACCACCACCAATAACAAAAATAAGTAAAAAAAAAAATAAAAGCAGTCAATTAAAAAAAACCTCTAAAATGACAACAACAGAATGCCCTTTATAGGGGCGCCTGGGTGGCTCAGTCGTTAAGCGTCTGCCTTCGGCCCAGGTCATGATCCCAGGGTTCTGGGATCGAGCCCCACATCCGGCTCTCTGCTCTGCAGGAGGCCTGCTTCTCCCACTACCAGTCCCTCTGCTTGTGGTCCCTCTCTCGCTGTGTTTCTCGCTGTCAAATAAATAAAATCTTTAAAAAAAAAAAAAAAAAAAGAATGCCCTTTATATATCTTTATCCAAACTTGACTCAGACTACTTTAAGACAAGTAATATCGAATAATGTGCTGTAAAAATCATATGTATTATAAACCTAGTATTCAGACATTTTGCATTTAGTTCACTAATTTCAGATTGATAATTCTGTTGGCTGACTACAAGGTGGATTCTCAAGGATTCAAAATGGTACCTTTTGCCCTATCTGGTTGGCCCCCAAATGTGCACCTTCAGTTAAAAAGGGCATGCCTGATTAGCTCAATTAACTTCCCCACTAAGCAATCAGCCCTAAGCTCTACTTACGGGGATCAAAAGGGCAAAAACATGGTTGATGGATGACGAAGTGAGTCTTGAGGTGGCTGGTTAGGGAAAAATTACTGAGAATATTGCCAGAGGTATAAGAGTAAACTGATTTTTAAATACTAAGATTCCCATGTCATATAATTCAGAACTCACACAGAGTTCTTTTCTAGATAAATTTATCTTCTCAGCTTTCTGATTTCTATTCTGTTCAGTCTTTCAGTTTAAGGAAACTTAGAGCCATTGTTCCATCTTGTCCTTTCTTCCTTTACATCTGATCCAAGGAAAAGTGCTTTCTTTTAAGTCAACCATAACTACGTTTAAATTCTGCCTCTGCTTCTTAGCACATTTTTCTCAACAGTAAAATATCTTGTAGTAAGTACTCAAATAATGTTTATCTCTTTTTTCATCTTCCTTTACAATATCTTTCTAATTTGTTTCACTGCTACCACTATCATTAATCACTTCATACTCAAAATACTGAAATAAATTCCTAGATCAATGGGATGTTAACCTTTTTATTGCCCCAACATAATGGGGATATGACAGGTTCTTGTCAGCTTAGTGATTATCATCTGGACATGTATGGGGGAAAGGAATTTATCAGAATCTAAAGGAGCTATATTTCGAAGTAAACAAAACAAGAAGTGTATGAACAAAGAAACAAACACCAAGCCCCCAGAGATTCTGACTTACTTCTGTGCGTAGCTGCCCATATGTCACATAGAATCACTATCAACTTTCTTGACTATAGGATCCTCCAAGATTTGGTTCTATCATATAACAACAAGTGATAATAACTGACACTCACGTAGAACTTTACGGTATTAAAACTCTTTCATATATATCTTTAATTTCCCTCTAACATACCATATGGTAGGTATTGCTATCCCTATTCCACTGATGAGGAAATGGGCTTAGAAGGGTTAGATAATTTGATAGAGCTGACATAGAGAGCATGGGGCAAAATAGAATTTAAAACCTAGGTCAATCTGGTCACAAAACACATAGCCTGGATTCTAGTTGCTGTTGACCCTCTCTGGTTCCCAGTGCCTATCTGGTCTTTAGCTCCTGGGCTCTTGAGCTTGATTTATGCCTTTAATTAACACGTTTGCTTCTCAGATTGCGTTGGTTGATTTGGGACCCTGATCTGACATGTCTCTAGTTTCTCTTCAGATCCCTACATTATGCCACTGCCCAAAAGACTCAGGTCAGACTGTTCCTTTAGACTTAGGAGTGTCCTTGGTCCTCTCTTCTGTCACTTCAAGTCCTCCGTCCTTCAAGGACTCACTGGATTCCTAGTCACCACAAGGCCTTCTCTGAACGATTCAATTCCATTTTTCTCCCTCGTCTGCCTACCTTAAGCATTTGTTTGTACTGCATAAATGAGCATTTTTTCCTAAATTGTTTTTTCTAATAATTGCCTCATAGAAATTCCTTGTCTAATCACTAGGTTGTAGATTCTTTGTTGGCAAGGGCTATCTCTCATACATTATTGTACCCTTCATGATGTCTGATATGCTGGATGCTCATACATACTTATGAACTGAGTGGTTTCAAGTGAGACAACTTTGATGAAAATAAAATGGAAATGACCCTGCATTCTGAAATGCTCCTCAAACACAAGAACCTCCATGGGAATCTTAAGGATTTTAGAACCTGTCCAGAGGTTCTTTTGTTTTATTTTTGTTTTTTATTTTTTGCTTATTTATTTATTTACTTATTTTGATGTGGTGTGGATGCATTCATTGCACGTCATCTTGACAGACATTGAGATGAAGTCTTGCTGCTGAAGCAGAGCCCAAGGAAGGCTAACTTTATGATACAATGAATGTAATTTTCTAATTTTTCCGTGACCTTTTTAAAAGCTTGTATTGAGATCATCTTAAAGCCCTTCCAACCTCCGAAATGTTTAAAAACCATTAGTACCTGTTCTCTTCAATTCTATGCTTCCTATACTCTCAGTGCTTATCACAGTGGTAGATACAGAGTGGGCACTCAATAAAGTGTATGGAATGATATTGTGATAGTTACCTCTTTTGCTATGAAAGGCAGTAGAGGTGAGTGACTAAGAGCATACTTCTGGAGCCAGACTGCATAGGCTTAAATACCAGTTCTGGCACTTATTAATGACCTTAGGAAAGTCACTTCAATTTGTCTCCATTTCCTCACCTATAAAATGGGAATAGTAATAGTGACCATGTCCCAGGGTTTTTGTGTATATTAGCTACATAATAAATCTAGCGCCTGGAACATAGTAAGTATTTGTTGTCACAAGCATTCTCCTTTTCTCTGCAGTCAATATCTCTGTTTTATTTCACTGCTTGTCCATTTCTTCTGTATCACATATAACTTATAAAAAATGAAGCCAGTGTTTATGTATAGTATTTTCTAATTGTGTCCCATGTGGGCTCTCTCTCACTGTGATTTTCCTCAGTGTGCTAAATCCTTAATATCTGTAATTACTATAGAATCAACTGCTGAAATGCACCCTCATATGTGTGAGCAGTGTGAATGTGCAGCTATTAGGAAAACAGTACGGAAAATGTAATAAAGTTGAATCGATTTGCATTATTCATGCATCATCCTTAATGTCTTTAAACAGTTCCATTTATTGGGTTTAGTAAACTCAGAGCAAGGTTGATACGTTGCCTAGATATTTTAGCGATTTTTCAACTTTAGACTAACTGTTCTCTAAATCTTCTCTGCAGCTGCTAGTTGAAGCCAGTCTAATACATTCTTTGATGGGTTTCAGACTAAATAATTTTCTTGACTGAAGAACCCAAAGAGTGCTATATTTAAAAACAAATTTTCTTTTTTTTTTTTTGAGTGAGGCATTTGAGTGATAGATACTGTATATGTAGTCACAGTGAATCCTCTCTCCCAGTTTTAAAGAGTTAATATGATACTTTTTCTCTTGCTTTTCCTCGTGATGTCCTTAATAGAAATCTGAATGATCCTGTGTGCTGAAAGGCAAAATGCGTGCTTTAACTACTGTTCACACCTCTTTAGCTACTCTGACAAGCCCTATTGTGGCGATGATGATGGCGGATGATGTTATAGAGTGTAACTTCTGGCTTTCTGAAGAAAGAATAAAGGGATTTGACCCTATAATTATATTTTACTACTTGAGCATTAAAATTCCTTTTAGAATGGGATTGGGAATGAGACTAGATAATTCAAGTAAATATGGGGAAGCATAGCATAATTGTTAACCTTAGGTACTCTGGAGTCGGTCTGCCTGGAGAAACACTGGCTCTGTTGTTACTCTTTGTGGCCTTTGGCAAATTACTTAACCTCTTTGTACTTCAGTTTCTACATCTGTAAATAAGTTAATAAATGTAAAGCATTTGCAGGAATACTTGGCACATACTAAGTGTGCAGTAAATGGTTCTATTATTATTCATGGGTAATATATGGAGCTTGTTGATGATAGAGAGTTATATCTAGAGAACTTTCTAAGGAAGCTTCTAGCAAGCTCTTAGTTCTTATCTGTGCTGGATTAGAATTTACCTATAGCCATAATCTGGTTGTGCTATCCCTATGGCAATTGGAGAATCCAATTTCTTTCTTTCTTCTTTCTTTCTTTCTTTCTTTCTTTCTTTCTTTCTTTCTTTCTTTCTTTCTTTCTTTCTTTCTTTCTTTTTCTTTCTTTCTTTCTTTCTTTCTTTCTTTCTTTCTTTCTTTCTCTCTCTCTCTCTCTCTCTCTTTCTTTCTTTCTTTCTTTCTTTCTTTCTTTCTTTCTTTCTTTCTTTCAAGATTTTATTTGTTTATTTGACAGAGGGAGAGATCACAAGTAGGCAGAGAGGCAGGCAGAGAGAGAGGGGGAAGCAGGCTCCCTGCTGAGCAGAGAGCCCGATGCAGGACTTTATCCCAGGACCTTGAGATCATGACCTGAGCTGAAGGCAGAGGCTTTAACCCACTGAGCCACCCAGGTGCCCCAAGAATCCAATTTCTTAATAGAATGTGGTGGATAAGATGAGCCTGCAGAGTATTATTTCTCTCTGGATATTTTTTTTTTCTTGTCCACCCTCACAAGGCTATATAGTTGGCATAGGCTGACTTTGGAAACATGTTCAAAATCTCACTATAACTGTAAGCATGAATGATAGCATAGTATAGTGAAAACAGCATACATAGATTTGACTTCCATTTCTAGCAGTATCACATACTACGTAGTCTAGAAACTCTCACCCTACTCCCAGCTACAAAACATCAGAGATACTGAATAAAATAAACTTATTCATTCACCAAGTATTTTTTCAAAGAGATTTATTGACATGTAGTTTATATACTATACAATTCACTCATTCAAATTGTGCCAATGAATATTTTTTAGTATACCCACAGATGTATGCAGTCTTTACCATAGCCGATTTTAGAATATTTTCATGACCTCAGAAAGAAGTCCTATACCCTTTAGCTATTGAACACCTTTCCTGTGTGCCAGGAAGTATTCTAGGCATTGCAAAAAGAAGTAAGCCGAACAGGCACAAATTCTTGATCTTGTGGAGTTTACATTCTGGTGAATAGAACAAGCAGTTTTCAAGGCATGGTTGAGTTTTCAAGACAGAAAGATATTTCCAGGGGCCAAGCACAAAGAAGAAACTGTAAACCAGAGTGGTACCTGTGAGTTAACACCATGGTTCCTCTGAGTATGTTGGAAGTTTGGATATTAGTGACCAAGATTTGTGTTCTAAAACCCACACACAGTATGAGATTGAGACCAAGACCTCCGTGTAAAACTGGGTCTCTCAAAGTGCTTTATGTGCAGTGAAAGAGTGTACTAGGAAAACTCTTCTTCACAGGGGAAGATGGCAAGGGAGTTTGTCTGTTTCAGGCTGTATTCCTGGCAGAGAAAAATATCTTTCCTGATGATGTAAAATCATGGGCCTGCCCTCATGCGGCTTTGGCGTTTGAATTTAAACTCCTTGCATAGTCCAGAAGTATACAAACAAAAAACAGTAACATTAAAGTGCTAGCATTTGATGCCAGTTGTTCCATGTGAAAAATTCTGCCATCATCCAAATTCCAACCAGCAGAAATAAGGACAGGGAGAGAAGGTCTTGTGATGACTAGACCCGCAGTAGATATTTTGAAACGTGAGATAAAAGCCTAACATTGAGAATTGTGGAGCAATCAGATCTGGGATCTGGGTTCTTGATGGTAATGGAGCCACCATCATCTTGATGATAAAAGGAGCCACCACATTAGCCCTTGATTTTCTACATTAACATAAGAGAGAAATACACTTCTATTTTGTTTAAATTATTTTTTGCTATTTGCGTCTGAATCTAATACCAGTTAATACCCATAGTGTGAATAAAACAAACGCATTTTCAAATAAACAGCAACTTAGAGTTTACCTCTAAAAGACCATCAGTGAAAGAGCTACTAAAGGATGTATTTCAGGAAGAAGAAAACTAACTGAGAAGGAAGGCATGAGAAGCAAAGCAGTTTCTTTAGCAAATACGTTAGTATATATGTGAATAAGTCAAAAGTAGCATTGATGACACAAAACAATTATAATAGTTTTGATGGAGTATAGATTTTTAAGTTAGAAAATAGAGATCAGATCCAAGCTTGGCCATTTGCCTTCTGTGGGACCAAAGACAAATTACTTAACTTCTCTGAGCCTCAGTTTCCTCATTTGTGAATTGGAAGAAGTACAATAATATCTACATAACCTAGTTACTTAAATATTGTAAATGATTTATATAAGACTCAATATACTGCTCAATGCATGCACTTAAAGTGTGGCAAATTATAATATGAACAATTACAGAGACAACAAAATGTTTGCTAGTAATCACAAATGACATTGGAGATGTCTGTTTTGTTTGCGTAGGTAATGGCCATTTGACTATTTCCCCAAATATCTCACAGGGTAGCAATTAGTACACTGGGTTTTATGCTTTGGTTTGAGACCTAGCCTTCAGCCTGTTTGCTTAAACATCTGGTATTGTCATCATATTTGGAATAATCTGTCACTTAGAGGCAGATGCATACTAACTATTCTCATAAGAGTGATGTGTAGAACTACAATATCAGTGTACTAATGAATGATGAACAACATGATTGTTACACAGACAAAAAATCTTGTTTTGGTATGACCAGAAATTCCTGCCTTCAGGACCATCTACATGTGAAGCCAAATCATAATCAGAGTATCATTGTATTAAATCACATTAAGAAATAAATTTTACAGGAACTGGAATATATAAAGTCTTTATGACCAACATACCCTCTCCTTCTAGACAGATGGATATGGGAAAACAAGTCAAAATTATGGGACCTTTAGTAAGTCATTAGCCATGAAATTTGATGAGCTTTTAATCAGGTTAAAGTGAATTAGATGAAATGAATATTTAGTGGCGAAAAACTAAGACTGATGGATCTCATATAAGAGAGGTCTTACAATGGGAATAACATATTTGATTTCCATTTTCTATAGATATCTTCAAACTTTCTATAGTTATTATCACAAGAGAGATGGAGAAGCTTGCTAATGGTATTAGAATGCAAAATCCTTTGGCTAGGATTTCCAAAATCTAATTTCAAAATTAAAAAAAAAATTAAAATTAAAATTAAAATTAAAATTTTTTCAAAATCCCCTGGACAGTACATGGCTGGGCACTGTCAAAGGTCAATATTAGTTCACTGACTATATTTTTCCTATGTCTGTTTGTTCAATTTACCCTTCTCATAGCACACATTCTTCCTTTAGCTATATTAATAAAGTTAATCAGGTTACAGTCTAATTCTGCTAGCCTACAAAAATTCAGTTTGTTGAAAATGATTTTGCCTATTATCCTTCTCATTTATTATGTGTTTCCTTATTAATCCTGAAGGCAATCTTATTGACCTCATTTTTAAGTACTTGTGTATATCTATATGGAGGCTGGGGTAGTTTATTGTAGGCTCCTATATGAAGTCAGTATTACTGATGCACCACTGATAATTCGATTAAGATGTATTTTGGCTTATCCTCATCACTGTGGAAAATAAAAATGGCATATATGTTGTTTTTCCAATAGTGGGGAATGGATTTGCACTGAGTTATCCACACAGTTGTTTACAAATTTCTAGTGGCTGAATTACAGGGTAATTCCCCAGACCAGTGGGGAAAGTGAAGTTTGGGATGTGGCAGTGTCAAGGCCTAAGGTGAATGATGCACCTGTAGTACTGCATTTTGGGAGGGGACCCAAAGTCCCCTTTGGGGTTTGGGTGGGGTTTGGGTGAGGTTTGGGTCCCCTCCCAAGATGGTGGTGGGGTTTGGTGGAATTTAGCTCCATTGATGGTCAGTATTTATATCCAAGGATGATCTCATTGGTGGAATTTGGCATTAGTATAGGACAACTAGAGGCATTCAGGAGACAAGGCTGTTTGAAAAATCCTTCAGGTCTCCAGGCTATATCTAAAAGTATAAACAGTGTGGCATTTAGAAGCTTTATTTCCTTGTTGATCTTTTGCTTAGATGATCTGTCCATTTTGGTGAGGGGGGTATTAAAGTCCCCTACTATTATTGTATTATTGTTGATGTGTTTCTTTGACTTTGTTATTAATTGGTTTATATAATTGGCTGCTCCCATGTTGGGGGCATAGATATTTACAATTGTTAGATCTTCTTGTTGGACAGTCCCTTCAAGTATGATATAGTGTCCTTCCTCATCTCTTATTATAGTCTTTGGCTTAAAATCTAATTTATCTGAT
>CM053612.1:23078838-23103298 GCA_028646535.1 Procyon lotor
GAAACGAACTAAGGGTGGCTGGGAGGCGGGGGGGTAGGGATAGGGTGGTTGGGTTGTGGCCATTGGGAAGGGTATGTGCTGTTAAGTGCTGTGAAATGTGTAAGCCTGACGATTCACAGACATGTACCCTGGGGCAAATAATACATTATATGTTAATAAAAATAAATAAAAAAAGTATAAACAAGCAAACAAACAAACAAGTACAAAGACAAAATTCAGCTCCTAAGTATGGGTTGTTGGCAATTGCTAAACAGGGAATCAGGATTCTAGCCACATGGGGCTGAGGTTAACACAGTATCTACAAAGTATTATTCAATACCCACCTGCCCATGCCAGAAGCAGAAAGAAAGAAGATGACACTTAAAGGTTATATGTCATGATCTTCTAAGAATTTAGAGCATAGAGTGAGGTATGGGGGTCTGAGATGCCCAAATTTATTCAGTACTTCTGATAAGATGAACTTCCTAATATAAATGGAGCTATAGAGAGAAAATTATTACTTTCTGAGAGTACTTTTAAAAGTTTTTTAGATCCAAATAATCTACAGTTGAATTCAAAAAGTATGGATGAGCTTCAGGTGATAATGAAAAATAAGAATTGTGTATATAATCTTATATATAGCATAATATATAAGATATTTAAATATATATATATAATATATAACTTCTCTCATTATAGATGTTTGGCTTCTGTGATGAGAAGAAATATAGGTTTTGAGAGGCTAAAAAAAGGTTGCATATGTCTGGAATTGGTTTGGAGAGCTGGTATCTCCATGGCTACAAGAGTATCCAGCAGCAGAAGGCTAATAGTAAAAGGACAGCCTGAGATTTTTTTCTCTCCAAATATATTTCTTGAACTAAATCTAAATTGATCAAAGGTAATTTTGAACAAAATCCTTTCCCAGATATTGACTTTGATTATTATTTCTCTTTATTTAGAAATCATGAGTTCAACTATCGGATCTGTGTCTAGTGACTACTAAACTAATATTTCTACTCTCCCTCTACTTCTTTTAAATCCCACAAGTATTTCTACTGATCAATGGATATATCCAATTGGATGTCATATGGGGCCATCAAATTTGGCAGATATAGAAATGAACTCACCATCTTCCCCTTTTCCCTTCCTGTATTTCCCATTTTTGCATATTGTATTAATGATTCACAGGCTCAGACCATGAGAGTTTAATGTTTACCTTCAAATTCATAGCTGATAAATGGCAGAGCTAGGTCTAGAATCCAGATCATCTGATTTCAATCTTGTATATTGTAGTCGATTGGGCCAGGTGTCAAATGATCAAACCCTTGAGTCTGATAATCAAGGTCCTTTACACTTCAGCCCTGAATCTACCTTTCCAATCTCACTGCCCAACACTTCTTCTCATGTTCTCTTTGCCTAATAATGCCATGCTTATTTTAGTTTGACAAGCATGCCTGGATATTTGGTTCCCATGACTTTGTTCACACTGTTCACTTGGCATGTCTTCCCTAATGCCCACATCCAATGTTGTCAGATCTTCATAGACTAGCACAAGAAAAATCTTCTACCAATTCTTTTCTAATTCATCTTGATTAGAAGTGCCCTCTCCCTCCAATAAATGACTGCAGCAACTTGTCTATATGTCATTTATCATGCTTATTACTATTTACCTTGTATTGTTTATGTTGTATGGTTGGTTTATCATTTATTGAGTGTTCGTTATTTGCCATTTCTATTTGAAATTTCTTTTTTTTAGATTTTTTTAACATCTTAATTTTATTTTATTTTTGTCAATGCTCCAAGATTTATTGTTTATGTACCACACCCAGTGCTCCATGCAATATGTGCCCTCCTTAATACTCACCACCAGGCTCACCCACGCCCCCACCCTCTCCCCTCCAAAACCCTCACTTTGTTTCTCAGAATCCACAGTCTTTCATGCTTCTTCCTTCCCTCTGATTTACCCCAATTCACTTTTCCTTTCCTTCTAATGTCCTCCATGTTATTCCTTAGGCTCCACAAGTAAGTGAAACCATATGAAAATTGACTCTCTCTGCTTGAGTTATTTCACTCAGCACAATCTCCTCCAATCCCGTCCATATTGATACAAAAGTTGAGTATTCATCCTTTCTGATGGCTGTGTAATATTCCACTGTATTTATGGATCATATCTTCTTTATCCATTTGTCTGTTGAAGGGCATCTTGGCTCTTTCCACAGTTTAGTGATTGTGGCCATTGCTGCTATGAACATTGGGGTGCATGTGGCCCTTCTTTTCACTGCATCTGTATCTTTGGAGTAAATACCCAGTAGTGCAATTGCAGGGTCATAGGGTAGCTCTATTTTTAATTCCTTCAGGAATCTCCACACTGTTTTCCAAAGTGGTTGTACCAAATTGCATTCCCACCAACAGTGTAAGATGGTTCCCATTTCTCCACATCCTCTCCAACACTTGTTGTTTCCTATCCTGTTAATTTTGGCCATTCTAACTGGTATAAAGTGGTATCTCAATGTGGTTTTGATTTGAATCTCCCTGATGGCTAATGATGATGAACATTTTTTCATGTGTCTGTTAGCCATTTGTATGTCTTCTTTGGAGAAGTGTCTGTTCATGTCTTCTGCCTAATTTTTGACATGATTATCTGGTTTTTTGGGTATTGAATTTGAGGAATTCTTTATAGATCTTGGATATCAACCCTTTGTCTGTAGTGTCTATTTGAAATTTCTATTGAAATATTCACCTCAGTGAACAAGTTGGCCGATGTCACTGGCCTCATGTTATTCATTGTCTAGTCACAGGAGAAAGATAAGTTAAAAAGCAATGGCCATGGGGTCTAGAGTCACAGTCATAGAGTGAAGAGCAGGTGCTATTGGATCCTAGAGAAGTGCACCTTACCCAGACTTGGAATGATAGGGACAATCAGGAAAGGCTTCTTGGAGGACTTGACATTGTAACTTCTTTAGGGCAGATTCCTTGCTTGAACCCTCTAGCCCTGTTTTGTGTACTGAGTGAGCCTCTCTGACATTGTTGCATTTCCTTTCTGGGGCTACTCCCTTATTTAAATGTAGTCAGTTATACTTTATTCTTTTCCTGATATTGGGAGTGCATTATAATTACTCCTCAACAGTGGATATACAACGATAGATGGACGGGACTGGAAGAGATTATGCGGAGTGAAATAAGTGAAGTAGAGAGAGTCAGTTATCTTATGGTCTCACATGTGAAGTGTAAGGAAAAACATGGAGGGCATTGTGAGAAGGAAGAGAAGGGTGAATGGGGGGAAATCAGAGGGGGCGATGAACCATGAGAGACTGTGGACTCTGAGCAACAAACTGCGGGTTTTGGAGGGGAGGGGGCGGGAGGTTGGGTGAGCCTGGTGGTGGGTATTGAGGAGGGCACGTATTGCATGGAGCACTGGGTGTGGTGCATGAACAATGAGTCTTGGAACACTGAAAAAATAAAATAAATGTATTTGGGGAAAAAAAATCTGAGTTAAGGTCTTTCCTAAAGACCCCCTTTCATATGTGTCCCCTTTCACATGTGTCCTAGTATTAAATGACAATGCAGATGACCACATGCTCACTGTAAAACAAATTCATATAACAGATAAGCCTTGAAGAGCAGCCTATTTTCCCTTCATGGCAGTTATCATGGTTTGTCATTATGTATATACATAATTATTTCATAGATATCCATCTTCTATACAAAATCAAAAACTCCATCAGGGAAGGTTGCTCAGATTTGTATCCCCAGGGTCTAGCACAGTGCATGGTACTTAGTAGCCACCCAATACATATTTATTGAATTAATGAATGAATTGCTTAAACAGCCAAAATTTGATATAATTTCTTACCACTTACTTTAAAGGATTGTTTTATTGATCAATATTGGAACAAAAATGACGAGTGATGAGAAAGTCTTTGTATTATAACTTCTCTTTTTTTTTTTTAAGGGAGAAACATTGTGTTTTGCCATGAAAAGACAAGAGACATACAGATATACATGTGTATTCATGGTCTCCTAATGGGTCTCCCTGCTTCTACCCCTATTCCTCTAGAGTCTATTCTCAGCATAGCAGCCAGAGAGATCATTTTATTTATTTTTATTTTTTTATTTTTATTTTTCAGAGAGATCATTTTAAAAATGTAAACTGAATCATGTTACTTCTAAAAACCCTCTATACATGGGGCGCCTGGGTGGCTCAGTCGTTAAGCGTCTGCCTTCGGCCCAGGTCAGATCCCAGGGGCCTGGGATCGAGCCCTGCATCGGGCTCTCTGCTCAGCAGGAAGCCTGCTTCTCCCGCTACCATTCCCTCTGCTTGTGTTCCCTCTCTCGCTGTGTTTCTCTCTGTCAAATAAATAAAAATCTTAAAAAAAAAAAAACAAAAACCCTCTATACACTCAAGGTAAGGCCAAACTCCTTACCATGACCTACAAAACCTTCCATGAACCTGCCCCTGCCTACCTCTCCTCTTCTTGCTTATTTTACTCCAGCCAGACTGGCTTTGTTTCTATCTCTTGAACTTGCCGTGTTCTTTCTCTTCTGAGGAACTTGGTACTTGCTAACCTCTGGCTAGAGTGTTCTTCCCTGGATATTTTGCATGATTTGCTTCCTCCTCAAAGAGCCCTTCACTGGCCACCTTGTCTAATGTAAACCCCATCTGCCACTATATATTTTTTTTTTTTTTACCTAGTTCCATTTTTATAGCAGTTATCATTATCTGAAATGATTTTATTTGTTTACTTTTGAAGGGTCAATCTCCTCTACTGTAATATTACCTCTATGAGGGTAGAGATTTTTGTCTGTTTTGCTCATTGTATCTTTGGCACTTAGAATACAGAGTCTGGAATGGAGTATACACTCCTTAAGTACAATATGCATCTTTTATTTATATTTATATTAATATTGAATTAATAACTATTTTATTGTTATCTACTTCAAAAGACTATAAGCTTTTAGGGGCAGGGACCATGCCTATTTTCTTTCAGCATTTTTAGCTCCAGTGTCTTTTTTTTTTTTTTAAGATTTTATTTATTTATTTGATAGAGGGAGAGAGATCACAAGTTGGCAGAGAGGCAGGAGGAGAGAGGGGGAAGCAGACTCCCTGCTGAGCAGAGAGCCCCATGCGGGGCTCGATCCCAGGACCCTGAGATAATGACCTGAGCTGAAGGCAGAGGCTTTAACCCACTGAGCCACCCAGGCACCCCCAAGCCCCACTGTCTTGAAGGCTGCTTAGAATATAGTAGATATTCAGTAAGCATGCTTGAATCGAACATAGTCATACCCATAGAAACATGAATTAAATGGATCCCCAATTTATTTTTGACATTACATAGCCCTTTCTGAAATGATAAACACTCCAGAAAGCACCCCCAAAATTGAAACAAACTTTGTTTACAAACCTCTAATCCTTAACTAATGTGCAAATATGATTCTTTTTTCTACCCCACCTTGGGTAACCTCTTTGATTTCTCCAACCTAAAAGTAGTCATTTATCAAATAAGACAGTTTGTATTTTTTGATTCACCCACTCCTTTCCATGCCCACTGACATTCTCCTAATAAAGGCTCTCATTGCCTTTTGTCTGGACTTTTACAGAAACCTTTTAACATGTCGCCTTGACTCCTGGCTTTCTTACCTCCTAGCCATCCAATATAGGCTGCCAGATTAATCTTCTGAGAGTTAATTTTGGTTATATAATTTCTTCATTTGAAAAACTCTAGACCTATAAGGTATATGTGGCCTTGCATAATTGAACCCTGTCTACCAAATTAAGCATAGAATTCTCACCCTCACATTCAAAGCTCTCAGTGGTGCTCTACCAATATAATTTTCCAGCTTTACTTTTTATTATCCATCCATGAACCCTATTATCCTTCGAAACTTAAGTACTTGCATATCTTGGACACATTCAAGGCTCTAGTTGTGCTGTTTCTCCTAACTCAAATGCCCTCTTTTTCATACTTGTTAAGTATGTTTGTTTGTTAAGATCCTTTCAATCGTGTGTTAAATATCATCTCTTCCTTTCATGCCGTCCCTAAGGGAAACATAAGATAAATACCTAAGTAGATGACTTTCATGGTAGTTAAACCAAGATGAGCTGAGTCTTATACCAAAATAAGTCACAAATGTCTTTAGGATGCAAAGTTCTCTGAAGTCATGGAATGTGTCTATCTTGTTCTCCATTATGTGCCCAATTCCTAGCAGTTTCTGGCACAGCAGATACTAAATAAAAATGTGATAAATAAATATTGAATGACCTAGAGAAGAAGAAGATCATGTTCCTTTTTTTTTAATATTTTATTTGTTTATTTGTCAGAGAGCACAAGTAGGCAGAGAGGCAGGCAGAAAGAGGGAGAAGCAGGCTCCCGCATAGTAGGGAGCCCGATGTGGGGCTCGATCCCAGGACCCTGAGATCATGACCTGAGCTGAAGGCAGAGGCTTTAACCCACTGAGCCACCCAGGTGCCCCAGAAGATCATATTCCATATCATATGCTTCTTGAAAACAGGAAATTCTTTTCTAAATTTATGCTTGTGTCCCTTATAATCCTATATAGTAGTTACTCAAGAATTATTTGTTAAATTTAATGGAAAACATAGTTTCCTATAAACAGTGTCATTACTTGAATATTGATTATTTTTGAACTCAGTTTCTACTGGGCCAGTGTCATTAACTAGATGTACGTCTGGGAAAAAAATAATAATAAAAAGATGTAGGTCTGGGGGAAAATGATGTATTGCTATTTTACTGACAGATTCAGGGAAGACGGAGTCAAAAGAGGCCAAACTGAGGGCCTCACAGAGTCAATGAAATCTCTACATAAACAAAATTGACTGGAAAACACTCAAAGGCCAAATAAAGTTCTCAGGAAGATGATCAGTCCAATGAAGCATTAGTTTTTACTCTTTATCACCAGTGAATCATTTCAATCAGTTGTTTGTGAAGGGAGTTAGAACATCTTCATCTTGTGGTTTCTGAACCCTGTAACTTGGCCCAGCCATGTGAAATAATGAAGTAACGAAGAGTCCCATTGTGGAAGAGGTCAAAACTTAAATTGTGTTGATATTAGTGTCATTTTATGCCTTTCTTCACTTGTCGCTTTTTGATTCCTGTACAGATGCCAGGGCTTTTGTTGTACTTATTCTTTTATACCCCGTGTTATGCAACAGATCCTCTATGATTTGGGCCTTTCCCCATATACTCTTTCAAAATCCAAACTGACATAGTCCCAGGTTGTCAAAAGCCAATGTGGAAAAAAAAAAAAAAAAAAGTCATGGTGTTAAGTGATTGCTTCTGTCTTCAAGTGTGACATCCTTGCATTTTAATGGGTTTTTAAAAGCAAAGTCTTTACCTGACAGAAAAACATAATCAGAGGAGTTTCAAGTGCGAAGGCGGGGTAGAACAAACCAGGACAATTTTATGTAGCCCATCTGACCCTGAGTCCCCTGTAAACCAAATGCAGTTACATTAGTCAAGACTCTCAGGGGAAGAACTGACATGCTCACTTGTTACTAGGTTATTTGAGGATATCTTTAAAGCACTCAGAACTCATCAAAGACGAATACTATTACTTGGAGCTGGAGGAAGTAGCTTGAAAGTAATAAAGTAGAAATACACTTTATCCAGAAGGTGGTAAACATATGGAACCCATTACCTTAGGAAATGACGCAGGCTGAAAATATAAAAAGGGTCAAGAAGGGCTGAGAGAAATTGGATTCTATATCCAAGGGAAACATACTTGTGTAGTGGAACTTTAAACTTCTTAAGCGGATGCCATAGGTGACATCCTCTTGTAAGGTTCCTATTTGGCTTGATGATAGAATCAAGAATAGCATTTCTTCACATTCTCATTTTAATTCTTTTGGAAGTGTCATTCCTTGTTTTTGTCTCCCTTTTAAAATCTACCCTCTTCCCTTGCCTTTTGCTCCTTCCCCTTCCAAATCCAGAAGCATTTCAAGTATTTTCTCTCTCCATCAGTCCCAGAATTCTGAGCACCCAGAGTTGCACTGTCCAATATGCTAGCCAGTAGAGACACACGGCTACTTATATTTAAATTTAATTAAAGTTAAGTGAAATCAATATTTTATTTCCTCGTTTGCACTAGAGAAATTTCAAGTGCTCACGTGGTGCCATGTGACTAGTGGCTCATCTACTATGGCTCAGATAAAGCATTTTTCTATTATTACAGAAAGCTTCACTGGACAACACTGAACTACCTTTCCATTTCCTTCTCTCCCAAAGGCCTAGACACTCATACATTTGACAACAGAAACATTTCTTTTTTTTTTTTTTTTAAATATTTTATTTATTTGACAGAGAGAAACACAGCGAGAGAGGGAACACAAGCAGAGGGAGTGGTAGTGGGAGAAGCAGGCTTCCTGCTGAGCAAGGAGCCCGACGCGGGGCTCGATCCCAGGACCCTGGGATCATGACCTGAGCCGAAGGCAGCCGCTTAACGACTGAGCCACTCAGGCGCCCCAACAGAAACATTTCTTAATGCACATTATCCAGACACTGCACTCAGATTTTTATGTATATGATCTCATTTAATCCCTTCAACATTCTTATGAGCTAGATACTATTATCATCTTCATTTCATAGGTGAGGAAACCAAGTCTCGGAGAGATTAAATAACTTGTCTGAAGCCACACAGCTAGTAACTGGCAGAGCTGGGCATGGAACCCAAGCCTGATTTTAAAGCCCATGCTTTTAACCACTCAGCTAGACTGTCTCCCATCGATTCCTTTCTTCTTCTCAAGTTCATGTTGTCATCCTCCTTCTGATATCACACAGGAAGGAAATGACTTTATCTGGAAAGACCTTAGCATCCATCCTGTTTTGAGCCCCATACATTCAACTTGAACATCCTCCTTCTCTCACCTATCACTCAGCTGCCATTTCCTATTTACTTCCCCATCTCTCCTTTCCTATTCTGAAATATGAACGTTATAAGAAATGATGGTGCATTACTGATTCATTTCTTAAAGTAAACCGCACCAACATTGCTCTATGTCCAACTGCTTTTCCTCCAGAGCCCACTGTGGACAAAGGTTGGAGAGATGACAGATAAAATAGAAGTCTTCCTGAAAACAATCAGTGTCAGTTCTTTAGAAAAGAAAATGTGGTTGTTTTGAGTCTATAGAAATTTTAACCTCTTCCTCCCCAAACCCAGCCCAACTCTGAGATTTACTCAGTACTCTAAAACTCGGGCAAAAAGGTCAGTATTTGTCTACATCATCTGTCTGCCTGTCTTCATCTGTGTATCTGTATTTTTCAGTACATCCTCAAATTTCCTATAATACTACAAAACAGATATTTTACTCACAAATTCATCTCAAATAGTTCCTAAAATGATGTGCTATGGGATACTATTATGCAAGATGTTAAAATGTGTTCTATAGGGATGAAAGTCTTTAGTAATCAAATGTACCTGGGAACTACTGGATTAAAAATGCTAAGCAGATTTCTTTAAGGTGGAGCTTTTCAAAGTCTTGATGTAAATTGAGTTAAGCCACTTTCCTGCTCAAAACCATCTAATCCCTACCACAGTTTACAAGGCCCTGCATGAGCTGGCCCCTGCCTTCCTTTTCAGCGTCCTCTGGTACTCTCTACCCATTAACACTACCCTCTAGCATGTCAGCTTATTTGCTGTTCCTCGAACACACTAAACTCTTTCCTGCCTCAGGGCATTTCCAGTATTCACTGTTCTCTATGCTGACTCTTCCACTTGTTATTCCAATGGGATAGCATATAAGTTTCAGATCAAATATCCCCTCCTTGAAGAGCCCTTCCTTGTTGATGCTATCTAAAGTGGTTCCAACACATCCTCCTGCCATGCTCAGTCACAACCCGTTGTTTTATTTAATTCAAAGCATTTATTATCTTACTATGATTATCTCATTTATTTATTCATTGACTTATATATTTCGTCCTTCCAACTAAGATATTAGCTCCATGCGGGCAGGGACCACATTTGCCTTGTTCACCATTCTGTCTCCAGATCCTGCAACAATGCCTGAAACATTTGCTATATTGAAATTGTAAATAATGATTGAAATGGTAAATAGTTGAAATTATTAAAATTGATTGAAATTATAAAAAATGTCCACATATGTAAAAATACATGCTCAAATCTGTTGGAGCATACAATCTCTTCCCTTCAACATGCACAAAAAAACATAAATCCTGAACTCATGGACTACCATACACAAGTTAGAAAATGATGATCTAAATTTTTTGAAGATTTACTTTTCTACTTTGGCAGTTAATAATTTCCCCTAAAATTGATAGAGACTTGAACAATTATGACCAAAAAGCTGCCACAGTGTATATCCAAGAATAACAGCCAGCAATTTATTTTTTTTCTTCCCACTTTCTCATCTCCTCCCCAGTCAAGTGCTCACATAAAGTTTCTCCATAGAAAGTTAGCAGAAAGACAAAAAGAAAAACACTAAAAGGAGATAGCAATAAATAGCTTTTTCTTTTCTGGGGGCGATCTGGTAACAGACCCTATTAGGGACAAGGAAATAAAAACAGAGGGGTTACTCTACTTTCTCAAAATGTCGGTGAAATGAAATTGCAATGCAGAGCATCCCTACCTGCAGGCACATAAGAGGAGACTGTAACTAACAGGAATAGCAAGCCAGCACACCAACAGTTTTAATTTCATCTCGTGAACAGAAGGTGGCTAGACAGATGCGTGGTCCAATGTGATAATTACCAGTGTCTGCTCAGAATATAAACTTTCTTGTCTTCTGCTTTATTTTCTTTCCCAGTGAATGGGTTTAAAGAGCCATTTGAGATTTTTGTTAGGCTTTCTGCTTTTCTGCCAAGGACATTCATTAAATATTTAATGAAATTCTGGAAGTTGACTTTTAATTATGATATGCAAGCAAGCTGCTTAGTCATAATCAGAGAAACACCATAGTATATCCAATGAGAGGGATCTCTGACTGAATGCAATTATAAAAGTAATGCTAATGTGATTTTTCAAAAAGGAGGGGATCAGATTCTAGAAATTATAGGCCAGTGATGTTGACATCAATCCTTAGTGGAAATCTCTAGTGGATTCATAAAGAAATGGTGGCAAACACTAAGAAAAGGCATTGGTGATCATAAGGACCCATCATGGTTCACCAAGGGTTAAGTTATGCATAGTTAATTCCATTTCACTTGTTTAATAACAAAGGAATATCACAATTTAAATTGTAGCTGTACCTCTTATTAGTTATGAGATCGCAGGCCGTTAAAATCATCTCTTATTCCCCCAGTTTTCTGATTTCTAATATCAAAATAAAAGTAACACTTATTTCATAGGATTGTTGTGAGGGTAAGAAGTGTTTATACAGGTAAAAGTTTTGGAACAGTAACTAAGGACTTTAGAGCAATATTTAGTAATTGGTCAATAAATATTACCCATTATTATTTGGATGCCTGGAATGTGAGCTGCATGGCAATAGCATTAGGTGGTTCCATAACTAGTTGGATAACTTCAGTGCAAACATACGCATTAAGGAATTTATGTCAATCACAAAGGAGATTTCTGATGGTGCTTTGTTCATCATTTTTATCAATGAAATGGCTGAATGTTTACATGTTAAAAGAGATCTAGAAAGATGAAGTAAAAATAATAATAGCTCATTTAATATGTGCAAATTTTAAGTCCCAGTTCTTGGGTTTAAAATCACCTATACAAATGGAAGGTGCAGAAGATCAGTTCCAACAGGAGTTTCTGTGTATAAATCCTAGAGGTTTATTTGTATATGCTCGATGTGAATTACAACTGATCAATCATGCTAATGGAGCCTTAGGCTACACTGGTAGAAATGTAGTATACAGAACAGGAGAGGTGTGTTGGCCCAACCAGTCCTTTGGTAACTTTTTGTTCTTTTTTCCCCCTAAAGTTTATGTACGTATGTATGTACATATTTAAGTAAACTCTATGCCCAATGTGGAGCTCGAATGCACCACCATGAGATCAAGAGTTGCATGCTCTTCCAACTGAGCCAGCCAGGTACCCCTAGTAACACTTGATTGTAACGTTCTATTTTAAGAAATATTTTTGACCACTCGACATTTTTTAAAGACAGGAACTGTTTTTGTCATTGTCGTGTCCCCAACATGTAGCGTAATGCTTAGAATGTAGTAGGTGTTCAGGAAATGTTTGATGAATGAAAAATGAATAACCAAACATAACTTATCCATAAAACATGACCAAGATGATGAAGAGGCCATAAGCTATGTGATATAAGGAGCTGTTGAAAATGCTGAAACTGTTAAGCCTGGGGTACACAATCATCTATCTTCAGATATTGTTATGTAGAAGAGGTATCAGAGATTCTGTGCAGTATGAGATTAGTTTTAGAACAGATTTCAGCTAAATCTGTTAACATTTGTATGGCACTTTATAGTTTATTGAACATTTGCCATATATCCTTCATATGCTTTTTATTTTTTTACCAACCCTATGAGGTAGTTACTGCAGAAATTTTACCCCAATTTAATGAAAAACAGTAACAGCTAGCACTTATATTGTGCCTATTGTGTGCCAACCATTTTGCATATATAAGCTCATTTACATTTCATCAGATGAGTTAGTTACTCCTATTTTCGGGTACACCTTACCAGACAGCTAAGCCGAGGCATGGAGGAGTTACATAACATTCCCAGGATCACACATCTAGCAGCTAGCAGAGCCAAAGTTTGACTCCCTTCAGTCTGGACTTCAGTCCACACTCTTAACTGTTACACTACACTGCCTTTCACATTAGCACTTTCTACAGAAGAGGAAACTGGGTTGCGGCTAGATCAAGGGATTTGTTTAAGATCACACAGCTAAAAAGTGGCAGTCAGGATCTAAATTCTGACTAAAGATCCAGTGGTCTCTCCACTACCCCTGGATGTTTCTTTCATTGGATGAAATTTGGACTCTAGAGCCATTCAACGGTATGATCAGGTGCAGGGGCTAGAGACCTACCTGTGAGGCGAGCTGTGGAGGAGACGCCTACATAGAGTGTGAAAGGCCCTTCAGTGATCTTTAAGGTTTACTCCCACTCAAGATTTTATGAGTCTATGAACACAGTATTTCAGGAAGAGTAGAGGAAATCAGTTGAGGAGGAGAACAAGATGAGGGAAGGTTAGTCTGTATATGCTTCTCAAAGTGTGGTTCTCAGAATACCTGTGTCAGAATCTAAGGTACTTGTTCCATTACAGATTTCTGGGCTTCTCCTCAGACTTACTGAGCCTATTTCTGGGGTAGAACAAATATACCAAGTGGTTCTTATTGACATAGATTTTGAGAACACCTCATTTACAGTTGACCAGGGCAGGATTAGCACGAGTCTTCAAAGTCATGCTAAGGATAAATAAAAAAACAAATGGTTTTAAGGGAAACAGTGATATGAAAAGGATTATCTAATTAAGAAGTTCACCCTAGCTATAATGAAAAGGATAGGCAAAAGAAAGGTAAGAATGGAAAGGGGAGGAATAGACAGGTGTCTACTTTAGTAATCCAGGCAAGATATATTTCCAACTCAGAAGAGTAGTTAGAGAGTCTCAGTTTTGAGAGTAGTTTTGAGAGTTTCGAGAGTAGTTAGAGAGTAGTTTTGAGAGTCTGAGATTGGTATTATAATGTAGGATGCTGAAACCTTTGGTTTCTGCACTCTTAGTGACCCCTCCTTCTTGCAGTGTTCTGGAACAATAACCAAATGCGAACCTAATTACCACTTCAGTAATAGCTGAGCCAGTACTCAATAATCCTTTGGTAAAAGATAATGGGATGAGGACTTAAGCTAGAGGCTTAATGCAGTCTCTTACTTACCCCCACTCCCTAATCCTAATCTTTAGATCTATGTACTCAAATGTGCCTGTTTGGAATAGGATGTAAGTAGAGAGTGAGTGGGAGAGAGAGAAGCCAGATCTCAAGAAGGCCCTGAGTCCATTGACCCCACCAGATATATGGAGTGGCACAGAGAGAAGACAGAAAGAATGTCATGTTTGTTCCTGAGGCAAGAAGGTAAAAGTAAAAAAAAAAAAAAAGAGGAAGGTATAGGAAAAGAGGATGACTGGATCTGTGCCAACAATATAGACCCTTTCTAGAGGTACAAGTGAGAGAGTATCATGAATGGGTTCTGGAACAATAACTATATCCACTGTTCAAATGTAACACGATCTATATTTTAGGCTTTGCCCAATAAGTATATCAATTCTTTTTCCCTTGTGGAAGTGTTGTTAAGGGGACAGAGGAAGAAGTCTCAAGAGAAGAGTGGAATTTCCCTCTGCAATACTCGAAGCAGGGACATTTTATTATATGGTAACAGTACGTTCTCTTAACTCCTGGCCATGGTTCTAGCAGAAGGCATCAGGAAGAAGACAAGGGGATAATTTAGAGGATGTAGATAGATGCTTTTGAGCCAGTATCTCACTGGAGAAAGAAGAAATCTCTCTTGAGTTCCTCAAGAAGCATTTCAAATCTTTATGCTGTGGAATAAGAATAAGCCAGTAGCTATGCTGCATGACCATTCAACCAGAGTTCTGCAATACTTTTCACCAAGCTCAACAACTGTGAAGAACTCAGGATGTAGGTCCAAGTCATCTGTCCCTTAGTGACATTACAGAAAATGTCCCTCTCTGTTCCCTTTATCTTTGCCATTTGTTGATTAGAATGAATCATTCTTTACTAAAGAAAAGTTCTCTCAATCTCATGTTCCTTTTGTGAACTTGGCTGCACTGATTTGGAGCTGCATCCCAGTCCAAACCCCAATCAAAATTCCACCCACAAGTTTTCTTTCTTGACAGAGTAGTTTTCTCGGGCACGAGCCTGGGAATCATTGCCTAATCAGCTTGTCATCCCTTAGTGCCACATATTCTTTGGCAAGCATTCATTCTGAGGTGCATCCTGTAAAGCTCATGATGCTATCTTCATTGAACTCATGCTTATAAGAAGAAAATAAGGGGCTATAGAAAACTTATTTTTAAATTGAATTTAAGTAGTTTTGCCACATTTTAAATGTCAGACGGAACTGTTCCACAGTACAAATCTGCCAAGTCTATGCAGGCGGCTGTTTTCAATAGGACTGTTCGTGCCCTATTGTACTAATCTTTTTTTAAACACACACCTTGCTGGAAAAGGCCAAGAACACCCACACAGGCAGTGGGCACTGTTACTTTTTTCTTGATCCAACTGGATGAATAGGCTCTTGTTTCATTTGTTGTGTTGTGCTGTGTAGCATTTCCCAATCTTTTTTTTTTTTTTTCCTTGATGGACATTGAGCCTTCCTAGGACACACAGCAGGCGACAGTCCCTGTGCTCTTCCACATGGCCATCCACTCCTCCAGCCATCTGCTCATCTATGTGCCTCCTCTTGATCACCCTCCCCTCTTCTTCGTGTAGATTGGATCCTCAATTCAAGAATGTTCAGGAATTACTTGCAGTGGATGAGTGTGTGATAATGTGGTGAGCTAGGACTCTGTTTTTTTCAAATATGAATACGGATGATCTTCCTCTTATGTAGACTTTTTCACCAAGGTGCACTCTGGTTACCAACAGATAATTTGTAAAGTCTTTAGGACAGTATCTGTCCCATAGTTAGACAGGATGCTTACAGGTTTAAAACTCAGATTCTGGAGTCAAACAATCTAGGTCCTGGCTCCTCTACTTACTAGCTATGTAATCCCAGAAAAGTTACATAACTTCTGTAAGACTCAGTTTCCTTCTCCGTAAAATGGGGCTAATAATACCTCACAGTGTTGTTTGTGAGGATGCAATGACCTAACTGTCAAGTGTCTGGCAGAGTGTCTACAATATAGTAAATACTTACGTCTATTGCTTTTAGTAACTCTAAAAGTGCAATAAAATGTTAGCTGCAAGTGACATTTATTATTTAATTTTATTATTCTTCAAGCCGTATGTCATCATCCTGCCAATTAGTGCTTACTGATTCTACATCTGTAATCTTAGATAATCAACAGATATTTTGGGGGTTCTACTTTTGTATAAAAGATGATCTGGGAGACTACAGAGAAGGTTGACATAACCCTAGCCATAAATGAGCTTTCAGTGTACTTGGGCAGATAAAATATTTGCACCTACAAACAAAACTATACTGGGTCACTTAGGTGGCTCAGTCGGTTAAGCAGGTCATGATCTCAGGATCCTGGGATCAAGCCCCATGTCAGGTTCTGCACTCAGTGCAGAGTCTGCTTCAGGATTCTCTTTCCCTTCCCTCCGCTCCCCCACCTTAAATAAATAAATAAGTCTTTAAAAGAAAACTAATGGTATTAAAGTACCAGACATGTGACATAGATGAAGTAGGATATTAGAGTTCAGAAGAAGTAGATGCCCTGTGTGCTGGGCTGGAGGTTAAGCTATGAGTTATGACTTAAAAAATGAAAAAGGATGATAATGATGAGGATATATCCTATTTGTTGGAAGCCTTACATGGGCTAAGTACCTTACATGCATTATCTCATTTAACTCACTAAGATTCCTACAAGGTAGGCAACATTATTATCACTACTTTTCAGGTGAGGGAACTGAGGTTTAGAGAAACTAAGAAACTTTGCCTGAAGGCACACAACTGTGAAGTGGCAGAGCCAGGATCTGAACCCTGGACTTTTCACACTCCACGACTCATTCTCCTTTCAACATACCAGACTGCTTCCTGTTAGTGAAGAGAATCAGTCTAAGACAATCAGACAGAGGAGATGATGCGAGCAAAGGCACACAGGAACTGGTGTTCAGGGACCAATGAAGGGACTACCTGACTGGTACGGACAGGATTTATGTGTAGGAATAAAGGGAGCAGAGCTGGGGAAAAACTGGGACCTGATTGTGAAAAGTTGTGTAAGCTAGGCTGAGGAGACCAGTTTCTGTCCCCCAGGCACCAAGGAGAAGAGATGCGGATTAAGTTGCGTAGTGTTGACACCTCATTCGAGTAGTCTCTGACTAAATCTTTAATTTGGGTTTTGGTTTTGTTTCTTCCCTTTCTTTAGAAAAGGAATGATATTAATAATTCCATTTGTTTGAAGTTTGACAGTAGATTTCATTTGTTTAGGGGTCCCTTGGTAAAGGGTGGTGGGAGGCAAGAGAGATTGAGATAGCTCAATATGCCTTGAGTCATGGATATTTTTATAATGCACCAAAACGTCCTGATACCCAGGACATATCACCATGGAAAAGATGTGGATTTCTTCTGATTAGCAAAATAATAAAACAAAACAAAACAAAATCAACCAACCAAACAAAAACCCCACAGGATCTTCTATAGTATAGAGTTTAAAAACCTGGGAAAATGCCACATGTATAACATAAGAAGTTCCTAACTTGCAGATGGGTTGACTTCCAAAAGTTCATCTATCAAGCAGTTTTTTGCAACTCAGAACACACTGTGCCTTGGAAATAATGCTATATAAAAATGGTACTTGGCTTTTCTCTAAAATAGAGATGATAGAATACTTACGATTCTTTTGTGTAATCTTATGTTCCATAGGAACTTGATAGCTGGCAGTAATTATGCTTTTAAAGTCCTGAAAAGAAAGCCAGTCAGAAGATGTTGGTCCAGACAATAGCTCAAGTCATACACTTTTCCATGCAATGTACTAGTGTCCTTTTTTTTTTAAAATTAAAAGACATAAAAACTCCTGGTTTTCTAAGGATATTTCCAAATATTTAGAACTGTGTAAGTAAAGACAGCTTTAGCAGGTCAATGTGATGAGATGTCTTTTTAGAGCAATTTCTTTCTAGCTTGATGTATGTTCTATAAAGTACTAACCTTTTGCCTAAGTGGAGCGGGAGGATACCTGTAGTGTAATTTGAAGGGTACCACTGTTATGTCCTTACATCTCAAGTAATAATCCTACTATGCTGCCAGAGAGCCAGAAATTCTACTATAAATATTCACTTTGTACTCTGGTATTTTTTTCTTCACTACCCAAAGTGGGAATACTTTTGTATAGGGTAATTCATAAAGGTATTCCCAGTGATCAACAACTCAACATGAAATAGTTTTTCAGGTAGAGAGTGCTGAGGGCACTCATCAGGAAACAGGTACATTTGATGGGAGATGCAGAAATTGGAAATGATATTTAATAATATGGAATAACTGATAAAAGGTGGCTAAGAGGGCCTAGAACTTGTGGTTTGGTTAGATAAAGTTGTAGCTTGGAGGAACAAACTGTATGAAAAATCAAATTGACTTTGCTGATAGGCAATCTTAGTTAATAAAAGGCTGCAGTGTGAAACAGTTAAGCAGCTCAGAGGTCAACACTTGTTAGACCAGCTAAGACAACAAGGAAGAGTTAGGGAGATCTATGTAGGCCCAGAGTCCAGAAAATTAGAAATGTTGACAACGATAAATAAGAAATATTGAAGTAAGTACTTGTCTTAGAGAAGAATCCATCCCACTTTGTTCTTTGTACCAGTGAGTATAACCTGGTTTTCATGAGTATTAAATATATATAATAAATGCTTAAAGGTCTGTGGGTATAGCTGATTCTACTTGTCAGGAAAAAAAGTGTCATCAACCTTGTCTATTCCAAATTCCACATATAACCTGCTCTTATTTGCTTATATGTGTAACTTAAAGGAACTCATTTAGATCTTAGGCAAGAAAATTCCCTTGTGCCAGGCAAGATTAGTTAGGGAAGTCTTCCTGGACCTGAGTCAAGAGGTGAAATGCTGACAAGTTAAGGAAGGAACAGTCTAGTTTTATAGCATTTTTCAAAAGTCTGTCTGGAAAAAACTAGAAATAAGGGCGCAAATGAAACTAATGAAAATCATAGAAGTGCAAGTAAAATCTTAATGTAGTTTTTATTACTACACTTAGTGTCTGATTCTCAGTACGAGGATTTCTTCTGAATTCAATGGTGCAGGATACTCTAGTACCTGAGGGCAACAAATCAGACTAATGATCTAGTGGGAGGGTCAATGCAGAGTTTCCTGCCTTTGGATGATATTAGAGACTATGCTAGATAGCTTCTAAGATGGCCCCCAAAGATCCCCAACCCCTGGTGTTTATGTCCTATGTAATCCTTTACTTTTAAGTCAAGCCCTAAGAAGAGATTGCAGCCCTGGCAGACTGTTTGACTGTGACCTCAAAAAAGACCTTGAAGTGCACCTGGGTGGCTTAGTCGGTTAAGCATCTGCCTTTGGCTCAGGTCATGATCCCGGGCTTCTGGGATGGAACCCTGCATTAGGCTCCCTGCTCAACAGGGAATCTGCTTGTCTCCCATTCCTGTACTGCTCTCTCTCCCTCTCTCTCTCTCTCTCTCTCACTCTCTCTCTCAAATAAATAAAATATTACAAACAAACAAACAAAAAGACCTTGAGCCTAAGGCACGTAGCTAAGCTATGCATAAATTCCTGACCTACAGAAACTGAGATAATACATGTTTTAAAATGGGGTTTAAAATGCCACTTGCTGAGTATGAGATCTACCCAGTAAATTGTCCAGACAAGGCTTTGTTTGTGCTTGAGCAGTTTATTCAGTTTGGAGCCCAGTCAGAGCACCCAGGTTGCCTGCTGAGGTGCTCAGGTCATCCTAAAGCCCCAGTAGACAGAGTTGAAGGTTCTATAACTGGTTGCATATAGTTCACATTTGGTGATCCCATATTCTGGCTTGATGTTTTCCTCAGAGTACCTTTTTTTTAAAGATTTTATTTATTTATTTGACAGAGAGAGAGAGACAGTGAGAGAGGGAACACAATCAGGGGGAGGGGCAGAGGGAGAAGCAGGCTCCCTGCCAAGCAGGGAGCCCCATATGGGGCTTGATCCCAGGACGAGGGATCATGTCCTGAGCCGAAGGCAGCCGCTTAATGACTCAGCCACCCAGGCGCCCCCTCATAGTACCTTTTTTAATCCTCAAAACAGTCCTATAGCAATTATCATTTCCATTTTACAAATGAAGAAATCAAGGCTCAGAAAAGTTAGTTAATGTGCTCAAAGTCACTGAGCAGAAATTTGAACCTAAATGTTCTGACTTTAAAGTTTATTCCATAGAATCAGAAGACGTGGCCTCTCCATTCCTTAATACCTCTTTATAAGAGCCATTAACCTAAAAAAAAAAAAAAAAAAGAGCCATTGGCCTCATAAATTGTGCTTACCTAGAGCAGGGCCCAGTACTGGTAACTACTTAATCCAGAGTAGGAATGACAGATCTGGTACTTTTAGGGACTGTTCTAGAAATTTTATCTATTCTAGAAGTGAGTGGAGAACCAAGGACCCTAAGCAAGCAGAGACATGGCCCATGGGCAAATAATAAACTGGCTCTGGGTTAATAATGGCTCCTTAGAATTTAAGGCTGTATAATCATTGGGTTCTTCTCAGACTAGCTGAGAAGTCAGACCAGAGCAATGGTACTGAATCCCAGCTCTGCCTTTTGGACCAGTTATTAGTATCTCTGCTCCTCATATTCGCCATCTATAAAATGATGGTAACATTCACTATCTTACATGGTTGTTGTTGGGATTATATAAAATAAATAATGCGTGCAAAATGCTCATCACAATGCCTGCATGTGGGAACAACTTAATAAATACTAAGTATAATTGTCACTAATAAGTATAATAAGTATAAATAATAATAAGCTTTCAATGTTATAATAAGTACACAGACCCTTGAAGTACTTCCATGAGATTTCTCAAAATCAGAGAATTTTTAAAATGGAATCAGACATTTTAGAAGAAGCAGGGGATGAGATGCGTGGTTTGGAGTCACTGTACTTGGGCCCAATTCTTCACACTTAGTAGATGTTGTGATTAGAGCGACTTGCTTAACTACTTCGAATCTCATTATTCATCTGTCAAAGTGGTCTATCAGTCAGTGTTCTCCAGAGAAACAGAACCAGTAGGATATATATATTTCAAGGAATCAGTTCACTTGATTGTGGGGGCTGGCACGTCTGAAATCTGCAGAACAGGCTGGCAGGCTGGAAACTCAGGCAGGAGTTGATGCTGCAATCTTGAGGCAGAATTTCTTCTTTGAGAAGACTCTGTTTTGCTTCCAACTGATTGAATGAAGGCCATCCATGTGTTTAAGAATAACTTCCTTTACGTAAAGTCAACTGATTGTATATGTTAACCACATCTACAAAATACCTTTACAGTTAACACCCAGATTAGTGTTTGATTGAAAACCTGGGTACTGTGGCCTAATCAGGTTGACATATAAAACTAACCGTCTCAAGTGAGAAATAATAGAATCTGTCTCATGGGTTTGTTAAAAGGTTTAAATGACATAATCCATGCAGAGAATTCTGCACAATGCTTTCCCACATAATAAGCCCTCAAAACAATGTTACAGTAATATCACTTCTCTCCTTAGGGCTATTGGAGAATGACACTCAGCTGTGCTGTGGGAGTGACTTCCTGAGTTTCTGTGAGCCCACACCTAGTGTTTCATGGGCTGGTTTCCGGTTTATGAAGGCAAGTGAAGTTCTAGTTTCCTGGCTAAAGGGACACTACTGCAGGATATTTTTCAGTCTGCAGGCACAAGAACAGGTACCAGTCCTGAAGTGACTAGACCTGGGCTGAGACTGGGTTGGCAAATAGATGACATCACTAGTTGATTGGGCTAGGACAGAACAGCAAAAGAGGATGGATTCTGTAAACTTTAGTAGCAGTAAGGTCAGCGAAGGCAGGCCCAAGCATTCTGGGCTAGTCAACAGAGTCAATAAACTTTGACAACCTTCTTGAAGCTATCTTCCCGGTCTAAGCCACTGTCCCCTCTCACCTGAACTAAAGTAACAGTCTCCTTATTGGTCTCCTGGCTTCACTCCTTGCCCCTTTCACTCTATTATTCACATAGCAGCCAGAGTGGTATTGTTTAAACATAAGTCAACTCCTGCCACTTCTCTACTCAAAACCCCCATGGTTTCCCCTCCCACTTGTAGTAAATCCAAAGTCCTCACAATGGACTATGTTTGGGCCCTAGTTCTTTAGCTCATCCTTGTGCTACTGTTTCCTTAGTCAGCCACACTGGCCTCCTTGCTGTTCCTCAAACATACCAAATACATACCTGCTCTAGGTTTTCTGTCCTGGCTGTACCCTTTGCCTGGAAGTTTCTTCCCCTCAGATACCCATGTGGTTCTTTCCCTGATACGCTTCAAGTCTTTGCTCAAATGCCACATATTGATGAGGCCTGTCCTGACCACTGTATTTAATACTGCAACCCCTTCCCACAATATACCATTCCTCTTCCCTGACCTGATTCATTTTTCTATAGTCCTAATCACAATATAATATTAATCAATTAATTTTGTTCGTTTAATGTCTGTATATCCCCACTACACTCTGAGTTTCATGGGAGCGGGGACTTCATTTTATTTCCTGCTGAATTCCCAGTGAATGGCACATATTAGGTATTTAGTAATATTTGTTGAATGAATGAATGAGTGAGTGAATGAACAAATGAATACAGGGGCTGTAAGTTTTAATAACAGCGTTTCAGATTTGAACCAAGGGACTATGAGTCTTTATATTAGCATTTCAGGCTTCTGAGAAACAAAAGGCTGGGTTTCTTCTGGATCTGAGGACATGCTTAAATCTCTCAGAAAGACAAGTTTCTGGTCCTGTGTCCAGGATCTGAGCCAAAAGAGAGTTGCTGATAATTCAGGCTTTCATTAGATATGTGACAAATTCTCTGGACATTCACATCCTGAAGTTGGATCCTCATAGGTCAGTGGTTACTATGATCATCAGGCTAGCGGTGCCATTGCAATAGAGACAAATGGTAATCTGGCTAGAGTGGAAGGAGATTGAGTAGACTGAAGCAGAACCTAAACAATGAGGACTTGTCATTACCTTTGTGTTAGGTCCTTCATAAGAATGATTACTGTCCCAAAGTACATAGTAAGATACAAGAACACATGATAGGATCTTGTACATAGGACAAAACTATGTTACATGTGGGGTGTGGCCTCCACGTTTATACCCAGGAGTAATGAAACATGTCTTAGTTTATTGATATGGGAGTCAAGGACAACATTGTTGTCTTCTTGCCACAAACAGAAGCTTTACTTGTCCCCTTCTCCAACCAATCCCCATGCCCCTCTGCCCCATCACTTGGGAGGTAGCCAGATAGCCAATCTAGCTTACTGGCTACTAATGGTGAGTAGGATTAGCTATGGGTCGTGAGTATTCCCAATTGAGATCCTAGTCACTCTCAGATTTTCTGGACTGTCAAGTGGACCTTGGGTAGTAGTGAGATAATCCAGAACAGAGGGCTAAGATTTAGAGTCCAAACAGCCCTATTGGGAAACAGAAACTGATCCTGAAAGTTCTTAGGAGTAAGCCACAGACTGAGAATATGGAACATGGGAATGATGTAGTTTTACATAATAGGCAGAAATTCCTGGGAATCTCAGGTAGTAGTCACAGAAAGACATGTTAAAAAAAAAAGACCCAGTTACTGGAACAGGGAAATAAGACAGAACTTGATCATAAGAAAGAAAGAAACAAACAAAAAACAGTTTCATGTCAGAGAAGGATCTGTGACCAAGGTATACTGGTTATGAGTTTCATAAATTCTCCCTAACTAGGGATCTGATTTATCCAGAGGTTGGAACAACATCGAAGCTGAAGCATTGGATTAAATGATCCCAGAGAGGATTGAAAGGCAAGCGAAGTTCTAGTTTCCTGGCTAAAGGAACACTACTTTGTGGACAAGGGGTTTGGTAAGTGGTTATTTTGGTTAATTCACATCTTACTCAGTTGGTCTGAGAACTGAGGTATCTTCCATAGAGTATCTGTTCTCTATGTCAGATTGTGCCCTTTAATTTGGATCCTTAGAATGCAAAGGAGATCTAGAGTATAGGAAGGTCACTTTTGAGAAAATGGTCATTCTTTCCCCCTCTCAGGGCCCATTAGCCTTTTGGATGTGCTTTAGAACCAGCAGAACCTTGAATACTAGGGCTTTTTTTTTGGCTGACTTTTATAATTATGGCAGTGGTGACACAAACAGTGAAAAAATTAGTGCATCCATTTTGGGAATATAGATATGGTGAATTTGGGCTAATGCTGTGGGTGATCAGAGACTATGGTTTCCTGGAAAGGTAGCCTCATTTGGTGATGAGAAATGCCTTTTTCAGGTAAAGGACAGTGTGCTGTGATGGCAATTTGCATTACTATCCATCAAACCTTGTCTTCCCAACATACCGTTCGGTGGTATGACATATTTGGATGTAGGTCCTAACCCCTGGAAAAAGTATTATAAAAAGATACTTGTATGTTTTTTGGGGAAATGGACTTCCAATGGCCTCTTCTGTTATTTATGGACTTTCAGTAGAAGAGGTGAGGATGTTGTCATGATGTTTTATGAGGCTGGTTAGTTTTATACTGTGAGAACCTTGAGCTATGCTTTTGGGACCAAAATCATACTGTTGCTTCCTCCTGCCAACACATAGTAGAAAAAGAAGAAAGGAAAGGAAAGGAAAGGAAAGGAAAGGAAAGGAAAGGAAAGGAAAGGAAAGGAAAGGAAAGGAAAG
>CM053612.1:23103798-23123733 GCA_028646535.1 Procyon lotor
AAAAAAAGATTAGTTAATATCTAAATGAAATGGATAATAAAAATTAGTAGAAAGAATCAATAAGCTCCAAAGTTGCTTCCTTTTTTAAAAATTTATTAATATATAATGTATTATTTGCCCCAGGGGTACAGGTCTGTGAATTGTCAGTCTTACACAGTTCACAGCACTCACCATAGCACAAACCCTCCCCAATGTCCATCACCCAGCCACCCTATTCCTCCCCCACTAGCAACCCTCAGTTTGTTTCCTGAGGTTAAGAGTCTCTTATGGTTTGTCTCTCTCCCCAGTCCCATCTTGTTTCATTTTCCCCTCCCTTCCCCCCATCCCCACACTGCCTCTCAAATTCCTCATATCAGAGAGATCATATAATAATTGTCTTTCTCTGATTGACTTATTTCAATTAGCATAATACCCTCTAGTTCCATCCATGTCATTGCAAATGGCAAGATTTCAGGTTTTGTGATGGCTGCATACTATTCCATTGTGTGTGTGTGTGTGTGTGTGTGTGTGTGTGTGTGTGTGTGTGTGTATCACATCCAAAGTCACTTCCTTAAAAAGATCAACAAAATTGAAAAATCTATAGCTAGATTTACCAAGAAAAAAGAGAGAATACTCAAATTAATAAAATCAGAAAAGAGTGTGGGGTCATTATTACTGATCTTATAGAAATAAAAATGATTATAATAAAATATAATAAAATAAATAAATAATAAAATATAAAAAATCTTTTTTATATAATAAAAATGATTATAAGAAAATACTAAGAACAATTATATGCCAAAAAATTAGATAACCTAGATGAAATGAAAAAATTCCTAATGACACACAAAGTATTAAAACTGACACAAGAAGTAGAATTCTGAATAGCAACAGTAGAGACTGAATTAGTAATCAAAGACTTCCCAACAACAGCAACAACAAAACCCAGAACCAGATGACTTCATTACTGAATTCTATTAAATCTTTAAAGAATTAACACCAATCATTCACAGATTCTCCTAAAACATAGAAGAGAAAGGAACATTTCCTAACTAATTCTATGAGGTTAACTATTCTATGATACCAAATCCAGAAAAAAATATTACAAGAAAAGAAAACTATAGACCAATATCTTATAGGAATATGAATGCAAAAATTCTCAACAAGATACTAGAAAACCAAACATTAAGAGGATTATGTACCATGATCAAATGGGCTTTATTGCAAGAGTACAAGGCTGGTTCCACATGTGAAGTTTACTCAATTCAGCACAACATACCAATAGAATTAAGGAAAAAATGTTACGTGATTATCTCATTAGATACAGAAAAATCATTTAATAAAATCTAATACCCTTTGATGATAAAAACACTCAAATTATGAGTAGAGGGAAGCTCATATCATCAAATGATAAAGGGCATCTATGAAATACCACAATTAACATCATACTTAGAGCTGAAAGACTGAAAGCCTTCCACTTAATATTAGACACAACATGATGTCTGCTTTCTCACCACTTCTATTCAAACACTGTACAGAAGTTCTAGCCAGGGCAGTTCAGCAAGAAAAAGTAAAAAAAAAAAAAATCCAAATCAAAAAGGAAATAGTAAAATTATGTCTATTAGCAGTTGATATAATCTTTCACACAAAGAGTCTTAATGAAAAGCTAAAATTGCAAAACCTTTGGAAGGAAAAATAAGTATAAATCTTTATGACCTTTTATTAATCAACATTTTTTTAAATATGACATGAGAAGTACAAGCAAGTAAAAAAACATAAATATGAATTCACCAAAATTAAAAACTATTGTGCATTAAAGGACACTATAAAGGCAATGAAAAAATAATTAACAGAATGCAAATCATATATCGGATAAAAGTCTAGTATCCAGAATATATGAAGAACCCTTACAACTCAACAACAAAAAAACAAATGACCCAATTAAAAAATGGGGAAAACACTTGAATAGATACATCCCCAAAGAAGGCATATGAATGTCCAAGAAGCACATGAAAAGATGTTCAACATCATTAGTCATCAGGGAAATGTCAAAACCGCAAAGAGCTATTACTTCACATTTGCTAGGATGGATAGACTTAAAAAAAAGTGCGGGGAAATAACAATGATTGTTGATGATGTGGGAGATTAGAATCGTCATACATCGCTGGTGGCAATGTAAAATGATGAGACCACTGTGGAAAACAGTATGGCAGTTCCTCAAAAACTTAAACATAGAATTGCTAGGTGGCCTAGAAATTTCACTCTTAGACATATACCTAAAGAACTGAAAACTTATGTTCAAACAAAAACTTGTACATGAATGTTCATAGCAGAATTATTCATACTAGACCCAAGTGTAAATAATCCAAATGTCCATCATCTGGTGAATAGATACACACAATGTGGTAAATCCAAATGTATTATTACTCAGCCATAAAAGAATAAAGTACTGATACTTGCTACAACATGGATGGGTCTTTGAAAACACAGAGTGAAAGAAGCCAGGCACAAAAGATGACGTATTCTATGTGCTATGGTGTGAATGTTTGTGTCCTCCCAAAATTCATATGTTGGAATCCTAAACTCCAAAGATGATGGTATTAGGAGGTGGGGTCTATGGGAGATGCTTAAGTAACCAGGTTGAAGCTCCCATGAATTGGATTAGTGCTTTAGAAAAGAGACTCCAGATAGATCCTTAGCCCCTCCCACCATTTGAGGACACAGTGAGAAGGCACAGGTTATGAACCAGGAAGAGAACTGTCATCAGAACTCAACGATACAGGCACTTTGATCTTGGACTTCCTCAGAACTGTGAGAAATAAATGTTCACAGTTTATAAGCTACCCACTCTGATATTTTGTTATAGCAGTCCAAATAGACTAAGACAATATGAATCCATATATATGAAATATTCAGTGAGTAAATCCATAGAGACAGAGAGGAGATTAGTGGTTACCAGGGGTTGAGAGAGTGAGGAATTAAAAAGTGAGTGTTGAAAGGGCACAAGGTTTCTTTATAAGGTGATGACAATGGTCTGGAGTTAGATATTGGTGGCGGTGGCACAGTATTTTGAATATACCAAAAAACACTGACTTGTACACATTAAGATGATTAATATGGTGAACTGTATGTGAATTTTATCTCAATTTTAAAAAGTCTTATAAAAATGCTTCAATTCTGGAAACTCTAACCCATTACCCCAGGAACAGGTTCAAGCTGGAGCAGGGAGAGGTTCTCTGAGCAAAGGATGAAGATCAGATGATGATGGTCCTGCTAACTATGATGGCGGCCACACAAAGTGGTTTATAGTTTACATTACAAAGTTCATGGGCCATAAGGAAAGTGAGATGATTAATTGGTTATGAAGCCCTACATGTCGCCTGTAATCTCAGTCTGGTATACTTCTTACCTGATTGAATAGCTGTTGCAGTTCTCACTCACTTTGCTTGGGCTGCTATAGCTAAGTGACACAGACGTGGTGGCATATAAACAACAAACTCACTTTCCACAGTTCTGGAGGTGGAAAGTCAGAGAGCAGGGATGCCTGCATGGTTGAATTCTGGTAAGAGCCCTCTTCTAAGCTGCAGACTGCCAGCTTCTTATTGTATCCTCACTGTGGCAGACAGTAGATGACTCTTAAAAAGACACTAATCCCACTCCTGAGGCTCCACCTTCCACCTTCCTCCACCTTCCACTTCCTGAGTTCATCTAATCTTAATAACCTCCAAAGGCCCCACCTTCTAATACTATCACATTGGGAAGTAGGGTTTCAACATATAAATTGTGAGGGGACACAAACATTCAGTCCATAACACCCACTCGTGAGTAACTCCCCTCTAAAGGGAATACATACATCTGAATTTTTTCCAATTAAGACATTGGTATGGGAAGTTAGATTTATTCATTTCACTCACCAAATATTTATCAAGCACCTAATGCTATTTATTGAGCATTTATTGTGTGCTTGACCACTGTATATAAACATTATATTCTTTATAAAACACTATATTCTTTAACTTAGATTCATTGTGATATGAATTAAAAACTCACTTAGTCTACCTAACAATCCCATTAAATAGATATTAATGTTCCCATTTTACAGTTGAAAGACTACAATAGAAAGTTGTTAAATAACTTGCCTAAGGCCACGTAGCCACTTAGTGGCAGATCTGGGATATTAAATGAGGTCTATGATTCCATACCCCATGTTCTTTCACACTATTCTGTAATGGAAGTTAGTTGGGCTGGAGGGTGAAGCATATTGAGATCATAGAAAAAGAAGGCTAGGGGCGCCTGGGTGGCTCAGTCGTTAAGCGTCTGCCTTCGGCCCAGGTCATGATCCCAGAGTCCTGGTATGGAGCCCCGCATCGGGCTCTCTGCTCAGCGGGGAGCCTGCTTCTCCAGCTCCCATTCCCACTGCTTGTGTTCCCTCTCTCGCTGTGTTTCTCTCTGTCAAATAAATAAAATCTTTAAAAAAAAAAAGAAAAAAAAAAAAGAAAAAGAAGGCTAGCATGAATTCTGGGTATTATTCCAGACCAATTGATTGAATTTCTCACATTTCAGAAAGTTGTTTAGGCTTCATGAAGACAAAGACTTATATAACCTATTTCTCTCTCCTTCACTCTTACAAAAGTAAAATCTTTTATCCATTATCATTTTCACAATTTTACTGCACAGTAAATTGGGCCTGTTGAAATCTCATAATATTGTTGAAATGGTGTTAGGCATTTACAGTATGTGTTCCAGTTGGTTTATTTGTTAACTGTGAAAACCTGTTGATCATGCATTAAATTGAGGCAGATCTATAGCTTCTGACTTAAAAAAAGGAGACATATTGTAAATGTGGCTGTTGACAGAATGACAGAATTTTAAGCTTTTACAATTAAAAATGTCTACACATTCTGTGTGACATCCAATAATTAAATGTCTGGCAAGTGTCATTAAACAAAATTTACATACCAAAGGTGTTGGTTTGTAAATAATCAGGATAGGAAGAGTGGATGAGTGTATACACAACTGTGTTTACTTGAGTAACTGCCTGTAACTGAATGAAACCATCATTTCATCTACTCTTCTCAAAGTCTAAAACATATCAAAATTACTCTTTATGCCATATTACAGCATTGTATTTGCTGTTCTGCAAATAATTATGAATACAGACAGATAAATTAGGATCACATTATTTAATTGCCACACAGTGTTGTAACTTCTTTTAACCATACAAACCTTAATCCACATCACCTCTTTCAATACTCAAATCAGAACATGCCTCCTCTTCAAAGACTTCCCTCATTAAGCTGCCACGCTCACAACATACTTTTCATACTGGGCATGCTGTTGAAAAAGTGTCACGTTACTTATACTTATTAATGTTATTTTTAAATGACTTTTCTGGCTATTTCAGGAATATCCATTTTCTTTCTATCTGGCAAGCTCTCCAAAGAAGTCATTGACTTCTTTTTTATAGCCGCAGAATATTTAATGATAGTCCTCTAAATAACAAGTGCCCAGTAAATATTCCTGAAATTGCAAATTGCCTTCCTAAGTTGCTAAGTTCATTTAATGTCTACTCTATTAAAGACCATGGTATCTAGAAATTTTGAGCATAAATCCAGTGGTGTCTGAGAAATCTGGGAATTGTTTTTGTTACTGGAAAAGAAATAACGGTTCTTTATTTTTTCCCAGGTGATTGGATGAGTACTCTAAATACAGCCTCCCTGGCCTAAATGGACTCCAGCCTCCCCGCCCTCCAATTCACCAGGATATCCTCCACATCCTTGTTGTGGAAGTGCCTCAATTCTTCTTTGTAGCATGTTTTGCTTATACAAAAAGGGATCTCTCTCCGGAGAGAAATCTCAAAAAGTAATACTTAGTTTATCTGGCATCATTTGTCCTGAGACTGCTCCAGGTTGAGTTAAGTCCTCATTATCTGTGGAAAGAAGAGAGTGGGTCCACTTCTGGCATGACAGTAAGGAGCTCTTTTGACCTGCTCCTCAGAGTACTCATGAAAATTATTTTTTTAAAAACAACTTAAAGTTTCTGGAAATTATCCTAAGGGTATACAGTACATGAAGAAACATGTTCTAAAATCTTTAGTGATGGATGCATAACTCTGAATATATTCAAAACCACTGAATGGTATACTTTTTTTAGAGAGAGAGTGCACAAGCATGAGCAGCAGGGAGGGGGAGGGGCAGGAGGAGAGGGAGAGAGAGAATCTTAAGCAGATTCCACATCCATTGTGGAGCCTGACACAGGGCTCGACTGGGGGCTCCATCTCAACACCTTGAGATCATGATCTGAGCCACAATCAAGAGTTGGATGCTTAACCTACCAAGCCACCCAGGAACCCCTGAATGCTATACTATTTTAAAATTAACATATAATGTATTATTTGTTTCGGGGTACAGGTCTGTGATTCATCAGTTTTAAACAATTCACAGCACTCACCATCTGAATGCTGTACTTTTTTTTTAAAAGATTTTATTTATTTATTTACTTGACAGAGAGATCACAAGTAGCCAGAGAAGCAGGCAGAGAGAGGGAGGAAGCAGGCTCCCCGCTGAGCAGAGAGCCCAATGTGGGGCTCGATCCCAGGACCCTGAGATTATGACCTGAGCCGAAGGCAGAGGTCTTCCCCTGCCTTCCAGTGAGCCACCCAGGCGCCCCTGAATGCTGTACTTTTAATGGGCAAATTGAATTGCATGTACTTTATATCTCAATAAGGCTGTTAAAAAGAAAGAAACATGGAAAGCAAACTTCAGATTCTGTCTTCCAGAGTACACCCAGAATAGTATTAGTGAAGTAAAGGAGAATGTAAAACTTATCTATTGCTGTCTAACAAATTTCCCCAAAATTAGCTGCTTGAAACAGCAAAGATTTAACTCTGTTTCTGTGGGTTAGGAATCCTGGGCACAGTTTAGCTGGGTGCTTCCCCGTCCAGGTCTCTGATGAAGTTACAGCTAAGCCATTGGTCGGAGCAGTGGTAGTCATATCAACTCTTGGCTTGGACTGAAAAATTTGCTCCTAATCTCACTTACATATCTGTTGACTGGGAAGATCAGCTTCCAATTCATTTATGTGGTTGCTGACAGGCTTTGGTTCCTCATTACAAGGATCTGAGTGTTCTCAAGATGGAAGCCATAGTCTTTTTGTAACTTAATCTTGAAAGTGGAATCTCATGACTTCTGCTACATTCTTTTCATTACAAAGAGCCAGTAATTGTACCCACACTCAGGGGCAGGGGATCACACAAGGGTATGAACAGCAGGAGGCAAGGATGGTTAGGGGTCACCTCAGAGGCTGCCTGCCACAGAGAGAATTTCCCAGACTGTAGAATTTTTATCTTCTCTTTTCTGACTATGTCTGTGGAGGATGATACATTTGTAGAACCAAGCTAGAGTAAGTTATAATACAGTATAATGTGTGATGTACTTGGGATTGCACAGGTAGCGAGGAGGCACTTTATTTTTTTTTTCAAGATTTTATTTGTTTGAGGGAGAAAGAATGAGAGAGAGAGAGAGAGAGAGAGAGAGCATAATAAGCAGGGGGAAGGGGAGAAAGAGAGGGAGAAGTAGCCTCCCTGATGAGCAGGAAGCCCAATGGAGGGCTCCATCCCAAGACCCTGAAATCATGACCGGAGCCAAAGGCAGATGCCCAACTGACTGAGCCACCCAGATGCCCTGAGGAGGCACTTTAATCTAATGCTAGAAGGACCTGGATATGTGGTCAAAGAATTGATCTTGGAGGATGTGATATCTGACCCTTGTTTTGAAGTGAGGAGTAATTCTGGCTAAAAAGATGGGATGCACAAGGGAGAAAGTGCATAGAGGCACTGTATCTTTAAAAACTGCAGGCAGTTTAATATAATTGGAAATGAGGGTGTGTGTGTGTGTGTGTGTGTGTGTGTGTGTGTGTGTGTTCAGGAGGATAAACATGTGAAAGAACTAGATCCTGAAGGTCTATATATGGAATGCTAAGGAGTTGGAATGTTTGAACTGAAGACACTTGGGAGTCAGGTTATAAAAAGGGAAGGCACTTGGTTCTTATGGGAGCAGAGCTAAGTGAAAATATGTCGATTGTGCGTTAAATTAAATGGAATCTATAACTTCTGACTTTGAAAAAGGAAGAAATATAGACAGGAATTTCCAATAACCATTCTCTGAAAATGACCACATGTATTCCTATTTTTGTACCATTGCTTACCCTTTCTACACCCTTTCCTGCCCTTTTTTACCCCCTGTTCTCAGTACCTTCTTTTCTTCAGAGTCTACCTTAAGGAATGCCTACTTCCATGAAAATGTCCAGTATTTTAACGCTTAAGATTAACTTTCTCTGAACTTCACAGCATTTGAATATTATACTGCTTCTTCTATCCTCTAAATAGATAATCTGGTACAGTTAGTTATTTCATCTTCATTCATCCATTTTATGAATACTTCATTCATCCATTTTATGAATACTTATTGGGCAACCTCTTATGTGCAGAACATTGTATAAAATGCTTCAGTGGGGCGCCTGGGTGGCTCAGTGGGTTAAAGCCTCTGCCTTCGGCTCAGGTCATGATCTCAGGGTCCTGGGATCAAGCCCCGCATCGGGCTCTCTGCTCAGCAGGGAGCCTGCTTACCTCTCTCTCTCTGCCTGCCTCTCTGCCTACTTGTGATCTCTCTCTGTCAAATAAATAAAATCTTAAAAAAAAAATGCTTCAGTGATATCCAGCTATACATGATATGGAACACTGTCGCTGCCCTCAAGAAGTCCCAGTCTAGGCCTGAACCACCACACCAGATTACCAGAAGCGAGTATAAAACATGCCAGTTCCAGGGCCCACCCAAGACTCACCAAATAAGAATCTGAGAATAAGGCACTCAAATCTAGATCTTAATGCATTCCTACTGTATTTCGAAAGAACATTAAGCTCAGGAACTAGTGGTCTACATGAAAAAGATAAGAATATACATAATAATCCCAACATATGAGATGAACATAGGCGAAGGGAAGGAAAAATAAAATAAGAAGAGAGAAGGAAATAAACCATAAAAGACTCTTAACACTAGGGAACAAACTGAGGGTTGCTGGAGGGGTGGTGGGTGGGGGATGTGGTAAATGGGTGATGGGCACTAAGGAGGGCACTTGATGGACTGAGCACTGGGTGTTATATGCAAATAATGAATCACTAAATTCTACCCCAGTAGCTAATAATATACTATACGTTAACTAAATTGAATTTAAATAAAGAATTAAAAAAATAATCCCAACACAAGGTAGAATGTGCTTAGTGTGTGCCTCGTGAAACTTTGCAAAACCCTCTCGGGGGTTCAGAGGTCACTTGTAGATGGGGCAATTTAGGGAAATTTCATAGACAAGATAGTATTTTAATTGTCATATCTGAGGGACAGTTACTGATATATCCTCTCTCATTTGTTTATTTACTTTGATTCCCTTGTCTTTGACATACAGTCCTGGCTTTTTCTTGAGAATGCTGCCCCTTTGACAGGAATAGCAAACAAATTTTTAAAGCATGTGTTTCCATGAGGAGCTTTTCCAAATTGGTCTTAAGATCTTGATTCTCCATTTGCTAGCCTCTTCTGCCACATCTTTTTAAATCCAGACTTGAAAAACCAAAACTGCATTTACTTCTTCATCCACTTATATATGCTGTTCACATTCACTGTGTGCTTGTGGGAGGATGAGAGCTATATAAATCCAAGGTGTTATTATTATTACAATCTCTCACTGCTGTTCCCTTTTGGCCCTTTATTCTAGGCTTTCAAATTGACTTAGTTTGAATTCTGCTTAATCTGATCTTCAATTTAATTCTATTTTAATAAAGCAATCTATAAATAATAACAATGATAATTATAAGAAACAAATCAGATCTGTTTACCGCAAACCTCAGTGGACTAAGACCAATTTTCCCTGAATGGGATCCTGAAGATACTCAAGTGCAACATCTCTATTTAGGGACATGTCTGCTGGGTGGTGTTTTTTTTTTTTTTTTTTTACGTTCATAGGGTTGATTAGTACTGGTAATTTGTTTTCTTTACAGATGTTATTACTGAAGAATAGAGGTAATGTTACTGAAGAGATTAAAGAAAAACTGAACGTTAGCCCACACAACAATGCTCAATCCCTTTTAGGAGATTGTGTTGCCTTTGGCATCTCTTAGCTGTCATGTATCACCATCTTCTGATATTAAATCCTGTATCAATCACTGTCCATTCAGAAAAGCAGAAGCCATTCAGGTATTTTACATACAGAGAGGTACACAGAGAGTAATTCGGGGAATGAAAAACTTTTGTTCCATTGGAAGGACTGTGGTAAAGAACATCAGGAGATTGCTTTCGGGAAACAAGGATGTGTGAGGATCTCAGCAAAGCCACCACTAGTGATATATGCTGCCTGCTCACAAGCGACATGACCTCAACTGCCTGCATTGTATCAGAGGCACAAGCCGGCTCTAGTGGGAAAGGTAGACAGAGCAGCCTTGCTCTGGTCTCTGCCCATTATCCTCTGTTGGCACATATTTGGCATTTTTTTGTACCCTTAGAATGACATGGAGTGTGTGTGCTACAGTGAGTGCTGTGAATTATGCAAGACTGATGAATCACAGACCTGTACCCCTGAAACAAGGAATACATTATATGTTAATTTAAAAATAGAATGACATACATGTTAAAATATGTGGACACGTGCTCCCAAATGTAAAACATTTTTTCACTTAGTAAATTATGAGCATATTCTTGTCACTAAATATGATGCACTATGATTTTAATGGCTGTGTGGCAGTCTTTCATAGGGATAGATCATAATTTATGAACCACTATATTATTTACAGCAATAGGGGGCTAGTGCCTGTATTGGAATCCTGGATTTGATGCTCACTACTTTTACGACCTTGACAAGTGACTTAACTTTGTTAACCCTCATATTCTTCATTTGTAAAATGGAATTGAAAATATTAACAACCTTTTGGATTGTCAAGGATGCTGAAAGAGATTGTGTATACAAAGTGCTTCTCCAGTGTCTGGCCTATTAAAAGCTCTCAATAAATAGTGAGGATTATTATTACTATTATATCATATATAACATTTCCTATTTATAAATTCCTAGTGATTGCACTAATAGATCAAATCTATGTGCATTTTTGTGATTTTGTAGAGACTATGAGTGGGTACATATAACACATTTTTTCCAGATATATTGGGCAATTTATATTCCTACAAATAGTTGTATAATTATTTTGCTAGACCCTCACAATTTCGGGATATTATAATCTCAGTCATCATGGTATAGCTTTTCAACTGTCAAATTGGTCTTGTTTTAATTTATGTTTTCCGTCCTTCTACATTATGAATTGTTAATTTCCATTTCTTTAAAAAATTTTTTTATTTAAATTTGATTGGTTGACATATAGTGTATTATTAGTTTCAGAGGTAGAGTTTAGTGATTCTTCAGCTGCATTTAACACCCAGTGCTAATTACAACAAGTGCCTTCTTTAATGCCCATCAGCCAGTTACCCCTCCTACCCCCACCCCTCCAGCAACCCTCAGTTTGTTTCCTAGAGTTAAGAGTCTCTTATGGTTTACCTCCCTCTGTTTTTATCTTATTTTATTTTTCCTTCCCTTCCCCTGTGATCCTCTGTTTTGTTTCTTTAATTTCCATTTCTTACTGATCTGTAAGATATTCTAGATTAAATGACATATATAAAAATACTGTAACATATATAATATAAAATACTAATATAATATTCTTTTGGTACATGTTATAAACATTTTCTTATTTTTTTGTTTGCCTTTAAATTTTGTTTATGGTACCATTTGACATCCAAAGTTTTAAACTGCAAATTTGTCAAATCTGTGATGTTTTGTCTGTTTCTTTTTTCTCTGTTTCTCTCGTTTCTTTTTTCATATTTAGACTTAGGAAGGTCTTCCTACCCAAACGGCAGGTATTCATAAAATTTTCTTGAAATCACTCTCATTTCGTTATGCAATATATAATCCTAACTTTTATATTTTTAGAAAAATGTTCACCAATTGTGGCATTATCATAAATAGTCTCTCTCAATTGTGTTGTAATGCCATTGTTATTATATACCAAAGTTACTAAATACTTAAATAAACTGGTTTATTTCTCTGGGGTTTCCAATTTGTTTCATTGATAGGTCTATTTCTGCTCAAGTACTTTACTATTTCTATTGTCAGAATAATATTGCTTCAGTGTCTAATAATGCACATTCATTCTGTACTTTCCGTTATATAGACTTCAAAACGTTTAGAGTAGGGGCGCCTGGGTGTCTCAGTGGGTTAAACCTCTGCCTTCAGCTCAGGTCATGATCCCAGGGTCCTGGGATCGAGCCCCGCATCGGGCTCTCTGCTCAGCAGGAAGCCTGCTTCTCCCGCTACCATTCCCTCTGCTTGTGTTCCCTCTCTCGCTGTGTTTCTCTCTGTCAAATAAATAAAATCTTAAAAAAAAAAAATTAGATTAGGTTTGAAAAAAATCAATATGTTTTGTATTCAGATTGCATTAAATTGATATAATTGGGAAGAATTAACGTGTTTTTAATACAAGGCAGAGGGAGAGGGAGAATTGGGAGCAGAGTCTGTGCTGAGCGTGGGGCTGATCCCATGACCCTGAGATCAGGACCTGAGCAGAAATCAATCAACTGAGCCACCCAGGTGCCCCTGATTTATCCCTCTTTTCATGGATTTTTTTTTTTGTATTTTCCATTTAAAAATAATGCTTTTCTTAGAGGTTCCCACACTTTTTTTGGCTAAAGATTACTTATATTTATATTTTTGGTTACCAGTAAGATCTATTTTTTTAAAGATTTTATTCATTCACTCATTCATTCATTCATTTATTTGACAGATCGAGAGAGATCGATCACAAGTAGGCAGAGAGGCAGGCAGAGAGAGAAGGGGACGCAGGCTCCGGAGCTTGATCCCAGGACCCTGAGATCATGACCTGAGCCGAAGGCAGAGGCTTTAACCCACTGAGCCACCCAGGCGCCCTGAGCCTGGTGGTGGGTATTGAGGAGGGCACATATGAATGGAGCACTGGGTGTGGTGCATGAACAATTAATCTTGTAACACTGAAAAAATAAAATAAACGTATTTGGGGGGGAAAGAAAAGAAAAAAATAACTCACAAAAAAGGATCTATTTTATATTGTAATCATTATTTACTTATTGCAGTCTTATATTATTTGACACATTAAGTATAAAGTTTACAATGAGGATTTGTCATGAAACAATTATCAATAAACATTGACTTTCCTTGTGTTCATCAGTGGTTCTTGCCTTGGATTCTACTTTTTGTCTTGAATGTTGATATTGACAAGGCTGATTTCATTTTCTTTGTTATTTATCTGATTCATCTTTGTTTATTATTTTACTTTTAATACTTCTGAATTGCTTAGTTTTTACACATCTGTCTCTTGACAAATGTGTACTCTATTCATAGTTGTTCAGTTTTGCAGAGGAGAAAGCTGATTTTGTTTCTTTGTAGATCAAAAGTAAAACTTAAAAAAATGTGTCCAGATACTTATAAGATCCTTTCTTTATCTGTGGAGGTAAAACAAACAAACAGAAAAACAAACCCACATTATGTGGATATTTGGATATGTTTAGGAATTAGTCTTTGAAGGTCATTTTAGTCCAGGATCTAGTAAGCATTTTCCATCTGCTGACTTAGGTCTTTGTCCACCTCAGGAAAGCTTTCTTCCTTATAACTTTGCTTTTTGTTTCTTCTTCTTCTTCTTCTTTTTTTTTTTTTTTTAAGATTTATTTATTTATTATTTATTTGACAGAGAGAGACACAGTGAGAAAGGGAACACAAGCAGGGGGAGTGGGAGAGGGAAAAGCAGGCTTCCCGCTGAGCAGGGAGCCCAATGCGGAGCTCAAGACCTGGGTCTCCGGATCGTGACCCCAGCCGAAGGCAGACCCTTAACCAACTGAGCCACTCAGGTGCCCCGGCTTCTTGCTTCTTTGCCATTTGTTCCACTGCTTCTTTAAGTACAACAATTCCACCCTCTATATAGTGCACCTTTAGTTTATTCCTTTGTTTTCTGTTTCTATTTACTTTGTGTTCTAAAGAAACTTTACTTCACTTACAGTGGCCCTTGTCCACCCTACTGAATGCCACCTACTGAACTGCTGAACCGTATGTACATTTTTACCTATCTGCTTTCCTCCCTAGACTCTACTCTGGACCCATCCTCTGTCTTTGTTTCTCCAGTACTCAGAACACAGTCACCATCTTTTAAACATTTTCAGTGGCCAGAGCTAGAAAAATAGATCATGACTTGATACTAATATTTTCCACTCAAACTTATATGAGTTTTACTTAATTTCTTTTTTCTTACATGAAAATCTTGAGTCCCTATTACAGTAATATAATTGCTTCTTTGGTATGTATACTTTCAAAACAATAACATAAATATATTATTACTAATAAAGTGATTACCGAAAGTAATCTGAGAATTCTTTGCAGAGTTTTAAAATTTTTTTGTCCTTGGGGTATATCCTACTAGAATGTATAATCAAACTTTTAAGAACCCTTGAAATAGTTATTTTTGTAGTTATGCCAACAACTTGATATATAATTAAGTTCATTTCTCTTATTTTTGTTTTTCAACAATCCCTTTTTAAATTTAACTTTGTTTGACAGTTATGCAGAATATTCACATTGTTCCAAAGAAAACAAAAACAAGGTCCATTAAAAGAAGTCTTGTTTCTCTCCCTGCCCCTTCCATTCTGTTCCCACTGTCCTTATTATAGATAACCATTAAAAAATAGTTTTGGCTTATCCTTCCATTGTTTCCTTTTTTAAATATAGGAAAATATAAATATAATAATCTATAATTCATAACTTTTTACACTTTCTTATATAAAAGTAGTATAATATAACACGCTGTTCTGCACCCCACTTTGGTACAAAACAATATAAGATCACTTCATGGTAGTATAAGGAGCTCTGCCTCATTTCTCTCATATGGCTGCAAGCTATTCCATCGTATGGATGTCCCAGTTTATTAAGATAGTTTGTTACTGGGGCGCCTGGGTGGCTCAGTCGTTAAGCGTCTGCCTTCGGCCCAGGTCAGATCCCAGAGTCTTGGGATCGAGCCCCGCATCGGGCTCCCTGCTCCGTGGGAAGCCTGCTTCTCCTGCTGCCAATCCCTCTGCTTGTGTCCCCTCTCTCACTGCGTTTCTCGCTGTCAAATAAATAAAATCTTAAAAAAAAAAAAAAAGATAGTTTGTTACTAATCCGCACTTGGAGTACTTCCAGTTTTTTGCTATTTCAGTATATGCCATTTTATATCTTTTGACAGTGTATCACAGGGATAGACCCCTAAAGGTGGAATTGCTGAATCAAAGGGTAAATGCATGTGTACTTTGCTAAATCTTGCCAAATTTCCCTCTATAGTAGGTGTATCATCTTCCTTTCCCATTAGCCATGTACGAGAGCACCTGTTTTCTCATAGTCCCTCCAACAGAGTGATAGACATTACTAAACTTTTAGATTTCTGCCAGTTTGATAAGTGAAAAATAGTATCACAGTCCAGGTTTAATTTGCATTTTTATGTTTCAAATGTGTTTTTTTTGTTTGTTTCTTTTATTAACATATAATGTATTATTTGTCCCAGGGTACATGTCTGAATCATCAGGCTTACACATTTCACAGCACTTACCATAGCACATACCCTCCCCAATGTCCACAGCCCAGCCACCCTATCCCTACCCCCCGCTTCCCCGCCTCCCAGCCACCCCTAGTTCGTTTTGTGAGTCTAGGAGTCTCTTATGGTTTGTCTCCCTCCCCATCCCTTCCTGTTTAAGAAAAGAGTATTTGCATTTTTTGGTGTGAACTGTTATAGCTCTCCATTTTTTTTATAAGATTGTGACAAAAAAGTTTTTAAGAATGCAAAGAGCTTTACCATATAAGATTCTTTGTTGTAAAGATAAGGACTAGCCAGATAATATCTACAAATCAGGTATGAAGAACAAGAAGAGTATTAGCTGGATAGAATAAAGGGCCAGCTAAAGTTTAATCAATACTTAATCTGTATCTTGTCATCATCACATTGAATTCTTAACTAATTTGTTTGTTCAAAACTCTCCTGGAATATTTTACCTTTAAAAGATTGGTCTCATCACCTGTGAAGTGTAACCTCTAACCTGGGGACAATCTTAATAACAATGAGTATTTTTATGTTTGTCAAAATAAATTGAAATTGCTTGTCAACCTTGTAATTCTTAACTCACTGAACATGATCACATAGATATTGTTACCATTTGTCCAACTGGCATATACATTTGTATATTTTCTTGCTAGTCAGGAAAGGATCTTTACTTAGTTTGAGGGTTTTTTTTTCTTTGTATAGATTTATGGAAGTAACATAAAATGATGTTTAAGAGCAGATTCATTATTAAGCACCAAAGTGAAATCTTATAATACCGTTAAAATCCTGTTTTAGTATTATTTGCTTCTGTATATTCCCTGGCTCAGCCAATTTCATTTTTTTAAACCTAATTGTTTTGTTTTAATCAATCTGCAATAAGAGTCAAGGTTAAATTTCCTTTCGTTTTATTCTGCACAAAACAGATACTATTTTAAATTAACTTCTGTTTCCTATATTCAATCTTTTTCAAAAATCTGAATGCTCCTCTTCCACCACTCAATTCACTTTCTTCACTCTTTTTATGCTGCAGCAGAATTTCATTGACCTTGTGTTAGTTTCAAGTTCAACTCACTTTTTTAAAAGATTTTACTTATTTATTTGACAGAGAGAGAGAGAGAGATCACAAGTAGGCAGAGAGACAGGCAGAGAGAGAGGGGGAAGCAGGCTTCCTGCTGAGCAGAGAGCCCGATGCGGGGCTCGATCCCAGGACCTAGATCATGACCTGAGCCGAAGGCAGAGGCTTTAACCCACTGAGCCACCCAGGTGCCCCAAATTCAATTCATTTTTGAATGAGGAGGATTTATTTCAGCTTGGAATATGCCACTCAAATGAGTGGATAGATTATTTTTGCATACTTTATTTAGCTGTGTGCTGTGGCAATGATCTTATCCTACCTTAAGCTGAATGGCTAACCAATATAAGTTTAAATTAGTGCAATGATGTAATTGGCAGAAATACATGGGAAGAGAACTGGGATTGTTGATAATTCCATCAGGCAGTTATGTTTGATCATTTCAGTTGAGATTTGCGAAGGCACATTTTAGTGCCTTTTTTCAAGTAATTCCCTTAGTTTAAAGGCAGTTTATAAACTTTTTAGTAACAAATCTTCAGGTGAGGCTAACTAATCAGTGTTTGAGAGAATCATCTGTGCTCTATGAGACTGACCTTGATTCTTTTTCATAATTACCACCAGAACACTTTTCTGAAGCATCCAACTGTATACTGAGAATGAAATGACTCTGCCATACAAAATATTTAAGTGGATAAACACTAAATTTTATCGAATGGGTAAAACACATTAGGCTCCAAAGTGATAACACTGGACTCTGATGGACCAACTTCTACTTATATTTCTGATCCCTGCCCGAGAGTCATTTCCTCAAAACGCCCTTCTTGAATGCTCCCCATTCAAACCAAATTAATCCCCCTGTTGTACACTTACATGCTCTATCGTACCCCTTAACTGTATTAGTGGTTGGTGGTCATCTGTTAATCATTTTGTTAATGTCTGTGTTTATAGGAGACACAGATTTCAAATGAATGACACTCAATAAATGGCACTCCACAAATACTATTTAAATACATGGGTGAATGCAAGATACAAGTACTAAATCACATTCTACAAACTGAAGATAAAGACTAAAGGGATCTATTTGGGGTGGAGGGATTGGATTCAGGCTGGTGAAGAAAGGAGCTTAGAATAGTGGGTAGGGTACTAGATTTAAAGTCAGAACGGTTTGTGTCTTTATCCAGCTACTTAGCAGTTGTGTGACTTTAATAAAAACACCTTCTCTCTCTGACCCTTACTTTCTGCATTTATAAAATGAATGGGAAAAATCAAATAATATAATAGTTTCTTATAATTCTAGTCATCCTTGATTTTCTTCTGTTTCAACAACCCTAAGATGGAGATAATAGTAGGATATATCTCCTAGACTTGTGAATATTAAGTGAGATATCTGTTAGAGTTTTTCTTTCTGCCCCTTCTTCATGAAGCAACTAAGCAGTTTCCAAATATTTTTTGAGTCTCTTTAGCAGTTTTATCTTTGGATAGAACCAACACTTCAGCAGAATTCTCTAGGAACTTCTAGAACAGTGTCTGTCAGGAGGCATCTAATTGCAGAATGCCTTCCCCCTTCATTAGTAAACTCTGATGGTATGGAGGCGCATCACACAAGGAGAAACAAATACCCTTATTAGTAGTCCCCTCTCCTTAGTTTGAATGTGCAGTGGCCTCCAACACTGGCCTAATTCTGAATGGTGCTTTCTAATCTCTAAATTTTGGTTCTTTTCTTCCATTTAGTATAGATGCACTTGTTTACTCTTATGGTCCAAATGTATTCATTGGCTACTAAGTTGTTTTTCTAGGCTAAATAAAAATACCTCTTTTTCCATTAAGGCAGCAAATTTCCCTGTTTTCATGTTGCCAGGTGCTGGCTATATTAGAGAGTATTTAGATGATGAAAGTCTGTCTTTTGCAGGCAAGAGAACAAGAAAACCTGGAGGGATGGAGCATCTGTTTCCTTGGCTTTCTCACTGAACTTCCATATTGGAAAGAAAATCACCTAAGAGAGCCATCTCTTTCCAGCTCTGTCTAGGACTGGTAGAACAGCACTGAGAATGTTTCCTTAGGCTCAAAGCCACAAGATGGGACAGAAACAGCTGCAGTGGGAGACTGACCACAAGCAGAATGGAGCCAGCCTTACCTGAGCTTCACCCATTCCCAGGCTAATTCCCCCACCTAAAGACCATATGTTCATTTAACAAGGTATAATAAGCCCCTGTTTGGTGCCAAAAACTATCCTAAGGCAATATGTTAGTGGAAATTCAAAAGAAATAGAAGAAAAATGAACACCTAATCTGAAGAAACTCCAGACATCTTCAAGAAACTATGAAATTGAAATCAAGGGCTAAGCTGTGGGCATTGTATTTCAAGCACTGCAAGAGGCCAAGAGAAGGAAAAATACATGTAAACTGGCCTTGGCAGGGATTACTTCATTGCAAATACAGGGAGAGTAAGTATGGGTAGCAGGAAAAAGCACATGGTATACAAGAAAATAATTACTGTATATAGCTTTGTTAAAGTAAACGGTTTGATTTCCATATGATCCTAAGCATTCTTTTTTTTTTAGTTTTTTAAATTTAATTTAATTTTTTCAGTGTTCCAAGATTCATTGTTCATGCACCACACCCAGTGCTCCATGCAATACCTCAATACCCACCACCAGGCTCACCCAACCCCTCACCCCCTCCCCTCCAAAACCGTCAGTTTGTTTCTCAAAGTTCACAGTCTCTCATGTTTCATCTCCCCCTCTGATTTCCCCCAATTCACTTTTCCTTTCTTTTTCACAATGTCCTCCATGTTTTTCCTTATGCTCCACACGTAAGTGAAACCATATGATAATTGACTCTCTCTGCTTGACTTATTTCACTCAGCACAATCTCTTCCAGTCCCGTCCATGATGATACAAAAGTTGGGTATTCATCCTTTCTAATGGAGGCGTAATATTCCATTGTATATAGGGACCATATCTTCTTTATCCATTCATCTGTTGAAGGGCATCCTGGCTCTTTCCATAGTTTGGAGATTGTGGCCATTGCACTATGAACTTTGGGGTACATGTGGCCCTTCTTTGTACTGCATCTGCTTCTTTGGGGTAAATACCCAGTAGTGCGATGGCAAGGTCATAAGGTAGCTCTATTTTTAATTTCTTGAGCAATCTCCACACTGTTTTCCCAAGTGGCTGCACCAACTTGCATTCCCACCAACAGTGGAA
>CM053612.1:23124233-23153218 GCA_028646535.1 Procyon lotor
AAGATGATGAACATTTTTTCATGTGTCTATTAGCCATTTGTATGTCTTCTTTGGAGATGAGTCTATTCATGTCTTCTGCCCATTTTTTGACATGTTTATCTGTTTTGTGAGTGTTGAGTTTGAGGAGTTCTTTATAGATCTTAGGTATCAGACCTTTGTCTATAGTGTCATTTGCAAATATCTTCTCCCATTCTGTGGGTTACCTGCTTGTTTTGTTGACTGTTTCCTTTGCTGTGCAGAAGCTTTTTATCTTGATGAAGTCCCAAAAGTTCAATTTCGCTTTTGTTTCCTTTGCCTTTGGAGACATGTCCTGAAAGAAGTTGCTGTGTCTGATGTCGAAGAGGTTATTGCCCATGTTCTTCTCCAGGGTTCTGATAGACTCCTGCCTCACGTTGAGGTCTTTTATCCATTTTGAGTTTATCTTTGTATATGGTGTAAGAGAATGGTCGAGTTTCATTCTTTAAAAAATGGAATTCTGGTTTCTTTAAAACAGGTGAAGCTTTAATGGATTATAAGAAACTACAAAGTCTTTGGTAAGAAAGGCAATGACCTCTTCAAACAAAAATAAAACATGAATTAAAAAATGAAGGGGCATGCAGGGCTGGCCAAAAGTGAATGAATTGGCATTTTACAGTTATGATCTGTCTAGTAACCTTTTCTGTATTGGAAAAAAAAATAATTATGTACAAAGAAATGTGGCCTGTTACTCTGTTCTGGGTCTTTCTTTGAAGGGGCATTGAAGGATTGGGAAGACCACTTGAAGTCCTCTCCCTCACAGGAGCAGAAATTTAGCTAGTTAGCTCACATATCGAGCACTTATCATGTGCCAAGTGCTGTGCCGGGTGCCTTGTATACACTATCTCATTTAAAGTTCTCAATAGTCCCATAGAAACAGCTTTCTCATTGGACCTCTGCTGTCAGATCCAAGGTACTGCCATTCAACTGCAGATTTGCAGGCCCAGTATCTGGTGAGAATCACTTTCAGGGGGTTGGCATTGAAAACTAGACCTAGGGAATAATGGCACATTTGCAATATATGTTCAGGCTGAGGAACAGTGAGAGGGGAGACCAAAAAAGTAAAATGGCACAGAGTAAAGAGTGCCAGGTATATAGGTTTAAGTAATTTCTCTTCTCTTTTCCCTGATGCTAAATAAGGAACTGTATATTCAACTGGGGGTCATATTAGGACTCTTGTCATAATTTGCTTATTTTTCTCAGGGAGGAGGAGAAAGATTTATTTCCCCATATTGGATTCTGTACATTTGGGCAAAATTGGGGAGTGGAAGATGAGATTAAGAAGCTCTTAAAGGTCTTTTTTTTTTTTTTTTACTTTCTTTTTTTTGTTTGTTTTTTTTTTAATCTTACTTATTTACTTTTTCAGTGTTACAAGATTTATTGTTTTGCACTATACCCAGTGCTCCATGCAGTACGTGCCCTCCTCAATACCCACCACCAGGCTCACCCAACCCCCACCAAAACCCTCCAAAACCCTCAGTTTGTTGCTAATAGTCCACAGTCTCTCACGGTTCATCTCCCCCTCTGGTTTCCCCCCATTCACCCTTCCCTTCCTTCTCATAATGCCCTCCATGTTTTCCTTTATGCTCAGCATGTAAGTGGGACCATAAGGTAATTGGTTCTCTCTGCTTGACTTATTTCACTCCGCATAATCTCTTCCAGTCCCATCCATGTTGATACAAAAGTGGGATATTCGTCCTTTCTGATGGAGGCATAATATTCCATTGTGTATATGGACCATATCTTCTTTATCCATTCATCTCTTAAAGGTCTTAATGAAAACATTTATTAATAGTTTTACCAACATTCATTCTTTTTTCATTTATGCTCTCACCTGACAATTAGCTGGGCATCTATCATGTGCTAGGCATTATGTAAGTTGCTGGGTTTATGACAAATTTGAAGACACAATCCCTGACCCAAAGAGTCTCTGAGATTAATAACTATGTAGTAAGGTAAGTACTTCAAATGAGCAAAAGAAGGAATGGAGATGGAAAAGGGGCTCAACCCAGTTCTAAGGTATAGTGGCATCTCAATCTTACAAACAATAATCCTAATAATGAGAAAATATGAACTCAATTTAATTTTCTGTCATACCCTATTTCCTTTCTCAGCACTCTATCTCTCCAGGCAATATGACCTGAAAGTCTTAAGATATTTCAAGAGCAAGGGCATTTGCTGGCACTTATGTGCCAGAGGGTCAGTTAGTCAGTAGCAGCAGAGGCAAGACCTTTAAAAAGGCTAAGTACTCCATGTGCAAATATAATGTTAAAAGAATTCTTCTCAGATATCTCATCTTCAGAGATCAAGGCCCAAAAGCAGCCAAAAAGAATATTAAGTCCTAGAGGTAACTTCCTATGGATGACGAATGTGGTGGCAGATTGTATCACGCCAGGAAAACCAGTGTTAGCTAGTCAGAAGAGAGAGCTTTTAAGATTTGGGATATCATTTTGGCATAATGCAAAGGGAAGACAATTCAGGCCTCAAGTATCTTCTCTGAATTGTAAGTCTTGTGCTAGTAGTGTTAGGAACACTAACAGGTGTTAGAACAAGTCCTAACTCAAACATTTTGGCCAAGGAAAGGAAGGAGAGCGACATATATTGACGGCCTACTGTGAACCGGGCACTGTTCTGGTTTTGTATGTAAACTCAGAACCATCCTCAGAGGTGGAAATCAACAGACAAGAACATGCAGACAAGAACATGAGACTCAGAAAGGTTAAGTATCTTAGGTTCACATAACTGTTAGGTAGCAGAGCCAAGATTCAAATTCAGCTTCAAATTCTAACTGGCAACAATAAAGTCAGATTCAAAGGCAAGCAAATACATTTGGAGGGTGGACTAATTTACATGCAGAAAATGTTTGATTTCATTCTTCTGCTTTCCTCGGCTCTGAAGAAGTTGTGCCCTGGGTAACAGCTTGTGGGTGCTTAGGGTTAATCACTGTATTACACAGCCATAAATTCCCTTTACAAAGAGCTGTCTCGGTGGATTTGCTACTCTCGTCAATCCCTTCTAGGCACTAGCTAATCAGGTCAGGAACACAGTAGCCGAGACCAGAGCCAAAGAGAAACTTGTCAAACTGTTTTGACTGTCTTAACATGACTGAAACACGTTCACAGTAGAAACATTTGGAAAATATTCACGAGTTTTGAATCACTGGTTCAGTGTGGTTTCCATCCCCCCTTTCTTCCACTCCCAACACCTACACTTCCAATGTGTTTGGGCGCTGGTGTAGAGAGGCCATGTTACTGGGGTGGAAAAGGTTTTAAAGAAAAGTCTGTGTACTGACAGCCAATTAGGCTTCCACTGGGAGTCTGTCTTGGACTGACAGCAGAGCTACAAATCCAGAGTAACCTGGCCAGGCTGAAACATTCCCCTAATGACCCTTAAAACAAGCTTTGGGGTGAGAAAAGCCCAAACTGTGATATGTCGAAAGGTCGGTTGGTTAGTTTTTGCTTTATTTTAAGTAGAAAAGAAGGGGCAATGAATAGGTGATTTCATGATTTCTTGCCTCTGTTCCCATCATTCCCTTTCCAGATGGAATATTTATTTGCTTTTATATAAAGAGAGACCACATCTCCAAGATGCTGCCACATACATGCACAGCCTTATTTAGGGTGGTGACTTATTCAAATGGTGACAGATGAATACCCACTCCAAACACATGCTTATTTTATGGGTGACAGTGTCAAGAATTAGTCATGGTTACAATGGCCTCTGATTAAGATTGATTGTCTTTTCTATATCATGAATCATAATCCCATGACATTCATCCAGGTCATCACTCCACTGTGCCAGGAGTGGAGCAAGATATTTGGGAGAAGCCATATGACTCAGAACAGGGAATCCTATTGCTTTAATAATAGAAACACGACTGGAGGAGGACCAAGATGGCAGAGTAGGAGGACCTAAGCTCACCTCATCCCACGTAGACAACTCGATAACACTCATATCAGTGTAAATAACCCAGAAATCAACCCAAAGCCCAGCAGAACAAACTCCGCAACTAGAGAGGAGGCCACACTGAAAAGGGTAGAAAGGGTGGAGATGTGGTGGTGAGTGAAACCCCAATTGCCTGCCGTGGGGAGTGAGCCAAGGGTGCAGAGAAAGGTGAGAAACAGACTGTCATGTTGGGGAATCCGCACAAGGAAGACAAATCCCCATAACACTTGACTTTGAAAGCGAGAGGGGCCAAATTTCTTGAGTTTTTACAACCAGTGAGAGTTAAAGCCTGGAATTTAGTGGGTTCAGCTCTGGGAAAGCCCAGAGGATGTTAGGAAGCTGAGTTCCTGGCCTTAAAGACACAGCCCTTGAAGATACAGCACAGAAGGAGCAGTTTGGAAGACGCCTGGGGCTTATGGGAAAGAGAGTTAGTTACATATCTCAGAACAAATCCTAGAGGGTCAGTGCTCACAGAAAGACTTCTCCAGGAACAAAGGAGCTGGCAGGTGTCATATCCCTCCCCTGTCCCCTAGCATAAACAAATGCCACAAGCAGGAACCAGGGCAGTCCAATGTAACTATTGCTACCCTGGCTTTCTCTTCATTTCCACTTGCGTGATAAATGTTTCTTTATCCCCTCACTTTCAATCTGCAGGTGACATTCGCTACTGAACTTGCTTACACCAAGCCCTGGCACCTGCACTTTGGTGGATCTGCCCTTCCCAGTCACATTTGCCTCAGTCTGGGCACTGCGGGTTCCCCTCCCCCGGAAGATGGGTGCAAACCTTGCCAATACCTCATCTTCTGACCTGCAAGTTTCACAGGGCCCTCAGTCTGGCTGTGGTGGTGGTGGCCCTGTAGAAGCCCAAAGTACACCTTGTTAAAATTGCATGCCCCAACCACACAGCCCCAGTCCTGGCCTGGTGGTGGCAGGGCCCATTTGGCAAATCAGCCCACACCTTATTAAAACTGTGTGCCCCACCCTGGCTGGGAACCAAATACTGCCCACAATAGGCAAAGAGAACCTATGCAGACAACTGGACTAAAGGAGAAAGCGACCAGGACACAATAGCCGGGTGAACAAACACAGATAGGAGATACCCCTGAAGTGCCAGGTTCTGGTAAACAGGACACTGCAGGGCCCTACAGGACCTCTTCTTCATAAGATCATTATTTTCAAGACCCGAAGACATAACTGAACCTCTCTAACACACAGAAACAGACACACAGAGTTAGACAAACTGAGGAGACAGAAATTCATCCCAAATGAAAGAAGGGGACAAGGCCATGACTAGAGATCTAAGCAAAACAGATATGAATAACATGAGGACACAGACGAATAGGTCCCAAATGAAAGAACAGGACAAAATCACAGCAAGATAGCTAAGTGAAATGGAGATAAGCAACATACCTGTTAGAGAGTTTAAAGATTTTTTAAATTTTATTTATTTATTTATTTATTTATTTACTTACTTACTTACTTACTTACTTACTTATTTATTTGGGGGGGTGGAGGAGGAGCAGAGAGAGAGAAGACCCTGATATCATGACCTGAGCCAAAACCAAGAGCCGGATACTTAACCAACTGAGCCACCCAGGTGTGCCCCCCTTTTTAAATATTTTTAAAATTTATTATTTGAGAGAGAAAGAGAGAGAGCCTATCAGAGAAAGCAAAGATTATAAAGATACTCACTGGACTTGAGAAAAGAGTGGAGGACGGCAGTGAGATTTTTAATAAAGAAATAAAAAGAACCAGAGATGAAGAAAGCAATAAACAATATTAGAAATATGCTTGATGCAATGAAAGAGAATGGAATCCAAGCATATCACTAAAGAAAGACAGCAAGTTGGGAGAGAAGAGAGCAAGAGAAGAAAAGAATGGAGAAGAACTACAAAACAACCGTAAAACAAGTAACAAAATGGAAATAAGTACATAGCTATCAATAATAACTTCGGGAGCATCTAGGTGGCTCAGTGGGTTAAAGCCTCTGCCTTCGGCTCAGGTCATGATCTCAGGGTCCTGGGATTGAGCCCCGTGTTGGGCTCACTGCTCAGCAGGGAGCCTGCTTCCCCCTCTCTCTCTGCCTACTTGTGATCTTGCTCTCTCTGTCAAATAAATAAATAAAATATTTTAAAAAAATAATAATTACTTCAAATGTAAATGGACTAAATGCTCCAATCAAAAGACACAGGTTAACAAAATGGGGAAAAAAAAGACCAAAAAACCAAGACTCATCTATATACTGCTTGTAAGGGATTCATTTCAGAGCTAAAGACATGTGCAGATTGAAAGTGAGGGGATGAAGACACATTTATCATGTAAGTGGAAGTGAAAAGAAAGCTAGGGTAGCAATACTTACCTTGGACAAAATAGACTTTAAAACAAAGACTGTAACAAGATACAAAGATGAATGTGATATAATAATAAAGGGAACAATCCAACAAGAAGACGTAACAGTTGTAAGTATTTATGTACCCAAGATGGGAGCACCCAAATACATAAAACAGTTAATAACAAACATAAAGGAACTAATCAATAATATTATGGTAATAGTAGGAGACTTCTACACCCCACTTTCATGAATGGACACATCATCCAAACACAAAATCAGCAAGAAAACAGTGACTTTGAATAACACACTAGTCCAGAAGAATTTAACAGATATATTCAGAACATTCCATCCTAAAATAGCAGATACGCATTCTTTTCAAATGTACATGGAACATTCTCCAGAATAGATCATATATTAACCTACAAAACATGTCTCAACAGATTCAAAAAGATTGAAGTCTTTTCTGATGATGATGCTATGAAACTAGAAGTCAACCACAAGAATAAATCTGGAAAAAGCGCAAAGACATGAAATTTAAATAACATGTTACTAAACAATGAGTGGATCAACCAAGAAATCAAGAAGAAATTTTTAAAAATTACATGGAGAAAAATGAAATTGAAAATACAATGGTACAAAAAAAAAGGTAAGGCAGAACTTTGCTAAGCTTGTTACAATATTGGAAGGTTTAAGAGAAGTTTCACCACATTATACATTTATTAGATTTGTAAGAAGTAAGAAAATTTTATTAGCAGGAAAATGAGGTCTTAAAAAGAAAACAATATTAAAATTATTACTGCATTAAAAAAAAAGAAAATACAACGGTACAAAATCTCTGGGATGCAGCAAAAGTAGTTCTAGGAGGGAAGTTTATAGCAATATGGACCTATCTCAAGAAGTAAGAAAAATCTCAAATAAACAACCTAACCTTACACCTAAAGGAGCTAGAAAAAAAAACCAATAAACAAAATCTAAACCCAGGAAAAGGAAGGAAATAATAGAGATTAGAGCAGAAATAAATGATATAGAAACTAAAAAACAGAAAAGCAATAGACCAGATAGTGAAACCAGAAGCTGATTCTTTGAAAAGATCAACAAAATTTTGAGTCAGACTCATCAAGGAAGAAGAAAAAAAAGAAAAAGGAGGAGGAAGGGGAGGGGGAGGGACTCAAATAAACAAAATCACAAATGAAAGAGGAGAAATGACAACCGACACCACAGAAATACAAAGAATTGTAAGAGATATTATGAAAAATTACATGTCAACAAATTGAACAACAAAGAATTGTAAGAGAATATTATGAAAAATTACATGCCAACAAATTGAACAACTTAGAAGAAATGGATAAGTTCCTAGAAACATATAACTTCCACAGACTGAATCAGTAAGAAATATAAAACTTGAACGGAATGATTACCAGCAAAGAAATTGAATCAGCACTCAAAAAACTTCCAACAGACACAGGTCCAGGACCAGATGGCTTCACAGGTGAATTTTACCAAACATTTAGAGAAGAGTTAATACCTATTCTTCTCAAACTATTCCAGAAAATACAAGAAGAAGGAAACTTCCAAATTCATTCTAGGAGGCTAGCATTACCCTGATACCAAAACCAGATAAAGACACCACAAAAAAGAGAACTACAGTTCTGTATCTCTGACGAACATAGATGCAAAAACCCTCAACAAAATATTGGCAAAGAAAATCCAACAATACATTAAAAAAATTATTCACCGTGATCAAGTGGGATTTATTCCCAGGATGCAAAGTAGTTCGATATTGCAAATGAATCATTGTGATACATAATATCAATGAGAGAAAGGATAAGACACAGAAAAAGCATTCAACAAAGTACAACATTCATTCATCAACTCAATAAAGTCACAGGATACAAAATCAATGTGCAGAAATCTGTAGCATTTCTACACACTAATCATGAAGCAGCAGAAACAGAAATTAAGAAAACAATCCCAATTACAATTCCACCAAAAATAATAAAATATCTAGGAATAAACTTACCTGAAGAGATGAAAGACCTGCAGTCTGAAAACTGTAAAATGTTGATGAAAGTGGGATGCCTGGGGGGCTCAGTTGGTTAAGTGGCTGTCTTCAGCTCAGGTCATGATCCCAGGACCCTGAGTAACGAGGTCTCTGCTCAGCTGGCAGCCTGCTTCTCCCTCTCCTTCTACCTGCTTGTGTTCCCCCCTCCCTCTGTCAAATAAATAAAATCTTTTTTAAAAACTTGACGAAAGAAACTGAAGAAGACACAAAGAAATGGAAAGATATCCCATGCTCATGGATTGGAAGATCAAATACTGTTAAAATGTCTATACTACCCAAAGCAATCTACACATTTAATGGAATCCTTATCAAAATACTACAGCATTTTTTACAGAACTAGAACAAACAATCTAGTTTACAGAACTAGAACATACAAAATCTGTATGGAGCCACAAAAGACTCCAAATAGCCAAAGCAATCTTGAAAAGGAAAAACAAAACTGGAGGTATCATAATTCTGGACTTCAAGTTAATACTACAAAGCTATAGTAATCAAAACAGCATGGTATTGGTATAAAAATGGACACATGGATCAATAGAACAGAATAGAAAGCCCAGAAACAAATCCACAATTATATGGTCAATTAATCTTTGATAAAGGAGGCAAAAATACGTGGGAAAAAGACAGTCTCTTTAATAAATGGTGTTGGGAAAACTGGACAGAGACATGCAAAATAAAGAAATGGGACCACTTTCTTATATCATACACAAAAATAAGCTCAACATGGATTTAAGACCTAAATATAAGACCTGAAACCGTAAAAACCCTAGAAGAGAGGATAGGGAGTAATTTCTCTGACATTGGCCATAGCAACATCTTTCTAGATATGTCTCCTGAGGCAAGGGAAACAAAAGCAAAGATAAACTATTGGGACTACATCAAAATAAAAACTTCTGCACAGAGAAGGAAACAATCAACAAAACGAATAAGCAACCTATGGAATGGGAGAAGATCTCTGCAAATGACATATCTAATAAAGGGTCAGTATTCAAACTATTTTATAAAGAACTTTAAAAACCCAGTATTCAAAAAACACCCCAAACAATCCAATTAAAAATGGGCAGAAAACATGAACAGACATTTTTCCAAGGAAGACACATGAAAAGATGCTCAACATCACTTGCCATCACGGAAATGCAAATCAAAACTACAATGAGATATCATTTCACACCTGTCAGAATGGCTAAAATCAACAACACAAGTAACAACAGGTTTCGGTGAAGATGTGGAGAAAAAGAAACCCTCATGTATTGTTGGTGGGAATGCAAACTGGTGTGGCCACTCTGGTAAATAGTATGGAGGTTCCTCAAAAGGTTAAAAAATAGAAGTACCCTAGATCCAGCAATTGCACTACTGGGTATTTACCCAAAGAATACAAAAACACTAATTCAAAGGGATACATGCACCCCTAGGTTTATAGCAACATTATTTACAATAGCCAAACTATGGAAGCAGCCCAAGTGTCCATTAGTTTATGAATGGATAAAGAAGAGGTGGTAGATACATATGATGCAATATTATGCAACCATAAAGAAAATATATCTTGCCATTTGCAATGACATGGAGGATCTAGAGTATATTGCTAAGCAAATAAAGCAAATAAGCCCAGCAGAGAAGGACAAATACCATATGATTTCATTCATATGTGGAATTTAAGAAATAAAACAGCAAGCAAAGGGGAGGGGAAGTGACAAACCAAATAACAGACTCTTATCTATAGATAGATGGTTACTAGTGGGGAGGTGGGTGGGGGTGGGTGGATGGGGGGGAGTGAAACAGGTGAAAGTGATTAAGAGTACACTTATCTTGGGGTGCCTGGGTGGCTCAGTCGTTAAGCGTCTGCCTTCAGCTCAGGTCATGATCCCAGAGTCCTGGGATCGAGCCCCGCATCGGGCTCCTTGCTCGGCAGGAAGCCTGCTTCTCCCGCTACCATTCCCTCTGCTTGTGTTCCCTCTATCGCTGTGTTTATTTCTGTCAAATAAATAAAATCTTAAAAAAAATCTTAAAAAATCTTAAAAAAAAAATTGTACACTTATCTTGATGAGCACTGAGTAATCTGTGGAACTGTTGGATCACTATATTGTACACCTGAAACTAATATAATGCTGTATGTTAACTACACTGGAATTTAAATAAAAAATTTAATTTAATTTAAAAACTAAAAATACTACTGAGGACGGCGGTGATGATGATGCCCTTAACTCTCTAGTTCCATTGTAACTCAGGCTGATGCCCTTAACTCTCTAGTTCCATTGTAACTCAGGCTGCCATTTCCTTAGAGAAGTTCATTTAGCAAAGGAACTCCATAGCAATGTTTCTCAATTATTGTCATTCCAGACAGAATAATATTTTTTTCACATAGAGTAAAAGGAAAGGACTTCTCACTGCCAGAGCTGAACAATCCAGGGCTCTGGCTGCTCCAGGACCCTCCTGGTCTGCTGAATGTTGAATGTTGGGAGTGGTCTTCGCACACTGGTAACCCCTCCCTGCACATGGGTTGGAAATCTCTCTCAGATAGATGGCAGTTAATAAAGATCATCTTCCCGATTCAGACCCACATAGTAGTTTTCCTAGAAATCCCAAATCGCCATGCATCTTAAAATCCCTTAGGTCTAATTTTTAATAAGTTGAAAATGTCTTCAATTTACTAACTTTAGCTGAAGTAGCTTTGTCTTTTGTTTAGTGTTGTGTTTATTGGTATCTTGAAGGTCTTTGAGAACCCTATGTAAATAATTTGCTATCCTAAATTCTTAGCGATGATGCTGCAAGCTCCCCACTCCATCAGAAGGATAGACGCTCTGAGTTATTCTCCGATGGACAGGATGAGTTTGCCCTGATCCAGCTGCTATCTCTGTGTCAAAGGGACTCATGAGACACTGGGTGGGACTAGGAATCCAGCTTATTAAAACAGAAAAATCAGCTATTCTTTGCTTATGCTGTCTCCTCTGGCAAAAGCCTCTCTTCTTTTCTCCATCCTGGAAATAGCTATTCTAAACTTAGGCCCAACCTCCTCCAAGAAACCGTCTCTAAGATCTACTGTACTACGCATGTTCTATCACAGCATTTATCACACCATGTAGTAGACATCTTTCACTGAAGCCTTCTATGCTGTGATCCACAAAGTGTATCTAGGACTGGCTCCCCAGTGGCTGGTTCAGGGAGAAAAAGTTTGTTGGATAAAATCTTGAATATATGAACTGACCCATATGGAGATCAGAGTTCACAACTTTGAGCTTATTTATTTTGTGTCAGGTGCTTTCTACATATTACCTCACATAATCCTCCCAACAAGATGAGGTGAGTGTCATTAGCTCCATCTTACAAGAAGCGTAACAGAAGGGATGTTAAGTGACTTGCCAAAGGGAAGTGGCCAAACCAAGGTTTCAAACCCAGTTTTGATGGACTCTAAATCTATTGCTTTTGTCCTCTGAGCCTCAGTATTTTTTTTTTCAAATTGTTCATTCTTAAATAATCCATTAGTATAGAGCAGACCCTTTTAATAACAACAAAAAAGGAATTCCATGCATTGTAGTTTGGTATTTGGGGGCCGCTAATATTTCTGAGACTCCATGATTTTTAGAAACTATTTGGACTGCAGGATTATCAAGTAAGATCAGCTCATGCCTGTACTTTTGAAAAATGAGATTCCATAAGTGATGTTACTCAGAGACTCAAAAAAGAAAAGACACCCACAACCAACTTCAAGCTAGAGCTCTAAACTATTATTACTACATACTGTTATTATTGGACTATTTCCATTTCCAACTCTACTCGAAACTGCTTTAAGCTCAACATTCAGGATGTGTTCCTGAAATATGGGTAATAGTTTTCAAGAACTACCTGCTGTTATCACTATTATTATGCTGGGAATTATTAATGCTTATCATAATGGTCTCACTTTAAATTTGAAGAGTGAATTAATGATGGTAAACCCATGATGAGAGGCTGCCCACTGTATGCTTTACATACAGACATTGTTAATACATTTGTCTAAAGCTGCAGTGAGCTAGGCATATGGAATCCTAAGATTTTCTCAGCTGATGGCTTCTCCAAATTGTTAAATTATGTGGCTGTCTTAGCTGCTGGTTATAGGTTGCGGGTAGTGAGGTAGAGGTTTATGAGTTCAGTCCCCTACCCAGGCCATTTGCTGAACTGGGTTCTAGAGCTCAGGCAAAGTTTCTAAAGTCCACCCACCTAGGGAGCACAAAGGGCTCCATGGAATTCTTCGATGAGAAAGACTGCAGAGATCACGGATGTTCAGTATACATAAAGCTCAGGCTTCACTAAAACCTGCACACAAACACACACACACACATACACACAACTCCTCCTGAGTTCTTACCATATGTAAAACCCTATGCAGGCAATTTATAAATAAAACATCCAATTCGTAAATAAAAACATATAGGATCTTCCTTGTCCTCAAATAGCTTATAATCCAGCCCATGAGGAAGATCTAGATTTAAATAATTGTAACATAAGATGAACTGCAGAAAGCTCCATAACAGAGGTAAAAAATTAGATGCTATGAGATTATAAGAGGAAAAGAGAGAAACTCACACTGAGGCTTTTTAAGGTGGCTATGTGGTTGAGGTGGGGCTTTTAGGGAAGCTTAAAGGATGAATGTGCATTTGAAACATGTCTTTGAGGAAAGAGAGACTGACACATGATAGTCTGAGCAGAGAGAACAACGTAATGTATGAAATTCTGTGGTAACAGTTGGGTCAGCTTTGGAAAATACCAAGGGGAATGATATTGTTAGGTTTAGAAGGGGGTTGAACTGGTAAAGGACTTTGAAGGCAAGATTACTGGGTGAAGAGGTTTGAAGTGTTCAATCTGTCACTGTTAAGTCTATGCACACTTCTACGTCTATGAAACTGGAACAAGTTAAAGGACAGGTAGAACAGGTAGAGGCTGGAACTGGTGAGCCTTGTTTGGTAATAACTATTCTAGTTTGGACAAGAAATAATAAGGGGTACAACCGAAAGGGATTAGTACAGTTTCAAGCTCTGGTGGCTTGGGAGGGTGGTGAGACCATGGCTGAAAACAAGAGACAGGAGGAGAGAGAAAGGTGAGATTGCCAAGCTTGACATCCAGCACCAAATAGAAATTCAGGACTCAGGTTCAGTTGAGGTTAAGGTCAGAGTCATAAATTTGGGGCTCATCCACACAGAGTGAGCTCTTGTGGCTGCAGTAGTAGATGTAATTGCCTCACAGGAGTGGGCTCAGTGGGAGGGGAATGTGTCAGGGCTAGAACCTTGGCAATACCCACTGAAGGGGCTGACAGAGAGGAGTTTTTAGTATAAGAGTTGTCTCCCTAGGCAGCAGCCGCAGCAGCAGTGACAGAATGCAATTTTACAGTGACCAAAAAGGGAGAAACTTAAGGCAGAGGAGTGTTCAGTAACACACACACACACACACACACACACACACACACACGCACGCACATGCGCACACACACACACGCACGCACATGCGCACACACGCACAGAGCAGACAGGGCCAGTAGGATGAAACTTGAGAAAAGAACATTAGAATTGACATTTTGGGAGTTACAGGTGACCTTTTAAAGAGTAGTTTTAGTACAGTGGTAAGTCCACAGCGGGAAGGAAATAAGAAAGAAGAAAGTGGGATGCAGAGGGAAGCAATGGATAAAATGGCTTATTGCTAGGCATCCTCTCCTCTAGTCCTTGCAATAACCCTAGGAAATACGTAGTAGGAGCCTTGTTTTGCAAAGAGAGAAACAAATCCCACAGACAACACTTCCTAATGCTTGTTGAACATTCTCTCTGTGCCAGGCACTGCACGAAGCATTTTACCTACTTTACCACATTTGGTGTGCAGAGCATTCTTTGAGATAGATACTATTGGTATCTCTTACAGATGAGAAACAGATTTAAAGAGTGTAGGTATTTTGTTTAAGATCTATTTGCTAGTAAATGTTAGAGCCGGTATTTAAATCCAGTTTTGCCTAGTGTCAGAGCCTAACCTAAGAGAATGTATCCAAGGTACAATGATAGTCTGACTCAAATACAGGTCTGCTTGTGTGGGGTGCAGCATGACAGTTTTTCAAAACAACCCAAATGGATTAGGCCCAGGATACGGTGGTATCTCTCAAGGAGTACACAGTCTAGTCTAATAAGGATTTTAGGGCCTAGACATAGGAAAATATGTACTTTATCTTGGGACAAGAAGCAAGAGTACTTTGTACTTTGTGGTTGACCCAGGTGATTAAGAGCACAGAAATTGAATCCACATTATTTGGGTACAAATCGCAGCTCCAGCGCTTCCTAGCTGAATGACGTGAATCAATAAATGTAAAATATAAAATCACTTAGAACAGTACATAGCAAGTGCTAATTAGGTGTTATGGATGTTTCATGGGTCAACAGGGTCCTGCTTTTTAGCTTCTTATAATGCTTCAGTCAGATTATTTCTGGGTCTCTTCCTCTAAGGAAAAAGGGAGATGGATTTTTCAGCCCTGATTTCACTTGTACATTCACTAACTTATTCAACAAATGCCTAATGAGTACCTGTTTTGTACCAGCCACTGTGTTAGGCACTACAAACAGAAGAATGAAGACAACTATGGTTTCTTCTCTTATGGAGCTTATAGTCGTGATGGAAGAGACAGGCCTGGAACCAAACAACCACATTATAGTAGGGTCAGTGCTAGTGGTAGGGGCAGCACAGGACTCTATGGAAGCATGCAAGATGGACACCAGGCCAGGGCTTGAGTGGTGTGGAAAAACTTCCCCGAAGAGATGGCATCTAAACTGAGACCTGCCCTCTGGGTTCTTCCATGTGGCAATGAGTTTGCTGTCAGCTGCCATTCTTTGATCTTCTGGGATTGACTCCATAATGTCACTTTCTTCCTTCACCCAGTTGTCCTCGTAGTTGCTGAGTCCAGGGAGATCCTGTGCATTGAAAAGATAGTTCTGAGACAGCCCGTGACCTCACAGCAGTTCTACCTTGGCCCTACCCTTCATTAGGGGATGTTACGGAAATTTTTGTGTGTGTGGAAGTATCCTGAAGCCACAGATAGAGTCCTTAGCTCTCATGACACGAAATCAGACTGGGCAGTGAATCAAGACTTGTGTACTGCGACCTTGTCTTAAAGGAGGCACCATCTATAATGGGCAATGGAACCTCAGCTCACTCAGAGTGATTAAAGACTCCTTTGATGTTTCCTTGGCAAAAAGCACATCAGCAAATTACATCCTGTCTGTCTGGGCTCCATATAGTGGCTTGGAATGGGAAACTGTGTTTTCTTTGTCTGGTTCATGATATTTAAAATTCCTACCGTCAGCCATCAGAGGCCTTGGACTAGTGGTGACCAGGATTTTAATCTTAGATCAAGCTTTTACTATTAGACCTTGGGCAAGTCACTGATTTCCTCTAAGGATCAATTTCCTCGTTGCTAACTGTGAATAATAATACTCATGTCACAGAACTGTTGTAGAATTAAAAGGAGATAGTTTTGTGCCTGAAACACAGTGATACTCAGCAAATTAGAGCTTTCTTTCTACTGTCATTCCTTTGGATCACTGATGGTCATGTTACTGTACACGTATGTTATATGTAAGAATGAACATGTCATTTTCAGCTGTAGACACATTAGTTCATAGTAGGTGTTCAATTAAGACTTGTCCTTTTCCTCTTCACCTTGATTTAACTGCTCAGATTTTCTGACAAAAGAGTGTTGGAACATAAGGCAGAAGAGGTACCAGTCTTGTTCACTCTGACATCTCCCTTCTATTTTTAACCCCATTATATAGTGTCTGGCAAATTTTAAGCACTCAGTATATAGTTGTCGAACAATTGAATGAATGACCAAATAAATAAATGAATGGGCCAGCAATCGACAGGCTAGCTATGGTGAGAATGGGAGCTGGCTGGAGCATGAAGTGGTTACTGGTAATGGCATGGCTGTACTCAAGGTAAGATAGCAAATCAGTTGGCTGAACTGATAAGAAGCAGCTTGAAATGATCCATTTGGGTCCCCAAATGGACCCCGGCTAAACAAGCTGACGGGCTTAGAACCACATTTTCAATTTTTTTCAGTATTATAGGAACTGAACTAACAAGTAATGTTGTGGTAACAAAGCTATAAATTTTTGAGGAAAAAAAGGGCTTTTGAAAAATATGCAGTGGAAACCCTCTTAGGCTGCCGGTGGCCATGTAAATTGGTATGATCGTTCTGGAAAACAATTTGGCTTTATTTGGTAAAGCTGGAAATGTGCATATACCCTGCAGTCCAGGAATTCTGTGCCCAGGGACGCACCCTAGAGAAACTCTTGAACGTGTGTCAAGAAACATGCTCACAGTGGCATTGTTTGTAATAGAAAGGTAGAAACAACCTGAACGTGTGTATGGAGAAAAGTTATAAATTTGGGTATAGGAGTACAAGGCAGTAGATACAGAAAAACAAATAATTCAATTAAGGCTATGTGCATCAACATGGATGAATCTCAACCACAATGTTGAGTGAATAAAAGCATGTAATTTATGGAAAAATACATTCATTTATATAAATAAAATAAAAACCAATATTATACGTTGTCTATGGGTATATATGTATAAAGCATAGTATAAAGCTTGCATGGAAATAGTAAAAACCAAATTTAAAATAGTGTTTACTTCTGAGGAGGGAGGGAGGGAATAGGGACAGGATGAGATGCACTGCACAGGTGGCTTCATTTATACCTGTGATGTTTTATTTCATAAACTGAATGGTAGATAGGAGAGTGTTTGTATTATTTGCTTTGTGGCTTGCAGTTCTTAAATAAGAAGACATAAATTTAAAAACTGTATACCCAGGGCATTCTCTGGCAATCTGGGAACTAACATTTCTGTTCATGGCCCATGTTCATTATGGTCCATGGCTTCAAAATACCAGGCAAAAGTGAGAGGTTCTACTGACCTTAGAATATTTTACAGTGCACAGAACCAGGTGCTTTTGTGATGAAGTCTGAAGCAGAAAAGTAGCTCCACTCTTGAGCAAGATTGTTTTGGACAACAAGGACTCCAACTGTCCAACCCATTTTTAAATGGACTTTGCATGGCTTTAAGTACATTTCTATTGCATTTGATTTGTGGTCATATGGAAGTTGCCCTTTTTTCTTTTGTCACTGACAGCAAATGTGAGAATGAATGATTTGCAAAATTAAATTTTCATCTAATGGGTTTCCATCAAGCTTGGTACTTCCTGTACCAAGATAATATTGATTTCTCAGAAAAGTGAAGCTTGATTGGGGAATTTCAATATTGTATTAGTATTTCAGTTCTTCTGAGAATTTAGTGAGTTATGGGAAAGACCAGAAGTCCCATTCCTGGGGATCTAGAAACTCCTACATCTCTATCTTAAGGCAGCTTTGCCAATGCTAAGAAGATCTTGATACACTTGCCTTCGAGGACTCATTCTCTGGTAGAACAAGATAAAAGGGGCCCTTTTTTAATTCCTTAAGAAGTTCATATATAGCATTTGTAACTCCGTCTAAGCTTGGCTTTTGGTCTACTGATCACTTGGGCTGAACACCTAATGTTTGCAACCACGGTTAGTAATTCATTATAATTAGTTCCACAAAAGCAGTTTTCCATCATTAGAAATAACTTGTACGTGAACATGGCCTAAATAAATATCTAAATTGCCTTCCAATTAAGATGCACATTATGCATGTTATGTCATTGGAGACTTTTTTCTTTTCAGTTATTCATACAATAAATCATTAGAAAAATTCCTATAGCACTGAGGTGGAACGTAGTGATTAATTACCTATTGACAGTGAAAGATGCAAACAAGAGGAAGTGATAGGGTCTTTTGCTCTTGGAAGATTTGTCTGGTAATCCTAGTTACTTTGGACATTGGACATTCTGAATGGATTGTGAGCTCAATTACAGAGAGCAGCTGTTGATCTGAAGGCTGGTCTGACATCATATTCATTTTATTTTCCTAACTTACAGAATGTTTTTGAATGTTGAACTTGATGAGCCCAATTAACTTGGTCATTAGTTCTTCCATTCTTAAAAAGAACCAAATCTGTAGATGCTTTGACACTTCAAAGCATAGTTTTTGGTGAAATGAGAATAATTATTTTCCCTTAGGACTAACAACTTAGTCTGTGGGTGTGGGTTTGTGGGTGTGTGGTGGATAAGTGTGTTCACTTTTATTTCTGATGTTATTGGTACACAAAATTCCCTTTCTTTGCAAGGGGATCATTGTAGAAGTCAGTATATTAGTGATATATGATCCTTGAAATCATTTTTTAGAAGGATAGGAAGTACAGGAGAAAGCCTAGAAATCTTCCAAAAAGTTTTCTTGCTGAGCCCCAACTCTGCAGAAGGTAAGGTCCTTGAGGTTATAGATTTTATTTTATTCACCACTGTATCTCCTGTTTCTAGTAGAGTACACACAAGGGTATTTGCGGAAGGAGGGAAGGAAGGAAAGAAGGAAGGAAGGAAGGAAGGAAGGAAGGAAGGAAGGAAGGAAGGAAGGAAGGAAGGGAGGGAGGGAGGAAGGAAGGAGGAAGGAAGGGAGGGAGGGAGGGAGAAAGGAAGGGAGGGAAGAAGGGAGGAAGGAAGACAGAGAAATGACCAAATGAGCAGATTTAGCTGAATGGTTTTGGGTCCAATAAACCCAGCATTCTTATTTACAAAATGTGTGGGATGTACCTAACTGCACAGGGTGCTGGGATGAATGCTGTTATAATCCTTAGAAGCTGGGCTACAAAACCCACTAGGATTTTAGAGGGCCAGTGGGAGAGGAAAATAATCCAGTAGAGAACATTGTTAGGACTGTGGAACTAAATCACTTTAGCAATAGCTTTGAAAGGAGCAAGCTAACAGTTAATGTCATAGTGTCCATGAGCAGTATAGCAAGTTCAGGCCAAGCTGGCATAAATTTCCAAGGGAGAGACAATGGGATGGTTTGTGGATACTCATAAGCAGAAGTTTCCAAGCAATATTTAGCTCTATATGGGAAATATGGCAGCACCGTGGTTCTATAAGTCCCATTTGTTTGAAAGCAAGTAATGAGGATAATGTTCCCATCAGCAAAGGGTAATCATACAGTCAGAGATTCAGGCTCAAGAGCCACCAGAGGAGCTGCAATGCAATCTGGAAACAGAGGCAGAATCCCAGTTATCTATACCAGCTAAGCCTAGCAGGAAACAGTAAGGAAGTTGAGACTAATGGTAACACTGGGCTGGTATCAGACTTAGGACAGATAAAATCACTGAAAATCCTCTCCACCGGCAGTGAAGCTCAAGGACTTGATGGACTTAAGTCTGCAATTACAAAGGTTTTCAGCCTGTACAGCAGGGAGGCATGGAGAAAGCAGAGGCTAAAAGGTCTTCTGGGGACAAAGCACTTAAAATCAGTCTCTCACTTGGGGCACCTGGGTGGCTCAGTTGATTAAGCATCCAACTCTTGATTTCAGCTCAGGTCATCATCTCAGGGTCATGAGGCTGAGCCCCATAGCAAACCCTGCATCAAGCTGGGTATAGAGCCTGCTTGAGATTCTCTCTTCCTCTCCCTCTGCCCCCACCTCCCTCTCTCTAAAAAAAAAAATTCTCTGACTCCTGAGGAAATGTTCCAGCATAAGCGTTCATTTCATAAAGGGGAAAAGATGAATAATAGTAACATCAGTAATCATAACAATAATAGTAACAACATAGCAACAATAGCAATAGCAGCATCTGCTTCCATTTAATGAGTAATTACCATGCCCCAGGCCTGTACTAGGCACTTTATTTATATTATCTCATTTAATTCTTACAATAACCCTATGAGATAAATCCCAACATAGACCTCATTTAATAGGTCAGAGAGATTAACCTACAAGGCCAAATTCACATAGCTAGGGAATGGCAGAGCTGGGATTGAGCCCAAACAGTCTGATTCCTGAACCCATTGATACATATAATGCACATATGTCTTATCATATATATGTAACGCTGAATAAATATTATGAGACAGACTTTATTATCAATTTTACTTACATGAGAACAAAAGGAAGTGGATTTCAGGTGGTGATTCAGCAAATGTGTATTGTATGTACACTTACTATGTGCCAGGCATTGTGTTGTGTGCTGGGGACACAGCCATGAACAAAGTATGCACCACTGCTGTCCTCACAGAGCTTACTTTCTAGTGCAAAGCCCTGGGGGGTAGTTATAGGCTGCACTTGACCAACCAGGATTCAAAGAAGTCAGCTAGATTATTCAACTCTTAGGTCCTTTGGAAAACTCCACGAAATGAAACTCTTCTATGGAAGGGCAAAATAGCATAGTGTTTAAGTGCATTCTAGGGCTACACTGAGTTCAAAGCTTTATCTGTTAGGGTCTTGCCAAGAAAATGGAAACTATTAGATCTTTCAGCTAAAGGGGATTTAATATAGAGGAGGGGTTACGCGAGTAAGACATTGAGAAATCAAGCAAGGAATGGTAAGACCACCAAAAGATTAGTAACAGCAGGAAGCTGCTTTCGCTTCTAGAGCTAAATGGGCAATGGGAGGAAGTGGTGTTACTGGAACCTTGAAGCAAGACTATGTGGTTGAAGCTAAAATCCAGACAGGGGCTGCCCAGACAGACCTTGGGCTATGGTGGGAGAAGTGTCCACCTTTAGTTGGAGGAGACACAGCTGTCTCCAGAGATGCTATAAGAAGGTGGCAGGGGGACAGGTAGAGATAGAGATGTAGAGAAAGGGAGAGAAAGAGAGACTGGCTTTTCCCCAACTCTTGTTCTAAAATTTTCTTTTTATCAATGCCTCTCACTGCCCAAACCTACTCAAAGCCAGAAGACAGGGGAACCCAGGAACATAGTTACTGTGATGAAGAGCAGAGCAGGGGAGGGGAAGGAAAAGAGTGAATATGAAGCTGTTAACAGCTACAAAAACCAACCTCCATCATTTATCAACTGCCATTATGGGTAAGTATCCCGATTCCTCAGTTTCTCTATATATAAGTTGGGATTTCAAAATAGTACCTCCCCAGAGGGCATTTGTGAGAATTAAATAAGTAGATACATGTGAAGTGTTTGGAAAAGTGTTTGGCAAATAGTAACCCTACTAGAACCTACTATACTAAGATATAATAAGGTACTAATAAGATCTACTATTATTTTTCTCATATACAATATTACCAGTTCATTGTCTTTAATAAAGGCCTCATAGCAATGGGAGCCCATAGTTCAAGTGTCTTGGCAAACGGTAACTGTAAATGAATGAGTCTGACTATTCTGATCCATGCTGTCCCTCTGTAAAAGCCATTCTCATAAACCTAAGCAGTGTTAAGGCCAGAATTTAGGAACGCTCATGAATTACTTGATAACCCTAGCCCCTGCCAGCACTCTCAGCAAGAAGCACTCAACAATAACCCACTGTGTGGAGTTAGAAAGACTCTATTGGATTGAAAAGAAGAAACACAAGAAAACATTATTTTGAATCCCACAAACAAGTGCCTTCTGGCCTTTGGGACAAATATATACATTAGTCCTTAATCCTCCTTCACAACTGCCATCATCGAAGTTTTGGAATCAGAAGCAAAAGCTAGGGGTAAAAGGGAGAATGCAAATAAGGCAGAGGTAGGAACAAGACCAGTAATTCATAGAAAAGAGAGAGAGAGTTCACTTGGTTTATAGATATGTAAAAAAATATAGCAGATCATTTAAGGGTAAAAAGGACATAAAATGTTCAATCAATGAAGGCAGTTATTAGATTAATGTGCCCTTCTGTATAAAAATGGAGAAATGTATCAGGTGGCATATGAATGACAAGAAGGAAGAAGAAAAGCCCCAGGCGGCAGAGTAGTGCTTAATGCTTTAATGCTGTGAGGGATTCAGTGCTTCTGTTGCTTTTTGGCACTGGCTGAGAGACAGATTGGTAGCAGTCTAGCAGGTATTTTATATCTCTAATTTCCTTATGGTGTGCCTTGGATTACTAAACTTGGAGAAAATTCCAGTATCTTTGAAATAAACAATTGTTCATCGGGACCTGGCAGGTAGATTTCTGTAAATATATTTTTAAATATTTGCTCTTTACCACGAGTGAAGATAAAATTGTAGCATTGGTGAAGACAGATATTTTTGTTTGTCTTTGCAATCGGGTGGCATTGTTTAGAGCAGCACTTTGCTGACAATGTAAGCCAGAGTGCTGGGCCAATCATTCTATCAAGTTAAGCCCTTGGCTCTACTTGGGCGTTACTAATTCAGATATTTCAGACTGGGACTTTTAGGGACACAAATTACGCAGGTAAATATCCCGTGCTCTGTGTCAACTTTGCGTGTTCAGACTTGACTGAAATGTTTATTAGATTGTATCTTGTATATCGATTTTTCCCAGACTAGACGGTGGGCATCATGAGGGCAGGGACTGGTCTATCCTCAGTGTTATATCTCTAGTGTTCAGATAGTGCCTAGTAAATGCTAGGCCCTCCAGGATTATTTGTTGGATGAACAAATGAAAGTTTCTAGTGACTAGTAGACGTTTCCGTATGCATTACTGAATAACAACATGAAAAATCTGCCAGCCATTTTCAAGAATATCGTTTGTCTCAAGAAGTTGGCAAATATTATAGTCCTAGTGGAAGGCTGACTTTAGAAAACCCTGATTGTTTTAGGTCATATTTGTTGTATGACAAATGTCAGACTCATACTGCTTTGACCAATGTCATTATGTCAATGGCTATTTCCTCAAGTTTTCCTGAATGAAACTTCTCACTTCATCATTCTTAACAGCCAAAATGAATCAAGAGTTATGCAATGGGGGCGCCCTGGGTGGCTCAGTTGGTTAAGTGACTGCCTTCGGCTCAGGTCATGATCCCGGGGTCCCGAGTCCGAGTCCCGCGTCGGGCTCCCAGCTCCATGGAGAGTCTGCTTCTCCCTCTGACCTCCTCTCTTCTCGTGTTCTCTCTCTCTCTCTCTCTCTCTCTCTCTCTCAAATAGATAAATAAAATCTTTTTTTAAAAAAAGAGCCAGGCAATAGGATCTACCACTTAGTACTTTACTATCAATTTGTTTACCACATAAGCACTTTGAAATTAATGTTTAACAAATTGAGAGCTGTAGTTCATGCCTTTTGGAGGCTGACGAAATTTATCTACGTATAGTGTAGTTTTCCAAAATGTGTCACGTACAGCACTAGTTCCACAAGATACTAGATAAGAGAAAGAAGAGAGTTCTCTGCTCAAATAACTTCCCGTAACACTGTATGGTATAGTCTCGTTTTGGAAATTCGTGGTGTATATTAACATAGTAAAAGCTCTGAGAAGTTATACAGTTAAAGAAACCTATTTCTTTCTAACTCTGAAGTTCTCAAATTGAGTTAATTACAGAGGCTTCCCCCCCATTAACATTCCACAAGATTATTGTTCCATTAAACAGACATTCGAAAAGTTTAGTGGAATAAAAAGAAGACTGACCTCCCTATTAAAAGAATCAACTTCCTCTCTGGATCCCCTACTTAATAGTTTTGTCTTCAGGGGTGCCTTGCTGGAAAAGGCATTGAGAAATCAATTAGTAAAAGCAGGAAGTTACTTGCTGGCTCAGTCAGTATAGCATGCGATTCTTGTTCTCTGGGTCAGGAGTTTGAGCTCCACGTTGGGTGTGGAACCTATTTAAAAAGGAAAAGTTTTGTTTTCATACTTTAAAGTTTTTGAAATCAGAATAAGTCTTATGGTCCACTTATAAGACATTTATTTTTTTCTGAGAAAAGTTAAAATTAAACTGATAGTTCATCTTATAATTTATGGCATTCTAGAGGCAAAGAAATACGGTAGAACCTCCCTGCCAACTTCTCAGGGTTATTGTGAAAATTGAATGAGTCAATGGATGAGAAAGCAACATGTACAAATTCATAATAAGAATTATTTTTATTATGTCTTGTTTGTCTGCCTTAAATGGGAGGGGTAAGCTACCAGCCACCAGGCTGCCTTTTAATACTGTTTCCTCAGGTGGACAGGAAAACACCGAATCCAAGTATCAGACCTGATTAATTTCCATTTTCATTTGGTTGCTTGACTTGACTTGATAGTTTTGCTTTACATACATAGTCATGGCCCCAATTACAAAAACAAAAATAAAACCATTTTTAATATTCAGTAATGATTTCTGGCAAAAGAAAGAATTTGAAAATGTGTGATAACTTTATTTGCTGTTGAAAGGAATTTAGAATGAAGTGGGTGCTTCTTGGAACCCATCAGGGGAATTAATTCTTCAATAAGCACTTACTGAACTTATGTGCCTACTTTTGCATTAAGAGCTGTGAAAAATACAGTTAGTAGGCACTAAGTGGATGTTTCAGAATGACTTTTGGTTTGGTTCTTGATAGGTACTGACTATAATATGGATGAATGAAGACAGATCACTACCCTGGAGCAACTCATAGACTAATGAGGAATACGGGCTGGTAACTGGTTAAGTGCCACGATACAAGTATTTATAAAGCATAGTTGGAGGGCCAAATAAATGGTTACTATGAACGAACTCAGCTTTGTGGGGTTCGAGTGGGACTTGAAGCTTCGTATGGTGAAGGAATATGGGCTGGGCATTGAAGGATCAATAAGAACTAATGAGAAAGTATGGGAAAGCAGTGAAGCCGTAAAAACGTCACATGTGTAGGAACTCAGATGAAATTGCATGTATGTTCCATGATCTCTGCAAAATGCTGAGTTTACTGGTATGAACATTTTATGGAGTCATAGTGAAAGATGAGCCTGGAAATGAGCCTGGTGAATTGAAGGACCATTGCATGCCATGTAACAGTTTTGTGTGTGGTGGAAATGACTTTAGCCTTTCAAGTGTTTTGAGTTAGCGAGTAATATGATCAGTTTTCTATTTAAAAAAAAAAAAAAAAACACTCTGGTAACAGCCTGGAGCACAGATCAGAAAGTAGAAAGACTGTTTAGGAGACTGTTGTAATAATCTGGTCAAGAGATGATGATAGTGGGGATGGAAGGTAATAATAGATTTTGAGAGATGATAATTCTAAGGTAGAAGCTACAGAATTTAGAGATTAGCAGACCTCGGTGGGGTGGAAGGAGAGGGAAGAATCAAAGAGTAAAGTCTGTACTTTTGAGTTTGAGATATTGAGTAGATGGTGATGTCATCTTTTATAATAGGGAATTTGGGAGGAGGGATCTGCTTAGAGAAAAGATAATGACCTCAGTGGCAGTGTTATTTCCACCAGTCAATAGGACATATGGAAAAAAGATAATATTACTGCCTTTCTAGAGCTTGTTATTTGTTTAGCATGACAAAATTACACATATCCTTCAAGTGGCTTCTTCTGTAGTCATGAAGTCTGCACTGAGCCCAAGGACAGAATTCCAGCAAGACTCTCTAGCATTTTTTTGTGCCAGGGAAGGCTTAATAAAAAAGGTGACATTTGAGGTGGATCTGGAAGAATGAGTAAGAATTTATAAGATTCATAAGAAAGATTCACAAGAAAGCCATTCTATGCTGGGGAAACAGCATGAACAAAAGCAGGGAGCTGTGAAAGATCATAGAATGTCTGGGAATTATAAGAAGCTCAAAATAGCTAAAGCATGTGTGGTGAAATTGGTGGGAGAAGAGCTCTAAAATTAAGTTTTCACCAGTACCAAAGTCAAGGACTTTACACTTTACTCTGTAGGAACCAATGGAAGTTTAAAGCAGAGGAGTAGAATCCACAGATCTGTATATATAATTGGTGATGAGGCATTGAGTTCAAAAGAGATCAGAAGGGAAGTCTATAATTCCCTTTATAGTATCAGGTTATGCCATGAACCTTAATGACTCCTTTTTAAGGGCTCCCATTAATCCTGCATCCCAAGAGCTTTGGCTTCATTTGGGATCTTCCTGCTATTATTTGAGGTTGCCAGTCATTTCTCTTTTATACAGAAACAGCTTCCACCACTGAAATATGGCATCAAGCAGGCTTGAATTTATTCTGCTTAGCTCAGCATGCCACACATTGAGATTTCCCTTCGAAAAATTATCACTAAGAGTCCCAGATTGTGTCTGATAGTGCTTTATATTTTATTGAAGGAAATGGTTCTAATAAACTCCAGTGAGTGCCGGGTAGATATCAAATATCTAGTTAAAAAGGCAATTGGGAATCTATCCAACCTATCTGGCTATTTCAAGGTAGAAAAATTATGTTTGGGTGTGTGTGTGTGTGTGTGTGTGTGTGTGTGTGTGTACCGAGTTATAGGCTATTTTTCTCTATATAGAGTCGTGTTTTGAAGACTGTTTCCCTTAATTCATTATGTCTTCAGCTATGATCCTTGTTCAAAATGTGGATTCATGATCCCCATCCCAAAGCTCCTGAATCAAAATGTGTAGGTTTAGAGCTTGATAATATGAATTTTAAAAAAGTCTCCATCTAATTCTGATGCCATTTAAAGTTTGAGAAGCACCAAAATATGGATCCTACAGATTAATAAGATCACAAGGATATATCTAATTTATAGGTATCCCAGACTCCACTCTGCATGATGTTGCTTTTTAAATACAACAAAATAGCCTTCCTTCAAAATAACCCCTGGCCTTCTCAGGCAGGAGAACAGAGCAGTGGATTAGAAAGAGGACTCCAGCTGCCAGATGTCCGGGTGGTCAATTAGGACAATGAAACAAACTGAAAGTGATAATCAAGCCTTTATTTACTTATTGTGATACTGTAAACAAGAGGCAAAATTGGCGCCAACTCCCTATTGTCCCATTTTCCCCCCATGGAATGGCACTGGGCAAGGGTCAGATGGATGCAGTGCACAGAGGGGTAATCATCTTGCTACTGAGGAGCTCCTACTAAGAGGCTCTTTCCTCTTTATGGACTCATGGGCTGGAGATATGGAGAGAGGGAAGGGCTAGTAGTGGAAAGGAACTGAGACAAAGCAGAGAAAACATAGGATTTTATTCTGGAGCTGGGCTCCTCGAGAACTTGGCTGGGAACCAGGAGATCCGCATTCTAGGCCGGATTTCGTGAGTGATTCACCAGGTGACGTCAACTTTTCTCTTTGGGCCTCTGTTTCCTTATTGATCAAAACCGAGGAAGCCCTAGTTTAATATCTTCACGCTCGGCCTAAAAGGGTTCTTTCATCTCTCATGCTTTGTAGTTTCGTTTCTGAAAGAAGGAGGCTTGCGTCCAAAGGTGACAGCGCCTACACTGTACCTCCTGCCACAAGAGCAGCTCTCAGGTCACCTGGGGAGAAGAGCTGATGACCACTAGGCAGCCCCTTAGTGCTCAGCCTGAGTACAGTAGCATCTTCCTCACCTTAGGAGACTGGAGAGGATTTTGAGCAGCTTTTTTCTTTCTGAGGATTCTCTTTGGCAAATACTAGGTAAAGGTCAAAGACAGTAGCAGCTCTATTAAAAGTGACTCTTGGCAAGAGGCTTCGCTCTTCCATCTGGCTTACTGGGTTCTGCCATTTATGATCTGAAGGCACAAGGCCAATTTTTCATGGTCGGAGGGGCCAGTAACACAACCGCACCATCTATAGATGAAGGCTCACGTTTAACAGGTTTGAGCAGCAAGTTTCAGATAGTTTTAGCAATCTGACACGTGAGCATATAGATGATTAACTGCTCCAGAGCAGGTCTGTGGCTTATACTACCTTGGAGCCCCAGGCAAGAGAAGAGAGTGTGTGGGGAAATATTTTGTTATAATTGGTATCAACATTGTGGATAGTCAGTGATTTGTGAGTGCTTATTCCATTTCAGGCACTTTAAATATATGCTTTTGTTTAATTGAATCCTCACAAGCCACCCTATGAGGTGAACACTAGTATTTTTTTGTTAACATATGATGTATTATTAGTTTCAGGGGTACAGGTCTGTGATTCATCAGACTTACACAATTCACCATAGCACATACCCTCCTCAATGTCTATCACTCGGCTACCCCATCCCTCCCCAGCCCCCTCCCCTCCAGCAACTCTCAGTTTGTTTCCTGAGATTGAGTCTTTTATGGTTTGTCTCCCTCTCTGGTTTCATCTTGTTTCATTTTTTCCTCCCTTCCCCTATGATCCTCTGCTTTGTTTCTCAAATTCCTCATATCAGTGAGATCATATGACAATTGTCTTTCTCTGATTGACTTATTTTGCTTAGCATAATACCCTCTAGTTCCATCTTGTTGTTGCAAACAGCAAGATTTCAGGTTTTTGACGGCTGCATAATATTTCTGTGTGTGTGTGTGTGTGTGTGTGTAAACCACATCTTTTTTTTTAATTTTTTATGAGCATATAATTTATTATTTGCCCCAGGGTACATGTCTGTGAATTGTCAGGCTTACACATTTCACAGCACTTAACATAGCACATACCCTCCCCAATGTCCACCACCCAGCCACCCTATCCCTACCCCCCGCCTCCCAGCCACCCTTAGTTCGTTTCGTGAGTCTAGGAGTCTCTTATCGTTTGTTTCCCTCCCTACCCCCTCCTGTTTCATTTGTCTCCCCCACTCCCCCACAAACCCCTGCCTTGCTTCTCAAATTCTTCATATCAGAGAGATCATGTGATAATTGTCTTTCTCTGACTGACTTATTTCGCTTAGCATAATACCCTCCAGTTCCATTCATGTCGTTGCAAATGGCAAGATTTCATTTCTCTTGATGGCTGCATACTTTTCCATTGTATATATGTACCATATCTTCTTTATCCAT
>CM053612.1:23153718-23184855 GCA_028646535.1 Procyon lotor
GGTGCACGTGCCCCTTCAGATCACATTTGTATCTTTAGGGTAAATACCCAGTAGTGCGATTGCTGGGTCAGAGGGTAGCTCTATTTTCAACTTTTTGAGGATCCTCCATACTGTTTTCCAGAGTGGCTGTACCAGCTTGCATTCCCACCAACAGTGTAAGAGGGTTCCCCTTTCTCCACATCCTGGCCAATATCTGTCATTTCCTGACTTGCTAATTTTAGCCATTCTGACTGGTGTGAGGTGGTATCTCACTGTGGTTTTGATTTGTATTTCTCTGATGCTGAGATACACCACATCTTCTTAATTCATTCATCTGTTGATGGACATCTAGGCTCTTTCCATAGTTTGGCCATTGTGGACATGGCTACTATAAACATTCAGGTGCACGTGCCTAAACACTAGTATTATAATCCCCATTTTACAAGTGAGAAGATTGAACTCAGAGAGCTTACATAGCCTCCTCAAGGTTATATATCTAGGAACTGGCTGAGCCAGGATTTGAATCTAAGTGTGCCAGACTTTGGAAACTATATTCCTAACTCTATCTTATGCTAATTCTTCTTTTTTTTTTTTTTTTTTTTTGGTCAGGTCAATTCAACCAGGGATAGCCACATCCTTGAGTAAAACAGATAATTAAAACAGATTAACAGATAATCATAGGTGGTATGATTTGAGGATTGCTAAAACATTCAGTCAAGTCAGCCATTAGTATTTCTTTCTATATTGGACTTTACAGGTGGATTCATATGTAATTTGACAAACATATGTAATTTTCCAGAGAAATTAATCATCGAGGCCAATATGTCCTTTTACTTTCTATACTTTTTGCCTTGATGCACCTTTTCGCCAGGAAAGAGCTATGCCACTAGATGTTCCTGGCTCAATGAGATAATCTTGATAAATCCAGAATGTAAGATTCAGGGAGGAAGTTGAAATCTGACCATGAAAGATCTTAATAATACAATACTCTAATACAATACTAGAGGAGTTGATGGTAACTTGTCAAACAAATGAATGTGATTGTCAGGGTCAGGAATCTGTATTCCTGACCATTGAGTGTCATTGAGGCAGAGCAGCCATCTGTGATATGTGTGCACCATGGTACAGGAGAAGACCAGATGAACTTGTACTTCCTCCAATCTGTGTCTTTTTGAGGGGGAAGTTAAGGCAGCTTAAAAAATTTCTCCATCTCTGGGCTAAGACGTGGTATCTTTGGAAGTTTATTGTTAAAATATCAGTACAATTTGGGAGAAGGATTAGATGCCATCATCTGTTCCTTAGTTGTAGTTTATCCACTAATGTGAACTCTGAGGAAGACCTGGGTAACTTAATTTTATCCAGGGGTTAGATCTGAAACATGAGCCAGCAGAGGGAGAGACCCTCTGAAATGTGTGTTTTGGACAGTGATGAGATGGCAGAGGCAGTAGGGGAAGTGAACACTTGGGCTCTGGGCAACTGAGGCAGATGACATCTCTAACTCCTGGGGGAGAGGCAGAGGCAGGCTAGAGGGTCAAAGACTACCATCACTTCCCTTTTGCCTCCCTTTGATTCCTGGCCTAAATCTGAGTACCTCCATCTTGACAGGGACAGAATTTCTGAGCGGGTAAATGGTGTTGTTTCTTTAGCATTGATTATTTGTGTCTTGAGCTCACCAATGCTTGCACCCGAAAAACAGTGGGGCCAGGGGCCATAACCGAATAATGCTCAGCAGCCTGAACAAAGTCCAAAGAAAGTTCACTGAACAAACTGAAAACCTTGTGGTGAAAAGAAAAAATACTTTGGAGTGTCGTTCTCACGTCACGTCAGAACGTTCTCACCTCACGTCAGAAACCCAGAATAGCACTTTGCTCACACTGGGAATTAATTGGTTGGTGCATTCAGTTTACAGAAGATTCCATGCAGGTGTTCTTAAATAAGAACTCTGGCAATGCAGAAAGATGAATGCTTCCAGAAAATTGAAAGACACTGTGGTGCCGTGGAAAGAGCATGGGCTTTGGAAGCAGACTGCCTTGGACAAGTTCCTTAACCTCTCTGTGCCTCCATTTTAGTTTTCTCATCTGTAAAATGGGGAGGAATACAGTACTCGCCCTGTCTCACAGAGTTGTTGTGAGGCTTCAGTATGATACCACATTTCCTAATACAGTCCCTGGTGTATAGCCGATGCTGGAAGAGGATAGCTCCACTCTTAGCTTCATAGTGGAAGAGCTATGTTGAGGTAGTGAAGAAAGGTTAAAATGTAGAAGGACAGGAGCCACAGCTCATGTCTTCTCAATGAAGATAAAGTGGCATCAGAAGCATGATGCAAGTCTGTAAACAAAGATAATACAATCTCTACAAATGGTTTGTGCACAGTGTTTCAGGGAGCAAGCTTACCACAGTGCCTGGAAGAAAGAGATAGTCGCCAAAAGATGATGGCAGCACGGGACACCCCTGTCACTAGCAAATATGGCAAGAGGCCCTTCAGCACATGCCTACTGTACCAGAGCCATCCCTGTGTACCAAGAAAGGAATTGCTTACTTGGGCAAGATTTTCACTGTGGGTTGTCACTAGCAATCAGGGAAAAATTCCCATTCAAATACCACCATCTCATCGTAGCTATTCAAACAGACAAAAATAAACAGTCTTTAGTGTGGAGAGGACGTGGGGAAAATGCACTCACAGACACTGCTGGTGGGGACGAAAATAGGCACAACCCTTTGGAAGATGGTTTGGTAGTTTCTATAAAATATTAAAAGGGGCCTTTACATCAGCCCAGCAATTCCACTTCTATGTCTATATCCCAGAGAATTACCCCCGGGTGCATTTGGAGACATAGACAAAGGATGGTTATTGTAGCTTCCGTTGTAATAGCCTGACTGCTCATTAGTTGGAGTGGTTAAACATTATAGCACATTCATGTGATGAAATATCACACAGCCATTTAAAAGTGAGATGTATTAGATGCAGGGACATGGAATCATTCCTGTGATTCATTGTTGGGATGTACAGGGAGTTTCAGCACACTGTTTGTTGCATGGTATCCCATTTATTTTGTAAATTTTTCGAGAAATGGTATATACTTGTATTTCATAGAAAACAAGTCTGAAAGGATAGGAGTTACCCCTGGGGAACAGGGATGGGAGTGCTGTTGGTGCGGTGGGGGGAGGGCGGTCCTGAATAGTCACTTTCCCTGTTTACTTTTTAGATGTCTGCATTATTTGAAATTCTTTAGATGAACGTGTTCTACTGAATCGATCTTGAAATAAATCATAATGAAACAAACGTATGCGATAGATTGGCTCAGTCACTTCTAGCCCATGCTTGGTCTGCATTTTCTCTGTTTTCAGATGATAATAATAATAATAATGCTCATGACAGTAGCTAACATTTATTAAGTGTTTACTATGTGCTGAGTGATGTTCCAAGTGCTTTACATGTATTAGCTCGTATAATCTTCACAAGATCCTTATGAGGTTGTCTTAGTCTGTTTAGGCTGCTATAACAAAAATACCATATACTGAGTGGCTTATAAATAATAGAAATTTATTTCTCACAGTTTTGGTGGCTAAGAAGTCCAAGAGGCAACTGCAGATTTGGTGTCTAGTGAGGGCCCACTTCCTGGTTCACAGAATGCAGTTTTCTTGCTGTGTCCTCCCGAGGTAAAAAGGGTGAGGAAGCTCTTTGGGGTCTCTTTTATGAGACACTAATTCCATTCATGAGGGTTTCACTCTCATCACCTCATCACCCCCCAAAGGCCCCTACCTCCAAATATCATCACATTGGAGATTAAGATTTTAACATGTGAATTTCAGAGGGAGGGGCACAGACATTCGGTCTATAGCAGAGGTAGACACTATTATCATCCCCATTTTACAGATCAGAAAACCAAGGCTCAGAGAGTTTAGAATACTTGTTAAATCATCCGTCTTGTAAGTGATGAGGCTGGGATTTGGAGTCAGAGAGTCTTGCTCTCAAAGAGTTAAGAGACTGACTGGGGAGATGCATACTCTCTGTCTCTATCTGTCTTCCCCCCACCACACACATTCAGCAATGCACATGACAAAATGCAATATAGAAGAGTCCTACAGAGAATGAATGCTACAGAAAGCATCTGAGAGAAAAAGTGCTCATTACAGGCTCATGGACTTAGGGACCAATGCTTAGAGTTGGATACACAGCCCTCCTGATTCTTCTGTGGCCAAGAATATGCTTAGTGGGGCATCTGGAAGGGGTACCTTAAAAGCTTATAGCTAAAGGATAAAACAAAGCCTAGAAGCCCACCCAGACCTCTGCTCATACATTATTCTGAGTTGGAACTGGGCACCGCAGCTGTGCTGAAGCCAGCTATGGTAACGAACACAGTTCTGAGCCCCGGCCTCATTCTCAGTGATATGGACTAACTCTAATCTAAGGTCATATAAAACCACAGCTGGAAGGGCCTTTTGATGCTCATCTTTCGCTGTTTTTATAGATGAGGAAACTGAAGCTCAGAAAGTGGTTAACTTGTTCAAGGTCACACTGCTATTTCGGTGCCCAAAATATGGCAGGATGTCCCTTAGAAGTAAAACACATCACCTGGCTAAAAGAGTCCCTCTGCCTTGTGATTTAGGTAAAGGATTTAGGGGCTTTCTCCCTTCCATTCTCTCTCTCTCGATCTCTCGATCTCTCTCTCTCTCTCTACACACACACACACACACACACACACACACACACACACACACACGTTTGACAATTTCACTTCCTCATGCTTTTGTTCATGTCTTTCTCCATTGATTATCTCCTACTCTCCTTATAAAGTATTGGAATTTGGTCAGCCTTTTTCCTCCCTGTGTGTGGGTGGAGAGGGAAAAATGTTTGAACTGTCCAGACATGACTTTTCAAAGGGCATCATTATCATGGCCAGAGGATGAATGATGGGCCTCCAAAGAGAATCTGGAGAGCGGGCCCCAGTTTTCAGGGATGGCATTTCACGTGCTTGCTTGGAAGACGATGAGTTAGTACCTCTGTGACATGATCAATTATATAGGGCCAGGGTTAGGGTTACGTAACAGGCCTGCCTACAGGAAAAATCTTCTAGAACAGAGGGGTGGAAAAAATGTGCTGTGCAATTGCATAATAATCTTGTGAAAAACAAAATGCCTTACCCATTTTAATAAAAACACTGGGAAAAAAAACGATGAGTCCTCACTCTGTCTAATCAATTGCAGGGCTTCATAAAAGAAGCAAAGCTGCTCTTTCCCCCACAAATAAGCACAAAATCCATCTTCAAAAGCGACCTATTTTATTACACCTATTCTTGGCTCTTCAACTCCTCAATTTATAAATGGTTATTTTTTTCCCCTAAGTTGGGTGGAGATGGGTGGGGAAGAGCAGAACGGGACTCACAGGTGTCTAGTTTTCTGAGCTATGTGCCATGGGGCTGTTTTTCCAAGTCCATCAGTCAACCTGAGGGTTAATTTGGGGGTTGGTCATGTAGAGTTGAAGCGCACAAAAAGGTCTGGCAGCGAAGAGCCGTGATTCAACTCTGCTCTGGATAAGCTCCGGCACCAGATAAAATGGCTACATTCATGCCTGTTTCTAGGCCCAACCAGACCCATTATTCCTCAATCTCCTTCAGGGTAATTTCATAATAAACTCTGCACATAAACTCCGGTGCTTCAACTCCCTTTCCTATGCTTATCCAAACATCCATACAATACTTGGTCTCTTTCTTTTATGCTGGAATGGGCTCCTTGCCTTTAGCCTAGTTTGTCTGAGTCAAAAGATTTTAAAAAAGGTGACTTCTTCCGGGAAGCATTTCTTAGCTCGCTCTCATACTCTATGCCTTCCAGTGTGGATTTAGATACTTCTCTTCAGTGTGACCTTAATCTGCTTTATCGATCATTGTCTACGTGGCATTCTTGTCTCATCCATAGAATGCTCGAGGGGAGGAATCAGATAGGCTTTGGGTCTGTATCTGTATCAGGCAGCACTGCTTGGCACAGAGAAGGGGCTCAGTCTGTATTTCTGGAATCGAACAAAATGCTGGGGCTAACTTGATATCATGAGATGAGAGGGGGCACTAATGGGTTTAGCAAGTATATGTCCCTGTTGGAGTGGATTTTGAAGACTAGCAATCTTTAAAGAGCCTAAGAGCAGAAAATAAGGAGGCTGTGAGCTATAGCAGCACTATAAACAGGGACACAGAGCCTGAATTCGTGGTCTGGACATTTTTGCCTTTGGTTTGTGTCCTTGGAGCTACAAACTACCAGGCTTAGTTCCTCGGAGAGGTGTCTTCATTGAGTCATATTTATAATCTATTTCCCCAAGTGGAATTGGATTTCATGGGTGGTTTACCTAGTCCAGGGACTCTCAGTAACATTCAGGGAACACTCCATGCCCATGGTGAGCAGGGAGGCAGGTGGTTCCAGGCTAGCACATACTGGCATTATTATGGCAAAATAAACAGTTTTGTTTCAGTCGAAACTCTCCTGGTCAAAGCGAGTTAAAAAATGAGGGCATTTCTAAGATAAAGAATGCCAGTGCAAACGGAGAAGTGGGATAGGAATGTGTGTGTGTGTGTGTGTGTGTGTGTGTGTGTGTGTGTGAAAGAGACAGACAGGCGCACACAGAAGAGAGGAACTACTTGATTCCTGTAATTTAGACTCATGTCTAAAAATGAGAGCAAACGTCTACAGTGTTTACTCTATGCCAAGCATTGGCTTCAGCACCTTACAATGAGCATCTTACTGAAGTCTTACAATCTTTTGAGGTAGTACTGTTATGAATCCTATTTTATACATGAAAATAGTAAGCTTGGGCAAGTGAAATAACTTGCCAAATGTCACAGAATTGATAAATGACAGAGCTGGGAATTTAAACTTCATTTGTTTCATTCTGAAGCTCACATTCTTCCCTCTAATTAAAGGTGTAGTTTATTTGCAATAAATGACACAAACCTGAAAGATACAACCAAATAATATTTTACATATGTATATACCTATATGATCACCACCCAGGTCAAGATGTAGAATATTTCCATCATCCCAGAAAGTTCTTTTGTGTCCTTTTCCAGTCAACACCAAGGTAGCCACTCTTCTAAATTCTATCACCATGTATCAGTGGTTCTCAAAGTGTGGGCCTGGAACCAATAGCATCAGCAATACCTGGGGACATGTTAGAGGTGCACACTCTCAGGCCCCACTCCAGCCCTACTGAATTAGAAACTCTGAGAGTGGGGCTTAGAAAACTATGTTTTAACAAACTCTTTAGGTGATTCTGTTGCACAACCAAGTTTGAAAACTGCTGCACATAGAAGTTTTATGTGCTTTAGAAATTCATATATATGTAAATATAAGTATATATATATGAATATATTTATAGAGAAAGAGAGGATCATATAGTATGTATTCTTTTGTGTCTGGCCTTTTTTTTCTCAGCAAAATATCTGTGAAATTTATTCATATTGTTACATGTATCGGTAATTCCTTCATTTTAAATTTCTGATTAGAATTCCATTGTGTAAATATATCGTGTTATCTCTTTGATAGGTTGTTAAGTAGAGATTTTATTAAGGAACATTTATGTAAGGGAAATCTTACATTTGTTAAGGCAAATAAATTTATGGAATCACAAAATCAAGGAGCAACTTCAGCAAGAGGGAAGTAGGTTGTATCATATGACACAATTTCCAGAAAGGCAATGCTATCCTCCTAAGTCTCTTCATTACTTGCTTGCCAATGCTGGAAACTTATTTCATAGGAAGCTAAGACTTTTATTCCACAATAAATTCTAAAACCTAAAAGGCATATGTGTACTCCAAAATTAAAAAAGGAAAGAAAATAGAGTGAACGTCGTGCTGACGTGTTAATGATCTCTCCTTTCTTGCCAGTAAAGGACAAAGTTGCCAAATGTAGAGCATGTATACTATCACTTACTAATCCAAGCCCTTAACAGGCATTACTAATCAATTGTGCCATTTTTAAATGTTGATTCCCAGTGAAATCTCAGGATCTTTCTCAACAAATTCTCTCAGGTCATGCCAACTTTGGCCTAATTCGTGTGTGTGTGGGGGGAGGGCGGGTAGAGAGAGAGAAGGAGATTTTTTACAGTGTTTAGAACTGAAGAGGGGAAAAAGACACCGTGGAGGGGATGTATGGCTCAGGAAGAGAATCAGAGTCATATTTTGTCTTCTGTGCCCTATTTTCTTTTGTGTTTACACTGGAAAGCCCATTAAGTATGGGTGGTCAGGATATAGAAAATTCTTAGTTAACTGAATTTGTGGGAAATGAATATAACGGCACCAAAAACAAAAATAACAACAACCCTCCCCCCCCAAAAAATAACAACAACCAGCAGTTTCACTGAGAACTAGGTTTTGGGGCTTGTGGTAAGTGATTCATATGCATTGTTTCATCTAATTCCCAGAACCCTGCTGGGCTAGTATTATTACCCCCATATTAAACATATAGGCCTAGAGAGGTACCCAAATGCATGTGATAGAGCTGAGATTCAAATCCAGGCTATCTCACTCCATATCCCATGTTCTTTGGAAACCACTACACCATACTGATTCCAAGATAATTAGATTTATTTAAGATGACTTAGAACCCCTTTTCTTCCCAAATCTTGTTAAAAATGTCTGAGTCCACTTTCTTGCCTTAATAAAAATACAGTGATCATCACTGAAGACCTCAGGGTTATCATCCTTACCTTCAGTGGTTACATTCATGATTAGAGCTGTCAGTGGTGCAGGTGTAGATTAGGTGAAGTATATGAGATTCACCCTCATGGTGTCTGTTCCCTCTTTTTAGTTCTAAATACCATTATGACTATACACACACACACACACACACACACACACACACACACGCAGAAATTAGGGCATTTCTTGGGAATTAACCTTGGAACTACAGATAAACAAACTTATTCATTTATCAAACATGTAACACATGTCTAGTATGTACCATTTGCCAGACTTTAAGTTCCATGAGTACAAAGATCTGTCTTATTCACTCTTATATTCCAATTACCATGTGCTTGGTAAATATTTGTTGAATGAATAGAATTATGAATAAATAAATGTGTGCATGAATGCCAGGCACTGTACTGAGCTCTGGGATATGAACTTGACTTCTAATTTTGGTCATTTATCTCAAAAGTGCAGGGATCTTACCAGGTGGCTAAAAGTTATGTGCTTCTGACTATTAGACTTCTGGAATTTGTCCATATACAATATGTATGGGAAATACGAAGTTTGGTCTTCTCAGGTTGCAGCTGCTATTTTTTTCCCCAATAACTTAATGGTCAAGAATTTTTTTCCATAAAAAAGGATGAGATCTTGCCATTTGTAAAAACATGGATGGACCTAGAGGGTATAGTATAAATGAAATAAGTCAGAACGAGAAATAGAAGTACCATATGATTTCATTCATATGCGGAATCTAAAAGACAAAACAATAAGTGAACAGTCTCAGACTTATAAATACAGAGAACAAACTCATGGTTGCCAGAAGGAAGAGGGGAATGGGCAAAATGGGTGCAGGGGAGAGGGAGTTACAGGCCCCCATAGGGAATGACTAAGTCACAGAAATACACGGCCCATCATATAGGGAATGTACTTGAAGATACCGAATGGTGACAGATGGTAGCTGTACTTGCAGTGAACAGAGCATAATGTATAAGGATGTTGAATCACTCTGTTGTATGCCTGAAACTAATGTAACATTGGGTGTCAACTATACTCAAATAGTAAAAAAGTTAACTTGAAAAAAAAATTATTTCCAGCAGACAGAAGCTTCCTTTTTTTAAAAAAAAAAAAAGCTGAACTTATTGATGCTGGCAAGAAAATTGAAACATTGTGTCCATAGTGATTTTTACATTGGATGCTTCATTTGGATGCTTCATTTGAAAAAATGCAAAATAATGAAAGAAGGGAGAGAGTTCCTCACTCTTTTCACAGTTAAAATGTATTACGTGGTAAGGTAGTCTTTTTCAAAAATAAGTCAGTGTTGGTTCAGTATTGAGCAAAATGCTTCAGTGGTTTTTGTAAAATTGAAAGTAGCATATTCCTAATCTAGTGCAAGTGAGCATTCCAAAAGGCCTCATTTTTTTTTTCTCAAGTTATGCACAGGACCTGGAACAATGGCAAGCAACTTACCCGGGCATATTTCCACGGAAGCTCAGGTATCTTGCCTCTCTGTCTCACACCAAAGCAGTACAAATAGCACACTTGCAGAGTTGGAGTGGTGCCCATGTCACCTCAGCATCAAATGCAATTGGATTCTGATGAGCAGGAACCAGAAGGCTTATATTATCCTTAAGAACAGTGCCAGCCACTCGCTCAGTTGGTGCCACCTCTTAGGCACAGGTTGGTAAAGCAGATCACTTTTCCTTAAAGGGTAAAAAAAAAATAATGACCATCTTTCTTGCTATTTTTGCAGCTGTAGAGTGAGAATCATCCACGAGGAAGGTCAAAAAATATCAATACAAACTTCTCTTTGGGGCCCATGTAGCCATTCTAGGACCATATTCTTTTTTTCCCCCAAATATGTTTATTTTATTTTTTCAGTGTTACAAGATTAATTGTTCATGCACCACACCGAGTGCTCCATGCAATACGTGCCCTCCTCAATACCTACCACCAGGCTCGCCCAATCCCCCACCCCCTCCCATCTAGGACCATATTCTAAGAAATGTTGCCAGTGACAACAATCAAGGGCTTATATTCCAGAGTGATACTGTGTGATTTGGAAGAGAAATTCAGGTTTCATTTTTGTTATTGCCCTTATACGGGCAACAGCTGCTATGGTGCCAAACTGTGGAGGTATTTGGTGATACCATCCCCAAAGCTGTTTTTTTTTTTTTGGAGGGTGATGATATTACACTTAATTGTTCTCACCACATCTAGATTTATTAGTTTCCTATGGCTGCTGTAACAAATTACCACAAACCTAATGACTTAAAACAACACAAATGTATTCTGTTACATTCTGGAGGTAAAAAGTCTCTCTCTTTTTTTAAAAGGATTTGTTTATTTATTAGAGAGAGGGGCAGAGGGAGAGATTTGAGCATGGAGCCCAATGAGGGACTTGTTGTCAAGACCCATGAGATCATCACCTGAGCTAAATCCAAGAGTGGGTCACTCAACCAACTGAGCTACCGAGAAGCCTCTAGAGGTAAGAAGTCTTAAAATCAAGGCATCTACAGGGCTAAGTTCCTTTGGCAGACTCTAGGGGCCAATCCATTTCCTTGCTTTTTCCAGCTTCTAGAGGCCAACTGCACTCTTTGGCTTATGCCCCTTCCTATCTTCAAAGCACACCACTTTGACCTTGGCTTCTATCATCACTTCTCCTTTTTCTGCCTTTGACTTTCTTGCATCCCTCTTATAGGAACTGCTGTATTTATCTTGAGCCCACTGAAAAAATGCTTTATAATCTCCCCATCTCAAGATCTTTAATCACACCTGAAAAATCCTCTTTGCCATATAAGGTACCATTTTCAACAGTTCTAGAGATTAGGACATGGACGTCTTTGCAGGGCCATTATTCTACCACATCAGTCCAGCTGTAATGATAACAATGCTTTGCTTACTTGGTTAGGGTACCTAAATTCATGAAGCTAATATTGCTTGTCTGATGCTTTGTAAGTAGCATACTGATGATTATGGATTACATAATATTATCCCAATAACAACTGTTATGAGGTAAGCGTTACTATAATCTCATTTTGGAGATGCAGTAGTGGAGCTCATAGAAGTTAATAAACTTGCCCAAGTTCACATAGCTAGGAAGTGGTAAAGCCAGAACTGAAATTCTGATATATCTTACTATAAAGCCCATGAAATTTCCAGTTCTTCACTCTGCCTCAGTAGTTTCGCTAAGTTTATTTACTTCATTTTCTGGTCACTGTATGTACCTAAACCTTGACCAGAAATATTACAGCTGGGCACCTTGACCACATGTAGCTACCTAAGGGAAAATTCATTACCACCACTCCAAGTGCAATTCAGGTTAACTCCAGAAACATTTATCAAGTATCAGCTTATCGCCCACCCCGTGCGAAGTTCATATCTCACTGATGGTGATGACTCATTGGGGCCGTATTGATATCGTCAGAGAATTAGACTGCAGCCATATCATTTCATACTTCTCTCTCAGGATAAAAGGGAGCAGATACCTCTTGAGCAGTTCGGTGAAAAGACCATGCCTTGCCACCGCCACTGGGAAATTGCCTAGTTTCCTAAGCTCCTTTAGCTTGGAAACCCATCCACCTCCAGGAGATAAGAGATAAGAGATAGTTTACTGCACTGTTCAGAGATAGTCCCCGAGGTAAGCAGTGTCCCTGCGTCTACGGAGGTGGAAGAACAATTGTGGACCCGGGAAGGTTTAATCTAGAAGTAGCATGGCTATATTTTATTTAATAGTATGTAACTTCATCTTTTCAGGGACAGTAGTAGGTCAAACCCAAAGCTGATAGTCATGGTGGCATTAATCTGATCGTTTTTATTGGCCAATAAATACTTTATTCTTTTAGAGCCCCCCGCATTTTTTGTATCCCATCTCAGTTGCCCTGAACCCTCATTTCATACAGATCACCAGATGCTCTGCTTCTGTCTATATTCTAATCTCAGACTGGTTGCTCCTGTGTCCCATTTTCTAATGGGCTCTAGTCCTCATGGTTTTTTTTTTTTTTTTCCTCATGGTTTTTATAATAACTGTGTACAAAGTTACTAAAATTCATAGCTTTGTTATTCCTCCTAAGTAGTAATTTTAACTATTGAGAGAAGGAAGGAAAGGGAGAGGGAAAGGATGGAGAAGAGGATGGCGGGAGAAGGAGAGAGAAAGAGAGAGAGAAGGATTTTCAAAGCTCTCACACCTGGAAAGTTCTTTCCTCTCCACCCCCACGCTTGTGATCCTCTTCCAAATTCTTTTTATCATATTCTCTTAGACTTCCAAGTGTTAAGCAGCCTCAAGAGCTACTTCTTTCCCCATTCATTAAAAGCTACCTAGTCCTATTGATTTTTTGGTTCAGTTTTACACTTACTAAAACTTTAGTATGTGCCAGGCACTGTGATGGGTTCTAGAGAAACAAACAAAATCACACAAACCCCATAACCTGGGGTGCCTGGGTAGCTCAGTCAGTTAAACGTCCAGCTCTTGGTTTCGGCTCAGGTCATGATCTCAGGGTCGTAAGATCGAGCCCTGTGTCAGGCTCCACACTCAGCGCAGAGTCTGCTTGAGATTCTTTCCCTCCCCCACATCCTCCCCCTCTGCTCCTCCCCTTCTCTTTCTCTAAAACAAATGGATAAATAAAATCTTTAAATTAAAAAACCCCACAACCCGTAGGAGTTTTTAAGTTTAGGAAGAAGCATACACTGTAACAGAACATTTTAGTGTACTGTAATACAGACAAACGCACTTAAAGCTGTGGGAAAACAGAGTTCTTGAAGAGCTAACTATTCATTTTGGTGGATGAATAGAAATTAATTATGCAAAATAATTGAGAGTCTTCATTTCTTTAATAATGTCTTTGGCTTGCATCCTTTCCTCTCTGGGTTCACCGCCCCACTTTGATCCAGACCTAGGTCAGCTCAATCTCAGACTGTTTATTAAAATAGTGTCTCAATCAGTCTTCAAGTTTCCTCTCTGGTGTCTTAACTTCCCTGCTATCCACTGACCCCTGTCCATCCTCCACCTTGCTAATGGCTTCATAAAATATTTCTTTGTAGAAATCATCATTCTTTCCTTACCACATTTCCCAGCTCCGAAATCTTTGATTTCCTACTGCTTTCAAGATAAAACCTTGAACCCCTCATCTGGCGTGCACTGCTCTCTACAATCCAGTCCTCATCTATGGGCCTAGATCTCCTATAATTTCTGACACATAGTGAGAGCTTCTTCAGTTAAAATGGTATCAGTTGTCAGAGTACATTTTACTCTCTGAGGGAAGGGGATGAGGACATATTGAAAGCTAATTTCTAAAGCTTAAAAAATAAATAAATCTACAACCAAAAAAACAATTTCTGACACATAACCTGCTCCCTACTCAAAGTAAATGTGTGTGTAATTTCTCAAGCTTCCAGATATGTTCTTCTGTTCAGAACGCCTTCCTCTACCTAATCCCCAGCCAGATCTAACTTCTACTCTTCCTTCAAGAACTAGCTCAAGCCCCATACCCTGTATAGAGACTACCTGGCCCAACCCAACCCTCTGCAGTCACTGCTTTCTCCAGTAGACTCCAATCATCTAGCAATCAGCATATGTGATCTTCTATTGCACTACACAATCCCAGTCTCTCTCACTGTGCAGTCATCCACTTAAGACAGAGACTATGTCCTGTGTCTCTTCATGTCTCCAGTGTTTAAGGAGCTCAGGACATTTTTATAATGTTGGTAAGAGTCAGTCATGTGGTACATAGAGGGGATATATGTGGAAAAGAACTCTTAGGATCCCTTATATCACACCCTGTAGGAAGGGACACTCAAATTGTTTACATGAAAGGCCAAAGTGAGAGCTTTCTTAGGGATAAAATTAAGCCAGTGGTACAAGGCCGGATGTTTATAGGGGCCAAGAAGAGAACATAATTAAGCTAGAGGTAAGCCAACATTTTATTTAACAAATCTTTACACAGAGCTTACTGTGTGCTGGGCATTATTCTAAATGCTTTACGAGTATTAATTCACCTAATTCTCACTACAACTCAACTATTACTATTCCCATTTTATAGATGAGACAACCAAGGCACAGAGAGGTTGAATCATTTCCTAAAGGTCACATGATTAGTAAGTGATAGATCTTGGATTTCAACTCAAGTACTCTATTAGTGTCTCTATTCTTAACTTTTGAGAAGTGTTGGTTTTCCAAAAGAGACTGGTGAGTCCAATGGTGACCTGGAGAAAGTATGATAAACCTAAGACTCTTAAATTTAAAGAAAATTGTGAACCAGGATAAACATGTCTGTGGGCCAGGTTGGCCAGGGTGCTAAGCATTTGCAACCTCTGGATTGAGTCCAAAAACGACAGGGAAAAGGTTATTATTTGTAACACCACATTTTTTCCAGGACAGCAAGATGCATCCTCGATTATGTCCTCTCTACCTTGACATCAGCTCACATGCCTATTATGGGGATTTGTCAAAGAAGAGGAGAAGAATCAGTGTTAACTGTCATCACTTTATATGTTTAGGTTTGCAGATTCATCTTGTGAGAGATTTATGAACCTCTCCAGGGAACTAATGACTCCCCTGCAGTTGCTCCCATAACACTTTGTTGATAACTTTACCAAGTTGTTTATCAAATGTCACTCTTTTCCCTATTTGAGATGAAGAATTTTTCACTTTCTCTTAGAACAAAAGATACTGTCTCCAGATACTTACCTATAGATTAAAGCAACTTGTAACAGTTTTAATGTATATTGATTAAAATGTGTTCAGCAAGTCTCTCTGAGCTTCTAACTTTGGCACTTTGCATCGCCGACAACAGGACCCCCTCTTTTATGGCGCCTCTAGATTTAAATGCAGACTTCTACCAGCCCAGGATGTTTAAAACTAACATAAGGTAATCTGCATCTTTGAAAAAACATTTTCAAATAGCTTTATTTTAATGTTTTTTTTTGGTTCAGGTTTGAAAGAGTAAGTGTAAATATGCAGTACGTTTGGAAAATTCCAGAAAGTTTAAAGAAATATAGAAGTGGAAAATTTCATAATCACAACTCAACTGTACAAGACTGCAAGTCTCTTTATTTCGCTACAGTTGAAGTTCACCTAGCTTTTAACTTGTTTTTCAATTTTCTGCAGTAACTTAGTTCTACAATATATCTTAAGTATTTCTGATTCTAAACTCAGTCCTTTATGAAGGACTCAACTGCCTCTTCCTTTCTTCTGGGTGTTCTAATTTCCTCTGGGTGTGAGCATCGACCCTCTATCCTGACTGACCTCCACTGAGGTGTGTGTAGCTTGTTTAGCCCGGGCTTGTGTATCAGCAGCTCTGCATTCCATGCTGATATGGTTACTTGCGTACCTATCTTGGTGCGGGCAATGCACAGTAATGGTTTAGGGGTAGGGTGAGTGGGGAAACGGGAAGCTTGACAGTAATCTCAGGCTACTTGGACCTCCTTTTCAGCTCATATGGATAAACTCAGTTGCTGGGACTCTTCAGACTTCGGCTGTCCAGTTGTTCTGCTACTCAGCTCCTTGTCCCTGGGCTATGGCAACATCTTGGCAGACATACTGTTTATCAATTCTTGGTAATTTTCCTTGCTCCTTTCAGACACATGAGAACTTTTCAGATTACCTCCACCCACCTTGGAAGCTAAGGGAGATTCAGGAAAAAGTGGCACTATATCAAGTGCCTTGTGCCTAGACATGCCACGCTGACGTTTCTATTCCAACACGGCCATTCTCCTATCACCAGGGGCGTTCTTACAGGCTGCCTCCTCCAAAAGATGCAGTTGAGAAATGGGGCACATTTAGAATTCGAAAGTAGATCTGATTTTTTTTCAACTTTTCATCCTCGTTTCAGTGGCTTTTGACCTAGGGAGGGGGCATCTTTAGTCTCTCAAACTTCTCCAAACATCTGCTCGTACAGAAGGGATTCTTTTTTTCTTTTTAGGGCTGAAAAACTCTCCTATACCATTATAAATTCTTCCCTACTAAATGATTTATGTTATAAACCCTGGATCCACCAGTCTTTGTGAATGGCAAGTTTTAGAATTCCAAAATGTTATTTTTCTCTCTTGGGTGGCTCACTCTAGCAAATCAAAGTTTCTTTGGCTTTCAGTCTCTCCTCTTAGCTAAGGAGTTTACAGTTTTATTTTGAAACTCAAATGTAAAAATTTTGACTCATTGTTTTCCTGGGTTATTTTTTGTCCTTCTCTCCCTGGGGCAATAAGCTTCGGAGCTAGTATCTAATTTTAATTGTGAGATGTACTGCAGGACAGAAAGGATTATCAAGAAGGAAAACAAGCATCAATTAATATTTTAAAATGCTGTGCTGCATAAGAAAATAAAAATCAATTGCAATTTCAAACCCTGGGAAAACACTAGTATTTTGGTGTCTCTCTTTTTGCTCTATTTCTATGCATGCATATGTGATGTATTTTCTGTGTATAAATGTTGTATGGTAGGCTTCTTATTTTTTGGCCCATATGATATATCTTTAGATATTCTCGGAGGAGTTGGAGATCAAGGACAAATGTTCTGGCTCAGTTTTTGCCTTCTTAGCATATCTCCCCAAAGTCTTGTTGACCATTCTTTGACCTCCTGAGGGAATGGGAATGAATATTTCCCGATAGCAGTTATTATGACCCTCACAAGTGAACACCACAGAAATCTGCAGAAAATAGTTCAAACTACTCTTTCCTCAAGGCCTCTGGTGATTAATCTAAACTATATAGGTGAGTAGTAGCAGGCAGTGCCTGTAAAGTTGGTTGGTGAGACCTTGATTTTTCTCTCTTGTCTTGCCTACTTTACTGAGGGTGTGTTGACCCCACGTTTGGGTTTGTTCTGGGAGGGTTTTTTCTCTAGCCGTGTGAAGGGGAATGCCTTCTCTTTCTCTTCTTTTCATTTTTGTTCTTTTAACTTCATTCTTTCCTCCTGAAGTCCCCGCTTCCCCCGTTTCTTCTAGGTCTGTCATTTGCAAGTTCCAGAACAATGCCAATCTACCCCCAACCCCCTCTCTTCCTCTTTCTTCTTGTAAATTGTTAATCTCAACACGGGTTGTTAGTTCTGTTCTGCCAGATAGAGGGAGAGGGATGAGTTCTGAATCCTATAAATGGAGGAGGGAATGGTGGAGGAAGAATGTCAGAGTGACCCTGTGCTCGGGATTGCAGTCTGCTATTTGATATTTCTATATTCTTGGGCAGAACAAAATAAAAAATAATTTTAAAATGCACATCTCACAGGGGGAATTTCTTTCCTGCCCAAATCCTTCACTGGAGAAGAATCCTACATGGGAGATGAATCGCTCCCTTGTCAGCATAAGCATGGTCTTAATTTAACAAAAACCATTTGTCCCCTTCTCAACTTGGATTACGTTTCAGAGGTTTTTTCATTAGCTTGACACTGAATGGCATCACTGAGCTATGCTTTCTTTTTTCTTACAATCGTGTAGCAAGCATCTCCTTGTGGTAATTTTTAAAAACATATTTTTAAATATCAGCATACTACTCCTTAACATCTGCTCCATAACATATTTAATTATTCCCCTATAATGTTTAATATTTAGACTGTCCATGTTTTAGTACTATAAAATTCATCTGGCATGTTAAGATTTGTGCATACGTCTAATAATTTCCCTACAATGGTATCTTTAGGAGTGGAATTAGAGGATAAATTTTTTTATTGAAATGTTTGAATTGAAAAGGAATTTTGCGTTTAAATTGTAAAAACAAAATAAACCAGGTACTAAAAAAAATAAAGAATCATACATAGAACATAAGAAATGTAAATCATTTCTGCCATCTTACCCCTCAGAAATAATTTTTATCAGGTTAATGTCTATTTTTAGTATGAACAATTTTAATGCTCTTTTTAGTATTATCTATTGCTCTCCCCAAAGATCAGCCATTTTCAATTCCCACTTGCAGTTGATAAAAGTGCTGATCTCACTGCATACTCATCAACCTTAAGTATTCTTGTTTATCAATATTGTTCACGTTCGATGAACAAATTGATATTGACAGGGGTTTTTTACATTAACATTACCGATTTTATATATAATTTATATATGCATATTATAAATATTTTCTTCACTTTTGTAATTAAAAATTTTTTGAAGTTTTTTTTTTTCAAAGATTTGTTTATTTATTGAGACAAAGAGCATGAGTGGAGGGGAGGGACAGGGGCAGAGGCAGAGAATCTCAAGCTGACTCTAATGCACATCTGTGACGTTTCTTTCATGTCCTGTGTTTCCAGAATTCCAAAATAGCTGAATAGATATAATTGGTTTTCTAACTTTATGATCAAATGATAACGTGGGTTATCCTGGGTTCTTTAGCTTTTAAGATGACTTGCTGTGTTTTAGAAAGGTGATAGTACCAGTCTTTATTCTTGAAATGTTGGCTGAAATGCCAGACGGAAGGTTCCTGCCATTTTCCTTTATTGCCAAGGTTCTTGAAGTTATTTTTACAGTACTCTGGAATCAAGGGTTTTAAATTACCTTTTTTTTTCCCAAAGATTTTATTTATTTATTTATTTGACAGAGAGAGAGATCACAGTAGGCAGAGAGGCAGGCAGAGAGAGAGGAGGAAGCAGGCTCCCCACTGAGCAGAGAGCCCGATGCAGGGCTCGATCCCAGGACCCTGAGATCATGACCTGAGCCGGAGGCAGAGGCTTTAACCCACTGAGCCACCCAGGTGCCCCTTAAATTACCTTTGAAAAAAAAATTGTCTCCCACAATAATTGTTTGAAAGTCATTGTTGTCTAAAGTTCCTGGACCTAGCATTCCCTTAGAAATACACATTCTTTCAGTCAGAAATACACCCTGAAAGTTTGTGTGGGCTCCATGTGGTTTCAAAGCAGTAAGACAACTTGAAGCTCCATATAAGTAAAGACTTAGGTGTGGAATCTTTGGATGGCAACAGTGGTTTTTTGTTTTTTAATGGTGTCTAGAAGAAAAGGATTAAATTCTACTTAAATAAAAAACACTAATTTCTTTAAGTTGACAACCTTCCCATATGTTCAAAATGGAACAAAAAGAGCTAAAACCTGTTATTTCTATTAACATTGTTTTTAAATCAGACTTTTCAAATGTTAGAAACAATGATATGAAGTGCCCTTATCTGCTGAGACCTAAGGAAGAGCATTTTAAAGTGGCATTAAACGGGAAATGATTACGTTTCAATTTTGTACTAGTTAAAAAGTGCTAAATATACTACTTGAAATTATTGTTTACAGATTAGTGACAAGGGATGATGATAGGATCCATTTGGGCTGTGATTTCCAGATGCTCTCAAACATACAGTACTTCCAAACTCACGTCCAGCCATAAGCTATTTTGCTAACATGTCAGACTAATCTGTAATTTTATATGTGATTTCTACTTTTACAGACCTGTTTTAAAAATAAAACACATTTTTATAACAAAAATTGAAAAAAAGCACCCAGGTGCCCCTGAAGTGTTTTTACTTAGAATTTTTACTTTTTTATGTAGTCACATTTATCACTCTTTCCCTTTATGATTTTTCTTTCATATTTAAAGGGCCTTCCCTTCTCCCATGAGCAGATAAATATTTACCCATATTTTCTTACAATCATTTAAGGTTTAAACATTTTTAAATGTAATTTATTTATCCATTTAGATTTATTTATTTATTTGAGGGAGAGAGAGGGAGAGCCGGGAGGTGGAGGCAGAAGGAGAGGGAAAGAGAAAATCTCAAGCAGGCTCCCCACTGAGCTCGGAGTCCAATGAGGGGGCTCGATCCCACGACCCTAGATCATGACTTGAGCCAAAACCAAGAGTCAGACACTCAACGAACAGAGCCTACCAGGTGCCTCTTTAATGTAATTTAACCATGATATATTTCAACCATAAGAAAAGTATATAAATTTAATATAACAAGCACCCATTAAACACATAGATTTAACAAACACTAACATTTTGCCATATTAAGTTTTTTCATAAATACAATTACCTCTATAGCTAAAGACTGACCTCCATCTCTTTCCCTTCCCTGCCTCTGCTGAACTTTATGTATGTAACTTACCTTCATTTTCTATATTTTCTACATATGTTTACAACCATGTGCATTGTGAAGTATTGTTTCATGGACTTTACAATTTTTATCAAAATAGGATCCTTTTCCACTTTACTTTTGTTGTTCAATATTATACTTTCAGCATTTACCCAGATAGATACCTATATTTCTAGTTTACATATTTTACTACTTTATTACATGTAATTGTATACATTTGGAGTTCTTTTTGTGAATTGCCTATTCTTATCACTTGTCTACTTTTTATTGCATTGTTGGCTTTTTTTGAATTATGGATTATTCGGATTATTTATTCTTGACCCAAATCATTTGAGTGTTATATATGTAGTAAATCTGTCCCAAATCTGTAACTTGTCTTTTAAGTTTATGACACTTTATGATATACACAGATTTTTTATTTTAACATAGCGTATTTATCAACTATTGACTTTAAGGCTTGTATTACTATTATGATGAATCTTGATACCTGGTAGGGAAAATTCTCCTTTTTTTTTTTATCATTTTTTTGACTGTTTCTTGGTTTTTTTTAGGTCTTTGATGTCTCCAAATGAATTTCAGAGTCAGTCTGTCCGTTTCTGTGAAATCCCCTTTTAGAACTTAAATTGGAATTCTGTTGAATCAGTTGATTAACTTGGAAACAACTGTGACCTTTAAAATATTTTCTCCCTATCAACAAGCATGGTACAACTCTCTATATCGCTCATCTCTTACAGCATTGTCAACTGTGAGTGATCACAGCTGTGGTTCTTCATATTCAATTGCCTACTTTATTTTCCTTGTCTCTTTGCACCAGCTAGGATCTCTAGTATATGCTTAATAAAAGCAACAATGTGTCATTCTTGTCACTTCCTCAACTTTAAAAGGAATACTGCATTTTGAAAATCTTCCCAGTAAGTAACATGTCTGCTGTTTTTTGAGGGTTTGATAGCTCTTATCAGGTTAAGGAAGATCCCATATATTTGTAGTTTGCTAAAAGTTATTTCACTCTTGAGTGGACTTTGGATTTTCTAAAAAAAAAATGCTGTAACCACATTAAAAGATTTCCTCCCTTAATCTATTAAAATTATGATTTTTAGTAATAAATATTTTAATGTTAAAAGATCTTTGTATCACTTCTTGGCCTTTTGGCTAAGATCAAGTGTAGCATTTGTTTTTTTTTTCTTTTTCTTTTTCTTTTTTTTCTTTTTTGGTACAGAGGATCATAGAGGGAGGGAGGGAAAAATGAAACAAGATGGGAAAAATGAAACAAGATGAAACCAGAGAGGGAGACAAACCATAAGAGACTCTTAATCTCGGGAAACAAACTGAGGGTTGCTAGAGGGGAGGGGAGTGGGAGGGATGGGGGTGACTGGGTGATGGACATTGGGGAGGGTATGTGTTATGGTGAGCATTGTGAATTGTGTAAGACTGATGAATCACAGACCTGTACCCCTGAAAGAAATAACACATTATATGTTAATTTAAAAAAAAGAAAAAAAAATGTTCAGTGTTTTCTAGCCCTTACCAAATAAATCAGAATCTCTGGAGGGGGATCCATACATCAATATTTTAAAATGCTCCCCAGATGACTATAATGTGAAGCCAAGTTTGAGAACCACTTCTCTAGAACAATTTGTATATGATAGAACTCATCTATTCTTCAAGAGCATAAGAAAGAAAAGATTTGTTCTGTGAAATTTGGGTAGAATTTGTGAAATTGTCTGGTCTGCTGATTTTGTATGTAGATTCTAAAAAAATGTTTATTCAGTTTCTTTATTGGTTATATAGATATATTCAAGTTTTTTTCTGTTATTTCTTAAGTCAGTTTTAGTAATTATTTCTTAGAAAATTCATTTTGTATGTTTTCAAACTTATTGGCATAAAGTTGGTTGTGATATTTCCATATGAATTTTTAGTCTCCACTGTATCTCTAATTATATCCCTGCTTTTCATTTCTTATATTTTTAACATGTTTTTTCTTTCTTTTTTTATAAACATATTCATGATGTGGTTTCCATATTTTACTAGTCTTTCAAAAAAACCAGCCTTTGGTTTGTTGATGCTCTGTATTATTTTCTATCTCATTAATTTCCTCTATATTCTGATTTTAGTTTTTCTAATTTCCTCAGGTTTACTCTTCATTTTCTAACCTCTTGAAATTTTAAATACTTAATATTTTCAAAGACCTACTTACCAGGCTGTAAATTTATTAGTTATGTACTACTGTACCTGCATCCCCTGAGTTATGATTCACAGTGCTTTCATTGTTTTTCAATTTTAAATTTTTTCACATTTCCATTATAATTTTTTCTTTGAACTATATATATGTATATATATAAATGCATATATATATGAGTTCATGAATCTCTATATTTATATATGTATCCAAATCATATGTGTATTCAAATCATAAATGTGAGTAGACCCTCTCATTTTTTAAAATTTTTTAAATGCTTTCTATGGGTATTGTGGTCATACAAACTGTTCTGTGTGATATCTGCATTTTTGTTTGGGTTTTGTTTTTGTTTTGTTTTGTCTTTTGGTATTTATAGAGAGAGGTTCAATCTAGTCATGTTCATTGTTTATATATTACCCAATAAACTTGCAAAGACTACATTTTCTGATTGCTCTGTGTGAGGTATTATATGTATATGTCGGTTAGACCAAATTCTTGTTAATTGTGTAGTTCAATTTTTTTTGTAGCCTTACTATTTTTGTCTCCTTGATCTATCACTTATTGATAGAGGGATATTAAAATTTCACATTACGATTGTGGATTGTCAATTTTTCTTTCTAATTCCATCAATTTTTTTCTTCATATTTATTTGAGACAATGTTTTTAGGTTCATGAAATTTAATGATTATCATATCTTCTAGTGAATTCTTCATTTTATTACCATATAACTAATCTTTTTTCCTTATAATGCTGTTTACTATTTTGTAAGGTTTTATTTTAATTCCAGTCAGTTAACATACAGTGCTATATTAGTTTCAGGTGTACAGTCTAGTGATTCAACAATTCCATGCATCATCCAGTGCTCATCACAAGTGCACTCCTTAATCCCCATCACCTATTTAACCCAACTCCCCACTCCCCTCTCCTCCCCTCTGGTAACCATCAGTTTATTCTTTATAGTTAAGAGTCTGTTTCTTTGTTTGCCTCTCTCTCTCTTTTTCACTTTGCTCATTTTTTTGTTTCTTAAATTCCACATGTGAGTGAAATTATACAGTATTTGTCTGACTTATTTCACCTAGCATTGTACTCCCTAGCTCCTTCCATGTCATTACAAATGACAAGATATCATTCTTTTTATGGCTAAATAATATTCCATTGTATATTATATATATGCCACTTCTTTGTCCACTCACCAATCAATGGAAACATGGGCTGCTTTCATATGTTGGCTATAGTAAATAATGCTACTATAAACATAGGGGTGCATGTATCCCTTTGAATTAGTGTTTCTGTATTCTTTGGGTAAATCAGTAGTGTGATTGCTGGATCTAGGGTAGTTTTTTTTTTTTTTTAACTTTTTGAGGAAGCTCCTTACTGTTTTTCAGAATGGCTGCACCAGTTTGCAAGCTTGCCAACAGTGCACAAGTGTTCCTTTTTCTTCACATCTTTGCCAACACTTGTTTCTTGTGTTTCTGATTTTAGTGGTTCCGACAGATGTTAGGTGATATCTCACTGTTGTTTTGATTTGCGTTTCCCTGGTGGTAAGTACAATGAACATCTTTTCATGTGTCTGTTGGCCATCTGGATGTCTTCTTTGGAGAAATGTCTGTTCATGTCTTCTGCCCATTTTTAACTGGATTATTTGTTATTTGGGTGTTGAGTCTTATAAGTTCTTTATATAGTTTGGATACTAATCCTTTATCAGATGTCTCATTTTTTTTTTTTTTTTTCAGATGTCTCATTTGCAACTATCTCTTATTGCCTGTCTTCTCTTCTAGGATTTTTATGATTTCAGGTCTTATACTTAGGCCTTAAATCCATTTTGAATTTATTTTTGTGTGTGGTGTAAGAAAGTGGTGGTCCCATTTCTTTCTTTTGCATGTTGCTGCCCAGTTTTCCCAACACCATTTGTTGAAAAGACTGTCTTTTTCCCATTGGATATTCTTTCCTGCTTTGTCAAAGTTTAATTGACCATATAATTGTGTGTTTATTTATGGGTTTTCTATTCTGTTCCATTGTTCTATGTGCCTATTTTTGTGCCAATATCATGCTCTTTTGACTACTATAGCTTTGTAATATAACTTAAAGTCTGAAATTGTGATACCTACTACTTTACTTTTCCTTTTCAAGATTGCTTTGGCTATTTGGAGTCTTTGTGGCTCCATACAAATTTTAGGATTGTTTGTTCTAGTTCTATGAAAAATGTTGTTGCTATTTTGATAGGGATTGCTTTAAATGTATAGATTGTTTTGGGTAGTATAGACATTTTAACCATATTTTTCTTCCAATCCATGAATGTGGAATGTCATTCTATTTCTTGGGGTTATCTTCAATTTCTTTCATCAGTGTTTTATAATTTTCAGAGTATAGGTATTTTATACCTCTTTGGTTAGGTTTATTCCTAGGTATTTATTATTTTTGGTTCAATTTTATTTTATTTTATTTATTTATTTTTTAAGATTTTTATTTTAATTTATTTGACAGAGAGAGAGAGAGAGATCACAAGTAGGCAATCAGGCAGAGAATCAGGCAGAGAGAGAGGGAGAAGCAGGCTCCCTGCTGAGCGGAGAGCCCAATGTGGGGCTAGATCCCAGGACCCTGAGATCATGACCTGAGCCGAAGGCAGAGGCTTTAATTGGCGCAATTTTAAATGGGATTATTTTCTTAATTTCTCTTTTGCTGCTTAATTATTGGCGTATAGGGATGAAACAAATTTTTTTATTATTTAAATTCAATTAGCCAACATATAGTACATATTTAGTTTCAGATTTAGTGTTCAATAATTTATCAGTTGTGTATTACACCCAGTGCTCATCACATCATGACACAACAGATTTCTGTACATTGATTTTGTATACTGTGACTTTACTGAATTTGTTTTTCAGTTCCAGAAGTTTTTGGTGGAGTTTCTAGGGTGTTTTATATAAAGTAACATGTCATCTGCAAATAGTGAAAGTTTGACTTCTTTCTTACCAATTTGGATGCCTACTATTTCTTTTTGTTGTCTGCTGTGACTAGGATTTCCAGTACTATGTTGAATAGAGGTGGTGAGATTGGACATTTCCAGTACTATGTTGAACAGAGGTGGTGAGATTGGACATTTTCGTGTTATTCCTGACCTTAGAAGAAAAGCTCTCATTTTTTTCCCCATTGAGTATGATCTTGGCTGCGGGTTTTCCATATATGGCTTTTATTATGTTGAGATATGTTCCCTCTAAACCTACTTTGTTGAGGGTTTTTATCATGAACGAATATTGTACTTTGTCAAATGCTTTTTCTGCATCTATTGAAATGATCATATGGGTCTTATCCTTTCTCTTGTTGATGTGATGTATCACATTGATTGATTTGTGAATATTGAACCACCCTTGCAGCCCAGAAACAAGTCCCTCTTGGTGGTGGTGACTGATTTTTTAATATATTTTTGAGTTAGGTGTGCTAGTATTTTGTTGAGGATTTTTGCATGTATGTTCATCAGGGACATTGGCCTGCAGCTCTCTTTTTTAGTGGTGTCTTTATCTGGTTTTGGTATCAGAATAACGCTAGCCTCAAAGAATGAATTTGGAAGTTCTCCTTCCTTTTCTATTTTTTTTTTTTTTTTGGAATAGTTTGAGAAGAATAGGTATTAACTCTTCTTTGAATGTTTGTTAGAACTCACCTGTGAAGCCATCTGTTCCTGAGCTTTTATTTCTTGGGATTTTTTTGGTTACTAATTCAATTTCTATCATTTTTGGTCTCTCAACTCAGAGTCCTCTCTAACACTTCTTGCAGGGCTGATTTAGTGTTCACAAACTTTTTTAGTTTTTGTTTGTCTGGGAAACCCTTTATCTCTCCTTCTATTCTAAATGACAGTCTTGCTGCATGAGTATTCTTGGCTGTATATTTTTCCCATTCAGCACATTGACTATATGATGCCACTCCCATCTGGCTTCCCAACTTTCTGTTGAAAAATCTCCTACTAGCCTTATGGGTTTTCTCTTGTAAGTTACAGATTTCTTTTGTCTTGCTGTTTTTAAGATTTTTTTTTCTTTATCACTATATTTTGCAAATTTAATTATAATACATCTTGGTGTTGGCCTACTTCTGTTGATTTTGATGGGAGTTCTCTGTGCCTTCTGGATCTGGATATTTGTTTCCTTCCCCAAGTTCAGGGTGGTTTTAATTATTATTTCTTCAAGTAATTATCCTGCCCCTTTTTCTCTCTCTTCTTCTTCTGGTACTCCTATAATATAAATATTACATTTGATGGAGTCACTGAATTCCCTGTCTATTCTTATTTTCTGAAATTATTTTTTCTCTCTTTTGTCAGCTTGATTACTCTGTCTTCTAGACCACTAATTTATTCCTCTGCTTCTTCTAACTTCCTCTTCATCCCATCTAGCTTTTTCTCATTTTATTTATTGAGCCCTTCTTCTCTGCTATGTTATTTTTTATCTCTGTGTTAAAGATCTCACTCATGTCTTCCACTCTTGTCAAGTCTAATGAGTACCCTTATAATCACTGCTTTAAATTCTCTATCAGGTATGTTACTTATATCCATTTTGCTTAGCTCTCTGGCTATGGCCCTGTCCTGTTCTGTCATTTGGGATAAATTTTTTTCTCCTCATTTTGTCTTCCTCTCTGTGTCTGTTGCTGTGTGTTTAGAAATTCAGCTATTTCTTCTGCTCTTGAAAGTAATGACTTTATGAAGAAGAGTTCCTGGAGTGCCTGATGTACAACATCCCCTGTTCATCAGAACCTGGCACTTCAGGAGAGTATCATGTGTGTTGCTTAGGCCTTGCTGTTGTATCTGAGTCACTCTTCCTTTAAATGCAGTCATCTTCACTGACTGTCTCCCTGTTATGGGCTGTGCTTGTCCTTTGTGTGTTAGTGGGACTCAGGTAGGCCAGCTATGAGTTGGCATGCCCACCAGGGAACCTGGGAGTGGGGCAGGTGTGTTAGCACAATTTGTGCTGGGCCACTAGTCCTATACCGGATCCCCCAAAGTGCTGCAGTAGCTGTGGGCTGTGCTCACAGGTGGTTGGAGGGACAAGGCCTGGTGTGTGGTGGTCTCTGGGTGGGATATGTGCAAGGCTTTAACAGAATTTGTTCTGAGTCCAGGGCTGACCCAAGCAGGCTTGGAGTGATGAGTCCTCACAAGAACTTTCAGTCCGGTGTACTGTTAGCAGATTAGGTAGCAAGTGTCTATGCAGAGCTGCCTCCTGTAGGTGGCTCTGTGTTTATGCTGGGGGATGGGGGAGGAAAATGGCGACTGCCAGCTCCCTCATTTTCAAAGAAGTGCCTCAACATGCCCCGAAATCACTATGAACAGATCTGTTTCTTATTTGCTCCCAGTGTTGTGTAAACTGTCTTTTTTATGTTGCCTCTGTGTGCAGGCTGCTGTGTCTTTAAGGGTAGCAAACCAGCTATCACTCATCCTCGAGGCTCACCTAGTGTTGAGTTAATTGATTTTCAAAGCTCTAGACTCCAAGTATCACTGGTTTTTACAAACTCATGGACTTCGGCCACTCTGGTTTTTAAAGCCAAACTTTGTGGGGATAAGTGTTCCCGGTGTGAACTCCCTGATAGGAGGGCCCATTTCTCCTGCTTCTGTGCACGCAGCTCCTTCCTTCCTGTGGGCAAACTCCCTCTACCTTTCAGACCTTCCTAAAGTTTTAGATGCAGCTTCTTCTCTATATTTCGTTGTGGAGTTTGTTCAGCTAGTCTTTGGATCATTCTCCAGTTTATTGACTTAGATATGGATGATATCTTGTTGTAAATGTGGATGGAGTGGGCTCAGGGTCCTCCTACTCCATCATCTTCTCAAGCTCCTCCAATGTTGTTTATACTAAAGTTGATTCTTCTGATATACACATAGGTGACCCAGCTTTGATTTTATGAATCATCTGTTTTTATCCATCTTTGACATTTAGTCATTATATTGCTAAAGATTTTAGGCAAGTCTTGTAAATAGCATATAGCTGGCTTTAAATAATTCCTTTTATGAGTATCTTTCAACCTGATAGTTTAGTGAATTTATATTTATTGTGATTACTGACATACTTGAATTTATGTTTGCCATCTTATTTTATCTTTTCTATTTACCATACTTTTTTTATTTGCTCTTTTCCCCCTCACGCACTCTATTGGACTGCTTAAATTTTTCTTATTCTAAAAGATTTTGGATAATTAGCTTGTGAGTCTACTGCATACTTCTTGCTTGTCACTCATTCCTTTCTCTTTCTTTGAGAGTAGAGCCATGAATGTTAAAAATTCTTGTTTTATCTGATCAATTAGTGAACTATTTTTCTAGAAGTAGAAGTCTGTAATTAATATTTTGAGTCCGTCTGTAGTTATTCTTGGTGGATGTTACAAACTAAAAGACCTATTTTTAAAAATTTTTCCAAACTGCCAACCAACTCTTCCAGCATCACCATTGAAGAATTCCTTCTTTCCTCATTGATTTGAGATTATGTTTTACCATATACCCCTTTCTACTCTAGATAAAGATCTATTTCTGAGACATTTATAATGACATATAGAGATGTTTGTCTATTCTTATATTTTTGTCATATTGTTCTAATGATTAGAGTTACGCATTAATGCGTAGAATACGCATTAATGCCAGGTAATTTAACCGCCTATTCATTTTATGCCCTTTGTAAAATTTTATTGACTACTTTTATGTTTATTTTTCCAGCTGAATTTTGAGAACTCTTTGTAAATTTCAAAGAAAAGTATGTTTCAAGTTCTGTTGTGGGATAATTAATTTCTTTTTAAGTCATTTTATCATGTGTGAATATATTCTTGTATTACTTCAGTAAGGTCACACATGTTTGTTACAAATATTCTGAAATTTTGTTTATTACTAAGCATTTTTTATTACTTTTCTGTAGATTAAAAATAACTTAAGCAGGGATGCTTGGGTGGTTCAGTGGGTTAAAGCCTTTGCCTTCGGCTCAGGTCCATGATCTCAGGGTCCTGGGATCGAGCCCCGCATTGGGCTCTCTGCTCAGCAGAGAGCCTGCATCCCCCCCTCTCTCTCCCTGCCTCTCTGCCTACTTGTGATCTCTCTCTCTCTCTCTGTCAAATAAATAAAAAAAAAACCTAACTTAAGCAAAATAAGATATTCACATGACAAAGTACATTAACATCACAGAAATATGTACAGTGGGGAGTATATCTTTCTCATAATGCCATATCTCTAGTCCTCCAGTATAATTTTAAAATGTATTTTCTACAAATAATGGAACATCCTACTAATGGTGCCTTAAATACACAGGGGCTTATTCATTCTATGCAGTAGAACTCCAGTAGTAGGCAATGTGGAGCTAGTATGGCTCAGAGAAGCCATCAGGGACACAAGCTTCCTTCATATTGCTTGTCAGCTCATGATATTAAACCTCCAGCCCCAAGTTCATGTTATAGGCAGGACCAAGGAGTAAAGGGAATGTTAGCCAACTGAGTCTGTCCCCTGAAGCTTTCCTGGAAGCATCATCTAGAAATTTTTACTTATGGGTATTATATAAGACTGATGAATCACTGACTTCTACCTCTGAAACTAATAATACACAATATGTTAACTAAATGAATTTAAATAAAATTTTAAAAAGTGGAGTTTTGCTAGTAAGAAAGAAATGGAGAGTAGATATTAATAGGCAACTAGCAGTGCTTGCTTCTTCCTATCATTGGTCACTATTAAGTTTCTGGGTTTTGCTTTTTCTTCTCTCTTTCTTTCTTTCTTTCTTTCTTTCTTTCTTTCTTTCTTTCTTTCTTTCTTTCTTTCTTTCTTCTTTCTTTCCTGATTTTTCTATATGTATATAAGCATATACCTTTGTGTGTTCTATAATTATAATCATTGTTTCACACTAGTTCTATATTTAGCAGACTTAATGTTCATTATCTCCTTTCACATTATTTTTTCCCATGCATTTCTAGTTTACCTTGATTTTGACTTCAAGTATTTATCAGAATTGCTCATGTCTACTTTATTTCTTATCTTCTTATATATTAGGAATTGTTTGCAGTTACCTTTATGTTTGAAAGATAGCTTGTATGGGCATAACATTCTTGAGTCACATTATCTTTCCCTAAAGATTTTTAAAAATATTATTCTACTCTACTTTAGCAGGAAGCTTGGGACTTTATTTTCATTTATAAGCTCTTGTTTCCATTTATAAGTGATTATTTTACATGAATTTCGATAGAATTCTTTGTTTGATTTTGAAGTTAGGTAATTTTACAAAGATTTGTCTTCTTAACATTTCTTTTTTTTTATTAACATATAATGTATTATTTGCCCCAGGGTACATGTCTGTGAATCGTCAGGCTTAC
>CM053612.1:23185355-23211360 GCA_028646535.1 Procyon lotor
ATTTATTTCAAAGAAATGGAACAAATAATCCTAAAATTTATATGGAACCAGAAAAGACCACGAATAGCCAGAGGAATGTTGAAAAAGAAAACCAAAGCCAGCGACATCACAATTTCTGACTTCAAACTCTATTACAAAGCTATAATAATTAAGACAGTGTGGTACTGGCACAAAAACAGACACATAGATCAATGGAACAGAATAGAGAGCCCAGAAATGGACCCCCAACTCTACGGTCAACTGATCTTCGACAAGGCAGGAAAGAATATCCAGTGGAAAAAAAACAGTCTCTTCAACAAATGGTTTTGGGAAAACTGGACAGCCACATGCAGAAGAATGATACTGGACCATTTCCTTACACTGCACACAAAAATAGACTCAAAATGGATCAAAGACCTCAGTATAAGACAGGACTCCATCAAAATCCTGGAGGAGAACACAGGCAGCAATCTCTTCAACCTTAGCCGCAGCAACTTCTTCCTAGAAACATCTCCAAAGGCAAGGGAAGCAAGGGCAAAAATGAACTATTGGGACTTCATCAAGATCAAAAGCTTTTGCACAGCAAAGGAAACAGTCCACAAAACCAAAAGACAACTGACAGAATGGGAGAAGATATTCGCAAATGACATATCAGATAAAGGGCTAGCATCCAAAGCCTTGTTGATATTTCTGTAGCACTCTTTCTTTGGAACACCATCGCCCATTCAATCTGTATACTCAGGTGTTTTTTTATAACTAAATTATCAAATGGGCTGGACTTAATGAATATAATAAGCAATTTTATTTACCTTTCATCATTGTTTTCAAGCATGCTTTGTTGGACACTTCTTTCTTGCCCCTGAGTGACATATTGAGCAGATATAATAGCTTTTTGGTCATTTTCAGGCATTAATAAAAACATATATTTTTTATGTATAAAAGGATAGTTAAGTCTTTTATGGTTTGTTTCCATCTCTGAGTTTGAAAAGACTAATCTAACCTAAATAAAAGTTCTGTCTTTTTTTTCAAAGACTATTTATTTGACAGAGAGAGAGATGACAAGTAGGCAGAGAGGCAGGCAGAGAGAGAGGGGGAAGCAGGCTCCCTGCCGAGCAGAGAGCCCTCTGCGGGGCTCAATCCCAGGACCCTGGGATCATGACCCAAGCCGAAGGCAGAGGCTTTAACCCACTGAGCCACCCAGGCACCCCTTCTCTGTAATTATATTGCAGAGCTGACCACCAATGACCTTTCCCCTCCATCCTACATTCCTTCATTCAACTTTTATTCCTCTGCCATTCCACAGATTTAACAGAGCTCAGGGACACACTGACTATTTTTAAGAAACCATTGGTTTGGACTGTAAGGAGGTGAATCCTTTTTTATAGAATCTTTCATGTTACCAAAGACGTGCTGAGACTTGTGTTCTACTCTTGGTTTTCTTATTCAAACAGTTCAAATTTTCTCTGCATTGGACAACTTTCTTCATGGATGATGATTTGAAATTTGCATGTATTTTACTTGTATTGAGAATATAATTTTATTCTCTATTTTTCCCTTTCCTTATTGTCTTTAGCTGGTTTCAGAGAAGAGCACCTGACCAAGTTACCTTTGCTTTGACATCTGTAACTTTGACATTCTCGGCACTGAGAATAATTAGCTAATTATAGCTAATTATTGCTAATTTATTTTTTTTCTTATTATTTGAAATATATATTATCTGTAGTCTGCTTTGTAACTGGTTATTTCTGGTATAAAAATATTTACTTTATATATTTAGTGTGAAACCAGTTACCTTATTAAACTATTTAAGTGTTCTATTAATTTTTCAGTGGAAGATCACTGTTTTTCTAGGTCGGCACTGAGAATTTGGTCAGCTCTTTTACAATTATTAAAGCCCTTGTATCTTTTATTTTGTCCTCTGGAGTTGCAAAAAAATTTTAGGGGTATATAAAAATTTGTGGTAACAAAGGACACCCTTTTATTAACATTGAGAATTCCACTAATGTTCTATTATTATTCAGTCATGCATTCATTCTTTCATTAACTATTTTTAATTACCTACCATGTAATATCACTGTACTAGGTGATATCACTATGCTGTGCATATAGTGAACAAAAAAGTAGTCCTTGCCCTCATGGAATGAATAGTCTCAAGGTAATATGAATGTTAAACAATCAAGAAAATAAATTTATAGTAAATTCTGAAGTGATCTAATTTAAACTAGATATCAGGAAAATGTACTGTAAATAAAAAACATGTAAGGTGAGTCCTAAAGAGTCTGCAGGAGTTAGTTAGGAAAAAAGCATTCCAAACAGAAGAACAGTATGCAACAAAGCCTTGAGACCTATTGTTTGAAGAACTGAAAGAAAGTTGGTAGGGCTGGATCTTAGTCAGTAGGAAAGAGTGCTGACCAGAGAGTAGCTGGAGAGGTTATAAGTGATTGGTAATTCAGGGCCTTGGTAAACCATTTGCATTTTCTTTTAAGTTAATGAGGAATAGGTGGTACTATTTACAGAAATGAGAAACGTTGGAAAAAGGGCCGATCTCTTTTAGTGGGATAAAAAGATGAAGTCCAATTCTAGACATGTTGAGTTCAACACACCTATAAGAAAGCAAATGCCAAGTAAGCATATAAATATTCTGTACAAATTTGGAGCTCAAAGGAGAGGTTGTAACAATGGAAGGGTGGGAAGGGAAGAGAAGCTGAGAAGGAAGAGCCACAAAGTTAGAAGCAAAACTAGGGATTTTCAAATGTCCAGAGTGGTCAACTCAGTCAAATATCAATGTCAAAAGGTCAAGTAAGATGAGAACAGTAAAGCATCCACTAGATTTAGCAACATGGAAGTCCACAGGGACTACTTAAGCAAGAGGTATTTCAGTGGAGTGATGAGGATTAAAGCCATGGCAAAATGAACGAGAAGTGAAAAAGTGGAGTTAGTGTTTAGATAGCTCTTTGGGGAAACTTGACTTTGTCGAGAATAGACAGAGATCAATAACAAGAAAAAAGGTGAGAGCAAGAGAAAATTTATTTTAGATGGGAGTTAATAAAGTGTCTTCGAACACTGATTATCAATGTCCTCTGGAGAGGTGGAGAGAGATGGGAAGCAGAGCATATGCAAAGGATCTATCTTTGTTAGCATGAGGGCTATTTTCCATTATAATTAAAGGGAAGAGGAAGGAGATAATAACAGTTGTAAGATGGGGTAATGTCTGTCTGAAGGCTATTTTTGATATGAGATATAAGACAAGATCATTCTCAAGAAAAGGAAGTTAGACAGTAGTAGAAGGTAAGTTTGGTGAGTTAGAAGAAAGGGAAAAAATAAAGCTAATTCTTGCAGAAAGAGAGCAAACTTACTAGAGAAACATAAAACTTTTGCAGTGTTTAATGCCAAGTTGATAATTTGTCATAAATTTATAAGCAATGCCCAACTTTTATGGCTCTGGAATTTTCTCTATCAACCTTTCAGTTGCAGTCACACATCATGCGAATGGTAGGCTTCATCCAGTGTTGTATTTTACTAGAGTTAAAAAAGAAGGGGAAGAAAGGAGCATTAACAGCATTTTCAAAAGGCCAGTAGTAATGAAGAACTGTGAGATATATTAAGAGTAGGAAGAAAGTGAGGTAGGAAGGAACCGAGAGAGAGAAAATGGAGAGATCAATGGAGATCTTAATGAAATAGAAAACGTGTTTCAGCAAAACTATGTGAGCAAATGAACTGGAAGAACAAACAGGAAGTTGTGTTGGAGAGTAGGATGTCTGAATTAGTGATTTCAAAGAGGATGCAGATTCTTATGACAAGATAGTTCTAAAATGTGATTGGGAATGGGTGGCTGAAATAGAATGGAGAAGATTAAGTTTCTTGTTCTCTAGCAAAGGGAAAATTGGAGCCCCCAAAATTGTCCCTTTATGGGTAGTGAAAGATGCCCTTGGCAATTTACATTTTGCCTGCCAGTCATTTTATATATGCTTTAAGTGTGCGGCAGTAAGTATCTTTGTTCCTAGGGGCCTGGACCAGATACCTTCTGCAGCATACTTGAGATTATACAGAAGATCGTTCCAATTTATAATTTCCTATGAGAACCCTGACACGATGAGTCATCTGCCTGATTTCCTACTTTGGGTCCTTTGAAATCTGTGCTCCAAATCTTTCTGTTCCTTCATGACTGACTTCTTGTTCTTTCATTCCCCGAATTGGCCTGTTTTGCAAAAATTGAAAAACAGTGGCACAAATTCTTGTTATTTTTAAAAATTTATCACAACGTGTAAAATTTCAGTATTAAAATGGTTCCTGCAGAATTTCCGGGAATTCATTTTCTTCCTTTGCTTAACATAAACCAAACCCACTGCAGACTGGTGGGCGTTCTGGCACTAAAGTATAGGATTCAGCATTCAGAGACATTTCTCTGAGCCAGCAGAGCAAGTCACAGAACTTGAACTCTTTCTGAAATCTTGTTTCACAAGACCACAAGTGCCTATGTCCTGGCTTACCATTTCATTAATTTTACTAATTTTGCCTTGAGGCTAAAACTTGTTTCCCCAGTTGAGGCCATAATAAAACTCTTCCCTACTTCTTCCTGAAAGTAGCCTTAAAAGATGTATGATTCAAGTGGATGATTCAGCATGCCATAGCTTCAGTAAGCCGCAACTACTTTCTTCTCTTCTGATTCTGCCCACATACGTGGTTTTTTCCTTAGTCCCCTCTCAGCAGTTTCTGACACTTAACTCCACTACTAAATTTATGTATACATTTGGCACATTTATGCAGTTGCTCTCAGATCATCCTTAAGTGTCTGGTTTAGATGGTTTCATATCAAACCAATTTCTCTAAGCTGGAATTCTCCCCAGGGACAGGGCTATGTTGTCCACATCTTGCAGCCCCACACACAATACAAACTGGAGGCAAATTGAATAGGATAGTTGCTATCTCGCTTTCTTATAAATGTACCCTCTGCTTTGAAGAGAAAGAATCATATTATTAGAAAACTAGTTTACATCAGGGATTTAGGCAAACTAAAAAATGTGAAACCCTCCATTTCTGTTTTAGGCTCAATTCATAGTAACCCCTATTTGACACCGTGTTCCTTTTCCTTTCCTTCATCTATAGCAGTTGATGGAGAATGGAGTCAATTTCCCACTTGGGAAACTAATGCTTACTTTGGCTCCATTACTGAGCCTTTGTTTTACCCATTTGTGCTGCCCAGTCACACCAGCCTGGGGCTTAAAAATGGAGAAGAAGCTTCTGGGTTTCATGGGGCAGAAGCTAGAAAATTCTGCAGCTGTACACAATAGTCTTATTCTCTCTTGCAACTTTTTGAAGACTGTTATAATGCATAGAGTAAATAAGGCCATCATTTTTAAAGAAGATTTTATTTATTTATTTGACAGAGAGGAGAGAGATCACAAGTAGAATAATGCCATCATTTTTAAGCCTGTCTAGATAGAAGACAGGGAACGCTGGCCTCATCTATTTCCTACAGATCACCTAGAAGGGCTTTAGTAAATTAAAATTCACTTCAGTCCATATTTATTGAGTACCTACTAGATTTTAAGTACAGTTTTAAGGTTTTAGACACAAGACTGAATAATAGAAGACTCTTGCCTTCACTAAGCTCACAGTCTAATGACAGAGACAGGTAAGCAACCAATTACAATGCAGTATGGTAAGTATTCTAATAAGGAAAAACAGAGTGCCTTGGGAACACAGAAGACACGCATCTGATCTAGTGAAGGGGAGGTGGTGCGTTACAGAAATCTTTCAGTGAGGAATTTTATAAAATCTATGAAACCTGCATCAACCCAATTCAGGTTCCACCAATAAAATTGTGTGACTGTAAGGAAATCATGTAACCTCTGTGTGTGTCAGTTTTCTCATTGGTAAAAGTAGGCCAATAATATCCTCTTTGAATGAATCAAGTGAAAGACAGACTATGAAAGTGCTTTGGAAAATTAATGCCAATTTATTTTCTGTTCTTACTAACGGTACTCACCTAGACTGGTAGGAACATAATGAATGCATCTCAGGCTCAGTAGACAGAGATTGATGAATTCAAGGCCTAGTTCTGCAAATAGGCAGAATTTGGGCAAGTTACTTAATCTCTCTAAGCCTCATTTTCATTATTTATAAAATAGGACCTCATAGGATTGTTGTGAAGATTAAATGAAATAATGTGTGTAAGTTGCCACATACTAATCATTCAATGACTGTTTGATAATATTCATGATGATGCTTATGATGGGGATGATTATAATGATGTAAAGTAATAAGTGTAGTGCTTGGCACATAGAAATAATTATAATTATTAATGTTGGTGAAATGGGGTCCTGGATATTACTTTGGTAGTTTTATTCTGTCTGTGGCCAGAGGCTGCATCCTTAATCCTAGCTGTCCATCATTTATTACTTTCTCATAGCCAATAAGGGAAAAGGAATCCTCCAAGATTCTGCCCTCTATTATTCTTTTACTATATCTGCTAAGCAATTACCAACACTCATAGTTTCTATCATCTTTTTGTGTATTAATCATAAGTTTTCATCTTTAACTATTTATCTCCCTATGTCAGTGGTTCCCAAAAGTTGGTGCTCATTGGAATCACCTAGAAATTTTCTAAAACTCTTATTGCCAAGGTCGTATACTATACTAATTAAATGATAATAACCAAACATCATTATTTTAAATGATGCCTCAAGTGATTCCAGCGTGGTGAAGTTTGGGAACCCCCGACCTAGCTCCAGGTACATACTTACAACTTTCTGTCGGAAATCTGGATGGCTCTTTAAATTAAACTTTTCCAAGATTCATCTCATTACTTCTCCCCCCACAATCTGCTATTTCTCTCAAATTCCATATTTCTATATGCTACCCAGGCCTCAAATTTAGAAATTATCAGTCAGCTGAACAACTACTATAGATTCTATTTCTGATCTAGAAATCATTTTGATTTCTCCTTTTCTACTCCCTGAGGTTCACTCAGGGCCCCATTACATATCATTTAAGTAATCACAAGATGCTGGAATCACAAATTTTATAGAGTTTAGGTTATAAAAGTCAGTGCATAGGACAAACACTTGAAAACTCTTTTAGGAACACATCACTTTGGAAACCGACATCATATTGCAAATGATCTGGTGCAGACAATAGTTGCTCTAGGATTGGAATGGCTCACTCCTCTTTTAAGCACTAAAGTAATTGTCTTGAGTTTAAGAGCAATGTTACACCAAAACAAAATGCATATGTTTTAATTATAGAATCATGCTCAGCATGGTGAGATACTCATCATATGAGAGTCCCAGAAGAAATGAGAGACCTGCCAAGGAAATAGCTTGCTCATCTTCCTAGCTCATGCTCACTCCGGGGTATACTTTTCTTGAGTCAAAAGGTGTACAAAAGTATCACAATGTTTGAAAGACATTATTTTCTTTTTTCTACTGAGTGTATATAATTAAATATGTATAGGTTAAAGATAGGCATGTGTGTGCATGTGCATACACGTTGTCTGTGTGTGTGATGTGCTTCCACTTTAGTTTGCAGTGTTTTCTCCCCCGCCCCCACATATTTCTTCTCAACTTTAATCCATTATACACACTGCTACCAGGTTAGCCATCCTAAAGCACAGTCTCATATGACTTTTCAGTTCAAAATCATCAGTGGTATACCATAACTTAATGTATTAAGTCAAAATTCTTTGGTCTGTCATTCAGAAAACTCTGTGATCTGGTCCTGAGTCTGCCTTTGTAGTCTTACCAACTAATAGTCTTCTTCATGGGTCATATTCCCCACACAACCTGAAGTATTCACTTTCATTTGCCACCTTGGTAATTTTCTTCATGCTATTTATTCCCATTGCCTGAAATATTTCACCACTGTTCTATCTAGACCAGATGAAGACCAAATGAAATACTATTTTTCCTTCAAGACCTAGTTTGAATGGAAATTTGGAAATGTTTCTGGATTCTTTCCTGTCCTTCCTATCTATCTATCTATCTATCTATCATCTATCTATCTATCTATCTATCTATCTATCTATCTATCATCTATCTATCTATTTATCTATCTATCTATCATCTATCTATCTATCTATCATCTATCTATCTATTTATCTATCTATCTATAGTCTTCTTCCTGGAGAACTATGAGTATATTTTCTTCATATGATTCTGTATCACTGACTATACCTAGAACTGTGTCACATGTAATAGACATCCAATGAATAAATAAGAAATTAAAGCATTCAGATAAAAAATAACTTCATGATTCCTCCTCCTCTCCCTGACCTCTGCCATTTATTCATTAAACAGTGTCATTCAGTATTATTTTAACAACCATGTTAGTAGTACCTTTATGATATGACTCAGATTTTTAGAATAAATGGAAACACTAAGCACAGCAATTATACGAAGTATTGAGGATTGGGGGTGGGGTAGAAGAGAAACTAATTGAAGTTAATTTAATTACAGCATAAGAAAGAATATGATTTAAATACCACCATTAGGCCCAAATATGCTGAATCATTTTAAAGGAAATCTGAGCATTGAACACCCTTCCTTTGCTTTGCCCAGTGGGAATGGTTATGCTCATGTAGGTAAAGGGCTATAATAAATGGGCCAATTTTTTCCTGAGAGTAAATCGGAGAAAAAAGAAACGCATCCTGGCACATTCATCTTCCAGTTTGGGACTTTGGGATACTTTTGCATGACATTTGCAAATGTGCATTGGAATTTCTTTACCAAAACTGCCTCAAGCATCAAAACTGTGGGGACAGGGTATAATATTCAGCTATCTGGGAAGCCTCCAGATGCCCTGACAGAAGTAAAATGCTCAATGAGTATTTTATCTCTGTCTCATTAGTTGAGTTTTCTGCATTGGTGTCAGGGCTGAGTAGAAGTAGGAAAGTAAAAAGTGGGTCTGAGAGAAACAGGTAAATAAAACCTGAACTGTGAATAAAAAATAAATTCATGGGTTTGGTCAGAGTCACCCACAATAAGAATAAGTCACCCACAAACCACAATAAGAATAGAAACCATCATGTTTGAATTGGCAAAGTCCATGAGTAAATACACAGGTGTTACAAGGAGGTGAATCCAAACCAGAAGTCTGAGAGACAGGCTTCTCTGCTTGGTACCTCCCCAGAAAGCCTTGAAGGTAAGATTCTCGATCTTTGGAAGTGTGTCTGCTCAATAAAAGGAAAAAAGGAGAATGATGTAAAGGAACTCATTGGGACAATAACTATAGCATTTCTGTAATCTGACTAACAGTGTCTTTGAACAGCTTGAATCTTGGCTAATAAAGACATGGTAAATGTTCCCATGAGGAAAGTGGTTTCAAAAAGGAATAGCCTATCATGATGTCAAGAAAGCAGAGGTTTTTAATGTACAGACAAATGAACCAGTGTTGGAATAACTGAACCAGATAGAAAATGAATCAGTTTCTTTATTACTGTATTGAAGTAATGGCATTGGGTACAAGTATTGCAACCACAGCAGAGCAGTTTTATCAGTCAATCTATAGTTTGACTGAGGCTTTTCTTAATGGTTAGAGTATAATGATAATGAGGTCCAGGATCTATATCTCCACATAAGCTTTACTTTTTATGCTGGTCGCAGATTTTAGCCCTAATCTTGACCAGCCTCTAGACAAATATATTGAGCTCATAATGGAGAATAGTTTAGGTAACATGAGATGCTTCACAATGGCACATTCTTACAACTTCAGAAATATCTTAAGATAGATGATTTGCAGGGGTGCCTGGGTGCTCAGTTGGTTAAGCATCTGCTTTCAGCTCAGGTCATGATCCCAGGGTCCTGGGATCAACACCCCCATCAGTCTCCCTGCTCAGCCAGGAGCCTGCTTCTCCCTCTTCCTCTGCCTACTGACCCCCCTACTTGTGTTTTCTCTCTGTCAAATAAATAAATTTATTTTTATTTTTATTTTATTTTATTTAAAGATTCTCTCTGTCAAATAAATAAATAAAATCTTTAAAAAAAAGATATTTGACTTGCAAATGGGAGAGCCTATCTTAGTCAGGATAGGCTAAGTATGTTGCGGTAACAGGCAAGATCACAAAGATTAGTTGCTTAATACAAGAAAAGTTTATTCTTGTTTAGACAGAATCCACTACGGACCCTAGATGATTCCTAAAGGTATTTGTCCCCCATATGATGACTCTGAAATTCAGGTGCTTTGGTCTTTTGGCCTTGCCTTCTCAAGACCTCCTTCGTGAGTGCTATGGCAGGGAAGAAAAGGTACCAGAGAATTACACATGATTTTTAATTGCTTGATACCAGAAGTGATAGGATTACTGCTCATATTTTATTTTCACATGACTCTACTTTATTACAGAAAAGCTGAGAAACACAGTCTTTCCCTTCTCTGTTCAGAAAGAGAAGATAACTAGATAGTGGTGACCAGTAGTATAGGAGACGCTTGCATTGTCCCATATAACATCTTCACAGCCCACCTGATTTCAGCACAGCTATAACATAGACGGTTTATCTCAGTCCAAGCTTCTCTTTTGCACCTTGGAGGTATCTCTAAAATGTTGGAAGGCTGCTCAGCTCACACAAAAGGTATAGCCTGGGAAGGGAATGAAGTTAAAGTGCTTGAGGCTAACCTTTAACAAATGGGATATAGGAGGTCAAAGGATAGGAATTTCAACCATCCAACCCTTCAGAGGGAAAAATCTGAGTTGCTTTCTAAATGGTTTTTCACAAGGTCTCTAAAGGGATTGAACCCCCCCTTGTTCATAGGATAACCAACTTGACAGCTTATACTTTATTGGCTTCTTAGGATCAATTCCCACATGAGGTTTATGTACCTTGTTCTTGCCTCAGGTTCCCCTATCAGGATAACCCAAATTAAGACAACTAAGAATGTCTACCATAGAGCTAATGCTTCATGGAATGAATTGGGAGCCAGGACGTTTGTGTTTCAAGCTCAGTCCACCATTCACTAACTTCATGACTTTGGGCATGTCAATTCTCATGACAGCCTCAACGTTCTGTTTTGTTTTGTTTTTTATCTTTATAATGAATTCTTCAGACTAGCAAATCTGTAATACCATTTCCAAATCTGATACTCATAATTCTGGGATTAAATTCTAGTTCTGTTAAGGATTATTAAAACAATCATGGAGATCAGTGATTCTTCATCATCAAAGAATAAAGAAGAGAAAATTATTTTAAATATTAGCCAGAAGGTTTTCAATTAGACCTAAATAAGGGCTACTTGAATATAGAATTCTTTGTTAATAATTTTTTTAAAAGATTTTATTTACTTATTTATTTGACACAGAGAGAGCAGCAGAGATGGAAAGGGAGAAGCAGGCTCCGTGCTGAGCAGAGAGTCTGATATGGGGCTCAATTCCAGGACCCTGGTATCATGACCTAAGCAGAAGGTAGACACTTAACCAACTGACTGAGCCACCCAGATGCCCCTACTAATGATTTTTAAGATCAAGATTGCTGCATATTTTCCAGGACCCTGGTATCATGACCTAAGCAGAAGGTAGACACTTAACCAACTGACTGAGCCACCCAGATGCCCCTACTAATGATTTTTAAGATCAAGATTGCTGCATATTTCTGAACATTTCTGCTAGGTGATCTTAAGTACTCTCCTACTTTCATTCTATGAAGCTATTGGGGCTGTCGTGAAAATCATTTACTGACAAATTTAATGATTTGGTTAAAAAGATATATTTTACTGATGAGAAAACTAAAGCCTAGAGAGGCTACTTTATTTTCCCAGGATCACATAGCTAGTGAGGGACATAGCAAGAACTCAAAATAAGGTATGTCTAATTGTATTGCTTGAGCATCTAACTGTAGTGCCACATGGTCTTGCCACTGTGGAGTAATCATTGATGCTCCTAGTATAAAACTTAAGGTCTTACACGAGCAATAACAACAAAAACAAAGACGAAAGAAGAAAGAAAGAAAGAACACTTTTTTTAGTCTCTATTTATTGAGGCAGACATGTGCACCTATGAATTTAGAAAATGCCTTACCACAATTAGGAGAAATGAAGGTAATTTCTATTTCCTACCCACAGGCTTCTCATTATTTGTAAGATCACTCTACTACGTGAAAGTACTTCAAAATTTTAATGACTTGGAGTTGGGGTTAACCTTGGAAAAAATTTCCAAAGCTTTCAAGAAAACATTCTTCAAGTTTATGCAATTATTTAGTCTTTTGATAAATATATATTTATGTTCAAATTCTCAGACCTATTTATTAGATTCCACAGATACTGAAATGTAAAAGGATTATTCTTTGTTTACTTAAGAGAGCTAAAAATATAAATGAACAAAGAGAAATTCACTGAACGCATTTGCTTTCAGGTTTTACATCATACAACTCTAGAATGGGCTAATGTTCTTACCTTCTCGGGATCCTATATTCTGGAAAGAAGGAAACATGCGCTGTACAGGTTATTTGAGGAAAAGAGTGGTTGGATGGGGCTAATTAGAAGTGTACCTATTCTGGTCTCACAGATACCTATCTGCATAGAAAACCACCTTTTAATGAATTCTCTAGAAGCTGAATGTCTTATTTCTAAACCGGAAGCAGGCTTGTTGTGTGTGTCCTTGTTTTGAAAGACTATTGGGAGGCATTGCATTTTGAACCTGCCTAGAGTCCACAAGGGAGAGTTGGTTGAGATGTTTATGCAAATACTTTGAAAGTGTAAATTTATGTGTATAAATGTCAGTCATGGTTATTCCTTCTTTTGGTAAGAACAATTTTCCCTCTCTTTTGACATATTATATGCATAAGAAAAGTCCCAGAATTTGGTAGAATGGTAAATGTCCCTTCGACTTTTTTAAAGAGTATCTCCTTTAAGAAAGTATTCAATCCATAGCAGCATAGAAATAGTTTTTTTAAAAAAAGGCATGGTGAAGACAGACACCTTTCATGGCCAGTAAAATTGGAGTCTTTTATCTTCTTATGGTCAATTTGCATTTAAATGGAGACACCCTTTAGTGCTGATATAGGTGATGGGGGAAATGGTGTCTGCATTTTGAATAATAAACATCAGGGGGAAATGTCATTTTTTCGGCCCACTGGTACATTTTGTTGCTATGACAACAGAATACAAAGTGTTCTCTTAAAGGGAAACATGACGATTTGTTGGGGATTAAAGCAAAATTCACCCAACATAATATATTTAAATATAATCTTAGATTCATAAATACCAAGGATATATTGAAAAGGACTTAGAGTTCCCTGATTTTGAGGGGATGTAATTATGAGAAGAGCCATGCTGAGGGTAGTGAGGAGAAGCATTAAGAACTTCACTGTTTCCAATTCCTCTTAGAACCCACAGAACCACAGCCATTAGTAGGCCCATCTGGTGTGGAACCAGAAATTGGCATCAAATGGAGGTAGACATTTAAGCAGGCTGTGTTTTAACATTCTCGCTGCATACATAATTTTTCTATCTGAGCCCATGTTAATTGTTTTTTAAACCATTAAACATGGGCTGAACTCAACAAAACTGAAAATTAAAATTTTCCATGTTACAAAGTGGCACCTGGCTACCTGTTAAAAGACATAATGCTGGACGATGGTTATGGAGATTCCCCATTTAAAATTCAGTAAATGTAGGGGAAAAGAATTTCCCGGTAGTAGAGAATATATTCTGTTGCTTTATTTTAGCTCAGGTGGGGTTTAGATGTTCGATCTTAACACTATCAGTTCAAAACTGTCCTTGGAGAGCTTTTGCTTCCATACCCAGATAAGATGTTTGCAGCCTATGGCAGATATCACTTAATTGATCATGGCACTCTTTTATGCCAAGCCTGGAAGCAGTTTCAGCATCCTTCTCAACACAGTGCTCTAGGCAGCCAGCAGCCACTATCTATTTTTTGGAATTAGCACAAGAGATGAAACCAATTTGCTAACTCTGCTTGATCCTATGAAACAACTATAACTCCTGTATCTCATTCTGGGTTTGGAGATTCAAAAAGTCAGCTCGAGTCTTCCCTCTTCCAGTAAGTTTTCCTGATTGTTCCAGTCCACACTCATTTTTTTTTTTCTTTCTTAGAAAATCTTATTACCTTTATAGTTAGTATCACATATTATAGCCTTTAGTTATACCATGGATCTTAATTCTCTCTGCAAATATGTATTTGGGAGGCTTTCCAAATGACAATTATGGCAAAGCTTTTATCAACACTGTGATTTATGCCTCCTTCTACATTGGCAATGACACCAGAATGTCAAGATTGCTAATTTTCTATCCACAGCCGTAGAGGTCACTGGCTATTAGAGAAGGAGAAAAAGAAAGGGTTGAGGGAGGCATTTTTTGTTTGGCTTAGTGCCTATGATCAAATTGAGAAGTAGTTGAAGTTTTTCTTTGGTGTCCTACAACAACCATTATCCCATTTCCCTAGGTGGGGCCCCATTCTTCTTATCACAGAAAAGTATCTCATAAATAAATTGTGATATGGAAACTAGAGGGCATTATGCTAAGCAAATCAATCACAGAAAGACAATTATCATATGATTTCACTGATATGAGGAATTTGAGAAACAAGGCAAAGGATCATAGGGGAAGAAGGAAAAAATGAAACAAGACAAAACCAGAGGGAGACAAACCATAAGAGACTCTTAAACCCAGGAAACAAACTGAGGGTTGCTGGAGTGGAAGGGGGTAGAAGAGATGGGGTGCCTGGGTGGTGGACATTGGGGAGGGTATGTGCTATTGGTAAGTGCTGTGAATTGTGTAAGACTGATGAATCACAGACCTGTACCCCTGAAACAAATAATACATTATATGCTAACAAAAAAATAAAATAAATTGTGATGTGGAATTTCCTATTATTCTTCTGGAAGTATCTTCATTTCTAAATGCATGTCTGGAGGGAGCAATACTTAACCCAAAGAATATATCTTCAGTGAAAGAATTGCAAGCATTATGATTCTTGGGCATATAGGGAAGAAAATATTTGGGGGCAAGATGGCCTAAATCATGACATTTGAATAACCACCTACTCTAACTATAAACAAGGCAAATACTGGTAAATGAAAGGCAGTTCTACTCATTCAGTTTGGCCTATGTTGGCATAATGCCATCAGCATGCTGTATGGCTTGGACACTTGCATTTGGTTTATTGAGAGCTGTTGTCATGTGCTGAACCAATGGAGAAAGTTGGTATTGAATTGTCACTGGTCACACTGAAATGACCATGGAAATAAATTCATACCCCAATTTGCAACCAGTCACTGCATATTAGTATAGAAAAATAAAACTGTCCTGGGTGATCAGAACTCAAAAGTGCTGCTTCCTTGGTATTTCTTTAAGTACAGTCAACCCTATGCAAAATTATAAAGTAGACAGTTTGTCAGAGGAGGCTCTAGACTCCCTGAACTCCATTTTTGGAGACATCTCCTTCGCTCTCAGGGGCTTGAGTACTTACCCCTCATTTGCTTAGCGAACTGGCTTCCCTTCCTTCACCCTAGGTGTCAGTCACTGAAACAACACAAATAAGTATTTCTCAAGCTGGTGTTCTGTGGAACAAATTTGCTAAAGTTCCTGTGGAAAGATACATTTAGGAAACCTGTGTTTCCATAGTACCTCTTGGAACTTTGCCGTGCATTTTAACACATCAAAAGCTTGGAAAAGTTCAATAGCGAAGAAATCTGTTTAACTTTGCTTCATACAGCATCTTGCCAAACTAATTTAACCCTTTTGTCAGATAACAATCCTTCAAAAGAAAAAAATCCCTCAGTATTAATGTTTATGGACCAAAATTTGGAGAATTCTGGCCCACATAAGTGTGTTCTTCAAGGTTTCTTATTTTTTTCTTTTTAACTGGTATAAAGCATTAAAAGAAAAAAATAAATTCATAAGGGTAGATTTTTAGCACTCCTCTGTGGGTTGTAGTAATATTCTTATCTTTTATCTTTTTAATTTTTTTTTCTTTTTTAACCATCAAAACTTTCACAACGACCAGTAAACCTCTAAAATGTTTGAGGAATAGAATATAATAAAAGTTGTACAGGCTTTGGAATTGGACAAACCTACTTTTAAATACAGTTAATTCACTAATTAATTGTGTCATCTTTTGCAACTGAATTAGTGTTTTTATAACTTCATTTTCTTTACTTGTGAAATGGGAGTGATACCAATATCACAAGTTTGTTTTGAGAATTAAATAATATAATACATATAAAGTTCTTGGCACAGTGAATATAAATTCCCCCCTCACATCTTCATCACATGAGTATGTTTAACCCTTCCTAAGTATGCTCTACTAGAAAAGGAGTATCCCATAAACTCTGTGTATTTTTATCAACCCATTGTTGATTTTTAAAATGAAGTGTTTACCTTTTTGCAAAACTAAAAGAGCAAAAATTTCCACGCATTGTCATGTGTATATAGAGCCATCCTTTTTCTATTTGTACTACTAAATTCCAAGCCTCAAAAACTAGTAAGTTGTTATGACCTTGCCAGCAATAGCTCAAGTTCTTGGTATTAAATGTGGGATGCCTCACATACCATCCCAAAATATTGGCTTTAGCAACGAATGAATTATTAAACGTCAAATTGTTATTTCCCGTGACAGTTTCCAAATGGACTGGGTCTGCACTAACAAGTAGTGAAATGTGCCTCCAGCCGCCTCGCAGCTGTGGAAGAAACGGATCGCAATTCCAGTGGACTCATTTTACCTGGCAGCGGAGCACTGGAAGGCTCGCCCATCTGTCAACACACATTTCTCTTCCAATCTCCGGGAGCCCCTTCTTGAATTTTTTCTTGTTTAAAGAGAAAATCAAGAGCTATTCAAAGTAGTAGCTTTTTATAAGGACATTTCAAGTACCATCAACTCCAGATAGTTTACTCATAGGGTGTCCATGTTGTCAATCAAAATCACTTGATTCTATTCTATTAACCTGCCAGCGTTGTTTTTCCTGTTTCACCCTCCAAATGAGCATATTGAAAAATAACAGATTCATTAATTAAATTAGTTATAAGCCAAACAGCAGCTGATATTTCCAAGCAAAGAACAATCCAATTACAAAGTACATACATTAACCTAGGTTCTGTTTGTATTTCCAATAAGAAGGAAAATAATTTCTTAGATCAAGTTAAATTCTTTACGATATGTGTTGATGAGCAAATTTTACGGGCATGTAGGTTCTCCCTCTGAAATGTGTGACATTATCACTTATGGCTTTCAAATGGCATGAATAAAGGCTGACATCTTACTACATATAAGCAAATGACTGCCCAGACTCTTCTTGTTAATTGGAACCACATGGGATGAAATTGTCAATTGTTAACTGTTATAAACATCAGCCCTGTAAAATTTCCTGTATCTGTAGGTAGATATATCTAATAGGTGATTACTGAAATATATCATTATTAATGCACTCCCCCCACTATTCTTTCTGAGTAGGAAGTGAACTAGGAGGTTTAGTTCAAGCACCATTTAGTGGTAATATACCATTGTGGGCATTTTAAGATTACTTCCATTGGTGGGGTAGAGGTGTTTAGCTTATTCAATATCATTGCAGCTCCTCAGCTATCATCCAAGAACTTGGGTAAGAAAGCAAATGAATAAGCAAGCAGGTGGGAGGGAGGGAGAAAATTAGTGACCAGGAGTATTGTATTGTGTATTTGCTTGCTAAGATTTTGAGTCCTTGAGTAGCTATATATCATCTGTGAACAGCATGTTCAAAGTTATACCATTCTGTGGAAGAAGCTCAGAGAAAGGAAGCACATGTGAATGCTGTTAGTCATCCTGTATGTTCCAAGGAAGAGCTAGCAAAGTTATTTTTTAATCTGAATATAGTTGACACACAATGTTACATTAGTTTCAGATGTACAACACAGTGATTCAACAAGTTTATACATTATGCTATGCTCACCACAAGTATAGCTACCATCTGTCACCATACAATGCTATTACAATACCATTGACTATATTCTGTATGCCAGGAAAATTATTTTATCCATAGATCTATCATTCTCTGTTACCAACAATGCCCATGTAGATTATTTCTTACAATCCTCTGGTAACTACTTTTATGATAGATGACTACTGGCAGCAGGCGCTTTGGGAGGCATTAAAATATATAGATGCCCAAACTTTTGTAGGATCAAGAGGTGCTCAGATCAAGAGGTAGTCCGCAACTTGTTACTTTATTTTCATCACCCATCTTTCTTTAGCTACATCTATTTGTTGGCTTTTCAGTTAACAAATAGTAATAAATACATAGTAAAGAAAACAAGCTAGTACTTCTAGCTTTGCTAACTGGCATGACTGGCAATAGTTATAAAGACTATACAGGGCCTGAAATCACAATGAATGCAAAAAATGAATGAGGCTTTACAGAGGCTGCATAAATCTCCATCAAGGGTATAGGGGTTTCTACATCCAAAACTAATGATGTAATATGATGACTAACATAATAAAAAATAAAAAACAGAAAAAGGATATAGGGGTTTCTAATATCTAAATCTTCAATGATGTCAGCAAAAGTAGTGGAATGATGACCTTCAAAAATTCTCTCCTCCATAAAATTAATAAGAACACTGACAAACATTGGGGCACCCTGGTGGCTCAGTCGGTTAATTGTATTTGACTCTTGATTTCAGCTTAGGTCATGATCTCAGGGTTGTGATATTGAGCCCAACATGGGGCTCTGTGCTCAGCAGGAAGTCTACTTGAGATGCTCTCTCCCTCTTCCTCTCCCCCGCCTTTGCGTGTGCATGCTCTCTGTCTCTAAAATAAATAAACAAATCTCAAAACAAAACAAAACACTGACGACATTGTCAGAATCAACTTTGGCTAAACTCTGAGAATTAACCAAAGTCATGCAGTAGTCCAGGGAGCATTTACTCAGGAAAATGGCTAACTCTCCACAAGACCAATAGGCTTTGTGGCATTTTAATATACCCTATTCCCATCCCACTCTCTACAACTCTGTGGTAGTCTTGAAGACAAATGGCTTGCCATCACACTGAAAACTAGCAGCTTAGTTGCCACTTGTGGGAACAGAATAGGATTAGAGCTTCTCCAAAACCTCATTTCCAAGAAACTAATATTATTTCATTTGTCTGGAGCCTCCCTGGTAGATTGCACTAACAAGGCTGACTTTATATGATCTGAATCAGTCCTTTCCCAATAAAAACAGTCTTTTACTCAGGCACATTTGTGGAAAACAATCAGAAGCAATTTTTGAACATTGTGGCTTCCCAAGGAACTGGTTAACAGTTGTGTTAAACAATTTTAGCTTAATCAAAAAGCTTAAAAAGAGGGGCACCTGAGTGGCTCAGTCTTTCAGCATCTGCCTTTGGCTTGGGACATGACCCCAGGGTCCTGGGATTGAGCCCTACATTGGGCTACCTCCTCAGTGGGAAGCCTGCTTCTCCTCCTTCCACTCCCCCTGTTTGTGTTCCCTCTCTCTGTGTGTGTTTCTCTCTGTCAAATAAATAAATAAAACCTTTAAAAAAAAAAGCTTAAAATAAAGAGCTGGAAAACGAGATGTTTATAAACTTTAAAAATCTCTTAACATATTCCTGGGAATCTAGAAGTTTACAAGCATGTGTAGGGCTGCGAACATGCCTATGACAAAACCAAAAAGGCTCTAAGCTCTTATCTCTGGCTGATCATGGAGCTTAGCATAAGGAAGAAGTGAAGACAAAGGTGGAATTGTAAGCTGCCTGGGTTTGTGTTTAAAATGAGCCCAAATATGCACAGAGTTCCTCAGCAAAACTGGGAGACATTTTAGTTACAGGCTTTTGAGGAAATCTTTATATAATATTTGACCACCTAGCTAACTAAGCAGTAACTTCAGCAGCCACACATAAAAAAGAATACAGAATTTACAGAATTAGTTCAGAAAAATCAAAAGAAAATAAACAACAAAAAAGCTATAAAAACAAAATCTTTGGGAAGGGATAATCTAATGTCTAGAGTTGCCATTATTACAATATTCAAAGTGCCCAGTTTTCAACAGAACATTACAAGACATGCAAAGAAACAAGAAAGAATAGCCTATGTACAGGAAAAAAGCAGTCAGTAGAATTTGTTCTGGAACTTGGGATTACTACACACTTTAAATCAGCAATTTTAAATACATTCAAAAATTACAGAAATTAGGAGTGCCTAGGTGGCTCAGTCGTTTAAACATCTGCCTTCAGCTCAGGTCATGATCCTGGGGTCCTGGGACTGATCCCTGCATTGGGCTCCTTGCTCAGTGGGGAGTCTGTTCTCCCTCTGTCCTCTGTCCCCACCCCTGCCCCTGCTCATGCTCTCTCTCAAATAAATAAATAAAATCTTAAAAAACAGAATTACAAGAAATCATGTTTAAAGAACTAAAGGAAAATATAAGAACAATGTCTCACCAGAATACCAGTAGGCAGATATAAATTAGGGAAATAAAAGAGAGAAGCTGATAGAGTTTTCAGAGTTGAAAAGTAATGGTAGTTGAAATTAAAAATTCACTAGAGAATCTCAACAGCAGATTTGAGAAGGGTGAATAGTCAGAAAAGCTGAGATAGGTCAACTGAGATTATCTAGTCTGAGGAACAGAAAGAAATAAGAATGAATAAAAATGAGACACCATAAAGTATAGCAACATAGGTATGATGTAAGTCCAAATGGAGATGAGAGAATGGAAGGGGGAAAAAGAATATTTAAAGAGAAACTGGATAAAAACTTCCCAAATCTGATGAAAAATATTATTCTATGCATTCAAGCAGATTGATGAATTTACAAAAGAATAAACTCGAAGAGACCCATACCTACACACAGTACAATCATACTATCAAAACACAAATACAAAGAGAGAATTTTTAAAAAAATTTATTTATTTATTCAACAGGGAGAGATCACAAGTAGGCAGAGAGGCAGGCAGAGAGAGAAGGGGAAGCAGGTTCCCCACTGAGCAGAGAGCTCGATGCAGGGCTCGACCCCAGGACCCTGAGATCATGACCTGAGCTGAAGGCAGAGGCTTTAACCCACTGAGCCACCCAGGCGCCCCAAAGAGAGAATTTGATAGCATCAAGAAAGAAACAACTCATTCCATAAAGAGGACCGTCAATATACTAACACCTGATTTCTCATCATAAACCATGTAAGCCAAAAGGCAATGAGATGATGTACTTACAAAGGGCTCCAAGGAAAAGGCTAACCAGTTTTATGTTCAGCAAAACTATCCTTCAAAAGTAAAAGAGAAATTAAGACATTCTCAGACAAACAAACCTGAGAGAATTTGTGGCTAAAAAAAAAACCTACCCACTGAGAAATACTAAAATAAATTGTTCAGGTTGAAATAAAAGGGCTCTAGTCAATAAAATCTACATGAAGAAATAAAGATATCAGTAGAAGTAACTATCTGGGTAAATACAAATTATAGAAAAGTGGATTTTTTAGAACTTTTTTCCTTCTAATTTAAAACAACTACATAAAGCAATAATTATAAATCTGCTTTGATGGGCAAACAATGCATATAATTTGTATGACAGTAATAGCACAAAGGATAGAAATAAAGCTTTTTTCTTTCTTTTTTAAAAATTTTAACTCCAGCATAGTTAACATACACTGCTATATTAGTTTCAGGTGTACAGTGTGGTAATCAAACAGTTCCATACATTACTCAGTGCTCATCAAGAGAACTGCACTCCAAATACACTTCATCTATTTACCCATCCCCCCCACCTGCCCTCTGGTAACCATCTGTTTGTTCTCTATAGTTATGAGTGTTTTATGGTTTAAAGTTTTTATATACAACTAAGTTGGTACTAATCTGATGTAGATTGGTAGTATTAAGATGGTAATTATAAATCCCTAGGTTCACCACTCAGAAAGGAATTTACATATATAAACTTGCATATATAAACTTTTATAAAATTGTATTATAAACATAAAATATATAATTGTGTATATATGTATAAGAAAAAAGGTAATTAAATGGCACACTAGCAAATATCTATTTATTACAAAAAGTGGCAATTAAAATAGAGGAAAAGAGAAATAGAAGAGTATATAAGACTAGCAGAAAACAAACAGCCCAAAATGGCAGATGTAAATCCTAACTCATCAATAATTACATTATACGAATATGAATTAAAACTCCATTTAAAAGGCAGACATTGACAGAATGGGCAAGAAACATGTTCCAACTATGTGTGGTCCATGAAAGATACACTTCAGATTCAAAAATACAAATAGATTAAGGTAAAAAGACAGAAAAAGATATACCACACAAGTAGTAACTAGAAAAGAGCTCAAGTGGTTATATTACTGTAGACAAAACTTACTTTAGAAAAAAAAGTTAATAGAGACAAAGAAGAATATTTTAGAATGATACAAGTGTCACTCCATCAATTAGATATAACAATTATAAACAACTGTGCATCTAACAACAAAGTCCCCAAATACATGAAATAAGAACAGAACTGAAGGGACAATAAGTTAACTACAGTAGTTGGAGACTTCAACACCCTACTTTAAATAATGGCTAGAACAACTAGGCAGAAGATCAAAAGTAAACATAAGACTTGTACAACACAATGAATCAAGTAGACTTAAACAGACTAAAGATAGCTCCATCGAATGAGAACAGAATATACATTTTTTTCAAGTGCACATGGAACATTCTTGAAGATAGACTATATATTAGGCCATTAAACAAGTCTCAACACATTTAAAAAGAATTAGATCATATGAAGTATGTTTTTCAATAACAACAGAAGTAGAAATCAACAAGAAAAGGAAATTTGGTGAATTCACATATATGTGTAAATTTAAAATTTACACACACAAATAACCGAGGGTTATAGAAGAAATCACAAGGAATATTAGGCAGCACTTTGAAATAAATGAAAATGAAAACACAGCATGTCAAATCTTATGGAAGGTGATAAAAGCAGTGCTTAGAGGGAAATTTATAGCATAAACACCTATATTAAAAAAGAAGATCTCAAATTGATAACATAGGTTCACAACTTAAGTAATAAAAACACAAGCAAAATAAACACAAATTAAGCAAAAGAAAAGAAATAATAAAGTTATAGGAGAAATAAATGAAATAGGAAATAAGAAAAACAATAGAGACAACAACACTTAAAAGTTCCTTTCTTGAAAGTATCAACAATATTGAGAACACTTTAGCAAGACTGATCAAGAAAAAAAAAAGAAAGAGAAGACTCAAATGACTGAAAATTAGAAATGAAAAAGGGACATTACTCCAGGACTTACAGAATTTTTTAAAAGGTAGTATAAAATACTATGAAAAATTGTATAACAACACATTAGGTAACTTAGATGAAATTGACAAATTCCTAGAAAGATTAAAACTACTGAATTTGATGCAAGAAGAAATAGAATATTACAATACACATATAAGTAAAGACATTGAATAAGTAATAAAAGAATTTACTGTGAAAAAAGCCCAGGATCAGATGGCTCCACGAGTGAATTCTACCAAACGTTTAAAGAAGAACTAAAGGGTGCCTGGATGGCTCAGTAGGTTAAGCATATAACTCTTGATTTTGGCTAAGGTCATGATCTCAGGGTAGAGAGATCAAGCCCCACATCAGGCTCCACACAGCACGGAGTCTGCTTGAGATTCTCTCTCTTCCTCTCCCTCTGCCCCTCCCCTTGCTCACACATACTCAAACAAACAAATAAATAAATAAAATCTTTTACAAAATCTTTAAAGAAGAACTAATACTAGTTTTTCTCAAACTCTTTTTTAGAAAAGAATAGGAGGGAACACTTCCTAGCTCAATCTGAGGCCAGTATTTCCATGATATCAAAGCCAGATAAAGGTATCATAAGAAAACTACAGACCAGTATCATTTATGAATACAAATGCAAAAATATTCAACAAGCTGAATAAAGCAACATATAGACTGGATCAAAAACTATGATCATGTTGGGCAGGTCTTCTAGCTACAAAGTCCTTCAGCTTCAGTTTATCTGGGAATATCTTAATTTCTCTCTTGTTTTTTTGAAGGATAGTTTTGCAAGATATAGAAATATCAATTTCTGTGGGTTTTTTTCCTTTTGGCACTTTAAATATATCATTCCACTGACCTTGGGTCTCCATCATTTATTTTTTTTTAATTGGAAATTGGAAAAGAGAGGAGAGGAGGAGAGAGGAGGGGAGGGAGGAGAAGCAAAAGAAAGGAAGGGAAAGGAGGGGAGGGAAAGTGAAGGGAAAGGAAGGGGAGGAGAGGTGAGGAGAGGGGAGAAGGGAAGGAAAGAAAAAAGGGAAGGAAAAGAAGGGAAGGGAAGGGGGGAGAGAAAGAAGGGGAAGGGAAAGGAAGGTAGGGAAGTGCAGGGCAGGGCAGGGCAGGCAAGGCAAGTCAAGGCAAGCAAGGTACAAAAAATATTCACATAGTCTTTGCTGATTAGTTCTGTGTTGGGCCCTCCAAAGTTTATCCAGGTCATTTTATATCAGTGTTTTTAGGTTTCACTGAGCTGAAAGCTCAACTGGTAGATAAAGCACAGGTTCTTATCAGGTCTTTTCCAGCTTGCATCTTGTCCTGGCTACACATTTGGTTTTCTAGACTCCTGGTATATGTACTGGTATATGTAAAAGGTTTTCAAGGCCCTTATCCCCCAAAGTATCTCTCTCCAGATTTTCTTCCCAGGCTTTCTGTGTGTCTGTTATTTGCTCCAAACATAATACGTTGCCCCAGGTCTCCATAGAGTAAAAATGAAACAAGAGGTCACAATAAAAAATATTAGAGGCTACTTATTTCATTTGCTTATGTAACTAAATGACTATTCTCAGGGGTCTCTTTGACAGTTTCTATAGTATTGGAAAACTGTAGGAAAGGAAGAAATCTGGGCAAAAGAAAAATTGTGAAGAATGTGCTAACTCTTGATGACTCTTTTTTCATGTGGGAAGTGGCAGTGGCTTGTTCTTTAGCTCTTCAAAGTTTTTAAGGAATACCCTCTGCTTAATCACTCTTCCATCCTGAGGAAGTTCTTAGTTATATAAAACAAAGGCAAGTGCCTTGCATCAGTCCTTCAGGGAGCCCCCAGACAGGTCAAAACAGAAAAACACAATTAGAGCAAGGTCTACTCTGCTCCCTCCAGAACCAGAGACACATATTGGGCATTGTGGGATGCCATCTTCAGGACTGTCATCAAACTGGAAAAGTGTGTGGGGTGAGGGTATGTTAAAAAGCCACAATGCTCTCCTATCATGTTTAAGTCATCTTTTTTCTTGATTCAGCATTTGCTTGTTTGCTGTAACCTTTAACTACTTTCCAAAGTTCTCACAAAAGTTCATTTTCAGAGTTCTTTTACTCATTTTCACTGTTTCTAGAGAAGGTCTTAGAGCTTCCTACTTTATATTTTCACTGATACATGGAGTTGATTTTGTAAACTTTTAGATTAATTCTTCATAATCAAAAAAAGGATAAATGGCTGTTGCCCCCAAATATGTAAAATTCTACTTATCCGTGTGGAGTAGTAAAGGAAGTGACACAAGCAAGAGGAAAGAATTACTCTTGTGGTGATCTTACCACAGGGAAATAGGGAAAATGGGGAATAGTATTTCCTTCTAACACTGGGGAATATAGAATTATTTTAGTGAAAACTTCATCACATATGCTTCTAGCTCTTCTCTTCTACCCAAAACGCCAACTTCTATTATTAGGTGTCTGGTAGCAAGGTGCTGATAGACCTCTGCTCTGAAGAAAAAGAATTCTGATGATCTTTATAACGCACAAAAGAGAAACTTGTGAATCAGAAAGGTTTAGTGAGTCACTCAAGTTTACAGACTTAGGAAAATATAAATCAATGAATTTAACTCAGGTTTCTGACCTTAAGAAATTTCACTGTCATATATTGCCTTAATGATTTTTTTTAAAAAGTTAAAGACTTAGTCATGTATGGGCTTAAAAAAGAATAAGGATTTCCTGTTGCTTATAGAAATTAGAGAATGGGAAATTAATTGATGAATTTGCAAATTGCATGACACTGTTGAAGACATCAGACAAATCTCTGAGCTGTAACTGTAGTAGGTGTTGATAATTGCCTACCTAACATCTGCACTCATTC
>CM053612.1:23211860-23235409 GCA_028646535.1 Procyon lotor
GGACTCCATCCCTGTACTCTGGGATCATGACCTAAGCCGAAGGCAGTCACCCAACCAACTGAGCCACCCAGGTGCTAGAAACTGATGATTTCTATATATAGAACTGAAAATTAGAAACATACTAGTTGATATGTGGCTTACTTGTGGCCTGATGATCCATATGATTTTTCATGCCACAGAACACATGCCTAATATCCAATACATCTTTACTGAAGTCTCTCAGAACACTCTAAAGAGAGTTTCTATTCATAACACCCAGTAAACTTTAACAATCCTTTTCAGCCATCTATGCACAAAAAGCCCACTTATCTCAGCAAAGCAGATGACCATAATCCTTCCACTTTTCTTCATAAATAACAAGTTTTTTTTCCCTCAAAACCAGTAACTGGTATTAGTGCTTTCCATAATATCTCACCCTGCTTTCCCCTTTTCCACTTACACTTTTCTCTTCATAAGAAACTTTCAGCTCATTTAACAATTCGCTGAGTTAACCAGTCTGGTTTTAGTCCTTTCATTCATACGTTAACTTCCTGGGCACCACAATGACCTAAGAATCTAGCTAGCAAAAAATAATATTCCTTCATTGTAAGAAGTCTTAAATATTCCATTGTTATTCTTCCTTATTATACTCATATTTACAATATGCAAGCCTTAGAATTTTAGAACTTTAGATCTAAGAGGGGCCTTAAAGCTTGACAAATTAATTCTGGCTGGTTTGTCTTCATAGAGTGAAAATGAAAGAAAGGGCCATGACAAACATTTAAAGGCTATTTATTTTTACTTGTTTGAGATACTAAATGATCATTTCCAGGAATCCCTTGGCCATTTTCTGTAGTATTGGAAGGTTGTGGAAAAGGAGTAAAGCTGCTGAAAAGAAAAATTGTGAAGTAGGTGATAACTCTTGATGACTCTATTCCTCTTCCAGTGATTTTTATGGACCCTATTCCTAATATCATCTGTCATCCTCCCTTCATCTCAGCAAATGACAGGTGCTTTCATTTTACTCAGAAATAGAGGGTGCAAACACAGCACTCTACAGTGGTTAGGATTCTAAATTTTCTACTCAAGCTTGCACGTAGCAGAGTTACAATAAGCTACAATTCAAAAGAATAAATCCTTGATAAATTAGTTAACTAATTGTACTTTCAATATTAAATATTGGTTCAATCTGTATATATAGCAGTTTTATCTAAATCACATGCTAGTTAAGGTCTTTGTTCTTTAAGATCTAGGCAGGAAGGGAATAATATCAGTGGACTAGGAAGCTTCATACCTTAATTTTCCCAAAGAAAAATAAGAAAGAAGAAAAGAAACCACCAAAGACAGCTAAAATTAGCTTATAGGAGCTACTCTGGAAAGCAGTCAAAAGTCTACAACTACAGAAGGTAGAACATAATAAAGGAAAATGAAGCAAAATAAAAAATATAAAAAATAGAGAAATTCCATAAAACCAAGAGTTGGTTCTTGGAAAAGATTGAAAAAATTCACAAATTTTTAACTAGATTGACTAAGAAAAGAGAGAGAACTTGTTACTAAAATTAGAAATCAAAATGGGAACATTACTACTGATTCTACAGAAATAAAGATTGGGGCACCTGGGTGGCTCAGTCGCTAAGCGTCTGCCTTCGGCTCAGGTCATGATCCCAGGGTCCTGGGATCGAGCCCCGCATCGGGCTACCTGCTCCGCAGGAAGCCTGCTTCTCCCGCTACCATTCCCTCTGCTTGTGTTCCCTCTCTCGCTGTGTTTCTCTCTGTCAAATAAATTAAAAAAAAAAAAAAGAAAGAAAGAAAAAGAAAGAAAGATTATGAGAAGTACTATGAGCGATTATATTCCAATACATTTAATAACTTTAATGAAATGGATAATTCCTAAAAACACATAACCTACCAAAACTGAATTATGAAGAAACAAAATCTGAATATACTCATAACTATTAAGAAGATTGAATTAGTAATCAAAAACCCTTTGACAAAGTAATGTCCTGGACTAGATGGATTCATTAGTGAATTCTACCCCAAATTTATAATTAATATCAATATTTCTGAAACTCTTCTAAACAATCGAAGAGGTGAGAAGACTTCCTTACTCAACATTATTCTGATACCAATGCTGTTGTTATAGGGGCGTCTGGGTGGCTCAGTCATTAAGCGTCTGCCTTCGGCTCCTGTCATGATCTCAGAGTCCTGGGATGGAGCCCCGCATCAGGCTCCCTGCTCAGCAGGAAACCTGCTTCTCCCTCCCCCACTCTCCCTGCTTGTGTTTCCTCTCTTGCTGTGTCTCTCTCTGTCAAATAAATAAATAAAATCTTTAAAAAAATTCAACAAACTAGGAATAGAAGGAAACTTTCCCAACATATTAAAAGCCATATATGAAAACCGCACACTTACTGAAAGTCTTTTCCCTAATGTGAGAAATAAGACGAGAATGTCTGCTTTTGTCAATTCTGTTTAAGAGAGTTTTGGAAGTTTTACCTACAATAATTAATCAAGAAGGCATCTAATTTGAAAAGGAAAAAGTAAAATTATCACTGTTTGCAGATATGATCTCATATGTAGAAAACTCTAAAGATTCCGCACAAAAACTGTCTGAACTAATAAATAATTTTAGAAAGATTGCAGAAAAATTAACACACAAAATTCGGTTGTGTTTCTATACATTACAATGAAATTTAAAAGGAAATTTAAAAACAACTGCATTTATAGCCACATCAAAAGGAATAAAATACTTAGGAATAAATATCACTGGGGCGCCTGCATGGCTAAGTCCTTTAGGCATCTGACTCTTGATTTCATCTCAGATCATTGTCAGGTTTATTTCAGTTGGCTGTAAAAAGAAGGAGACAGGAGGCCAGATAATAGGTCTGAGTAGGCTTTAATTGGAAGCGCTCTTGCGCGGGGTTCCACAGCTCACAAGTGAGTGAGGCCAGGGAAGTCCCGCCCAGGAACATGGCAGGCCGATATTTATGGGGAAGTAAGAGGGGCTCAGGTAATCATATAAGGGTGGACTTTGGGGCTGGACAATGCCGTATAAACGCAGGTTTTTATGCGTCTTTGTTCCTTTGTGCACCAAGGAAGGAAGGCCTCATGGTCGCAATCTCTGCGGGAAGCTTTCAGGGTGAACATCTCAAGATGGAGGGTCGGCAGACATTTTATTGAGTCTCCTGTGCTCCCCAGGATCACTGGCCCAACAATCATGAACTTGGGGTTGTGGGATTGAGCCCAGTGTTGGGCTTTGTGTTCAGTGAGATGTCTGCTTGAGGATTTTCTCTCTCCCTTTCCTGTTGCCCCTTCCCCCACTCACTCTCTTTCTCTCTCTAAAATAAAAATAATAAATCTTTAAAAAAGAGAGAGAATACGGGGGCCTAAGTGGCTCAGTGGGTTGAAGCCTCTGCCTTCAGCTCAGGTCATGATCTCAGGGTCCTGGGATCGAGCCCCACATCGGGCTCTCTGCTCAGCAAGGAGCCTGCTTCCCCTTCTCTCTCTGCCTGCCTCTCTGCCTACTTGTGATCTCTCTCTCTGTCAAATAAATAAGTAAAAGCTTTAAAAAAATAAAATAAAAATAAAAATAATCTAAAAAGAGAATAAACATCACTGAGGGGAAAAACTTGTACACTGACCACTACAAAACATTTGCTGGGAGAAATTAAAAAAAGACATAAATACATGGAAAGATATCCCATATTTATGTAATCAAAGACTTAACATTGTTAAGATGTTAATACTATCTAATACAATCTACAGATTTAATGCAATACTTTTTAAAATCACTTTTTTTTTTTTTTTTAGAAATAGAAAACTTTATTTCTCTATTAGAAATAGAAAACTCCCAAAGCGGGCATTGCCTGGGTGGTTCAGTTAGTTAAGCGTCTGCCTTTGGCTCAGGTCATGATTCCAGGGTCCCAGGATGGAGCCCTGCATTTGGGCTCTCTGCTCAGCAAGGAGTCCGCTTCTTTAGTTCCATCTGCCATCTGAAGTTTCTTAATGGTAAGGTCTCTATCTGGCACTGTGCTGGCCACTCCTTGGCCCTTGGACCAGAGCCTGTAGCCAAGGGAAAGGGAAAGGGAAATTGTGATTGGCCCAGCCTGGGTCACAGACCACTACTGTGTCCGTGTGGAATGGGGTGGAATAATATCACCAAATCAAAAGTATCACAAGAAACTGGGGAAAGGCAATTCCCCCAAAAGACGGTGGAATTAGGCTACCAGAATCTGAGAAGTGATACTCAGAAAGAAAAAATGACCTTACTTTTTCTCTGTTTTTTTTCTGCCTCTGATTTCTGTCTTCTGTCTAGATTTTCTTTTCTATATCTTGCCTATCTTTCTTAAGCCGGCTCTAAAAATGCTGGCAAAATTTTCTGAAGGATTGTAAAGATGAAGGGGTGTCTCATTTCAGCAATGTAAGGGATTTTTTTTCTTTCTCCAAATTTTTATTTGATTGTAGTTAATTAACATATAATGTGATATTAGTTTCAGGTGTAGAATTTAGTGATTTATCACTTGCATACAACACCCAGTGTTGATCACAAGTGCTCCCCAGCACCTATTTAACTCATCCCCCCCACCTCCCTTCAAGTAACCCTCAGTTTGTTCTCTATAATTAAGAATCTGTTTCACGGTTTCCTCTCTCTTTTTCCCCCATGTTCTGTTTTGTTTCTTAAATTCCACATGAGTGAAATCACATGGTATTTGCTTTTCTCTGTCTGACTTATTTCTCTTAGCACAATATTCTCTAGTTCCATTCATATTGTTGCAAATGGCAAGATTTTGTTCTTTTTATGTCTGAGTAATATTCCATCATATATTTATATATGGTATTATATATGTGGTATATATATGTATACACACACACATATATACATATATATGCATATATTTATATATGTATATACACACACATACACATCTTCTTTATCCATTCATCAGTTGATAGAAATTTGGGCTCTTTCCATAATTTGGCTATTGTTAATAATGTTGTTATACACATTGGGGTGCATATATCCTTTCAAATCAGTATTTTTGTATCCTCTGGGTAAATACCTAGTAATGCGATTGCTGGGTCATAGGGTAGTTCTAGTCTTAACTTTTTTTTTTTAAGATTTTATTTATTTGACAGAGAGAAACACAGCGAGAGAGGGAACACAAGCAGAGGGAATGGTAGTGGAAGAAGCAGGCTTCCCACAGAGCAGGGAGCCCGATGCGGGGCTTGATCCCAGGACTCCAGGATCATGACCTGAGCCGAAGGCAGCCGCTTAATGACTGAGCCACCCAGGTGCCCTAGTCTTAACTTTTTGAGGAGCCTCCGGAGGGCTGTACCAGTTAGCAATGCAAGGGATTTTCAATTGAGTAATTGGTAACCCTTTAAAAAAAAGTCCCTTGGCTTTTTCAAATAGCTCTGGCTTCAGCTTCTTGTTTCTTGTTCATTCTACTTCCTCTGCCCTCTCAGGACTGTTTATCCTTTCTTCTCAAGAGTAAATATACAGACAATATTTCCCATTGTCTCATTTAGAACAAATACTGCCACTAGGTACAGGGCCTATTTTAGGCTTATCCTTTCACAACCAGCCTTTTCAAGGTATTTTATCTCTGGCTTAGAATCATATTTTTAAGAATCTGTTTCTCTTATCAATATGATAATTAGTAAACACTCATCAATATGGTAATAAATGCTATTATTTGCTATGAAAAAAGTTTTATCTATTATGGAAAAAAGGATTACTGGGAAGAATATTCTAATATGATCTGTGATGCATTCATCTTTTCCCCAGCCATGAAAGGCCTTATCCTTATTTCTCCATGGGAAGGCCGTGAACTCCTCTGGTACCAATCTCTGCGTGGTAGCACTTTCCTAAATGGCATGCATAGTAGCTACAGAGAAATTGCCTCAAAAGTTCTAGATCTGTAAATCCAAACCTCAAATGGACAGCAAATATTAGAAATTCTGTGAGGGCCTCTGAAATTCTCAAAAGCTGCATTACTGTTACGTTGCTTAAGTCTGGTGCTTTAACTTCTGGGGATACACACCTCAGTGTATATTCTTGGAACTGGCTAATGTCCAAATGCAATCTCAAGAGTAATGGAGCATACTTATCTTCATCATTCCGTACCCAAATAAAATAGCTTATCTGACTTTGTGCCTGTTAGCTCACCACAGAAGCACAGATTAGACTCAGAATTACAGCTGAAGAAGACATTAGGGATTATCTAACACAGCCATCCTCAGTTTTATCTGTGGAAACTAAGGCCCAGAGAATTTTGGTGACTCCTTAAGCATTATGTTCATATTGATTGGATCTAAAATCTAGTCTCCTTTTAGTCTATTGCTTTTCTAGGTACATCAGCCAAGAGATTGCTTCCTCTAAAGCTAGTTTTGCCCAGAGCCCTAACTCAAATATTTGAGAGATCTTAGGACATTTTTCTTCACTGTGGCAACCAACACACTTTTAAGGGCAATAATATATATATATATATATATATATATATATATATATATTTTTTTTACATCAGTAGAATCAGAATTCACTATGAAAAGGTTCACAGTATTACAGTCGGTCATTCTGCTATTTTGTATTTAAGTAAGTAGGAGAGCCTGTGGGAGCAACTTGGGGTAATAAAGGTTAATCACTGGGAGCTTAAGGGTGCTTATTCTTAATTGGTGGGTGATTAAAGACGCTCAAGGTTAATAGCTGTGTTTTCAAAGCCAGCAATTCCCTTTACAGAAAGCTTCCCCTGTGGCTTTGGCATACCTATCAATCAGTTCCAGCCCCTAGCCAATAAGATGGCAAATCTAGGAGCATGACTCTAAGGGGATTTAGGGGTGAAGATGCCTATCTTAACCGTGTTTGTAACTTTAATTTTCTTTCAGAACAGTTTAGTCATCTTCAGACTCCTCCATTCTTTCTCTCTTTTACGTCCGGATGGTCCTGGTTTGGTCATATAGATGCAACCCCAAAAGGTACTTTTTCTAAGGCCCATAAAGCTGATAAAATAAATTAAGTTTACTATTTAGTTTCAAGGTTAGTTGCTAACTTTCAAAACTATTGGGCTAGGCTATTTCAAAGATTAGTCGGGATGATCAAAAGTGATTTGCTAGCCATCTTGGAATAATAGGTAGGCATTAGCTAGTGACGGAGACATGTTCAATATAAAAGATAAAGAACTTAAATAAATATTCAAACGGAAGGCACCTTAGACACACTCCACTCATTTTAAAACTGATGAACAGGAAAGATCTGAAGAGACTGAATGAATGACCTGCTCAAGATCACCCACCTCAGCTAACTCTAGGACCTGGTCTTTTGATGTCTGGCAACCATTTACCTATGGCTAACCTATGTTTTTCCTTAGCCAAATATTATAGTTTCAACTTAATATGTGCATTACAAATATCATAGGGGATGGCCAGGAAATCAGGTTTATGTTCATTTGGCAAGCTTGTGTTTTTAAAGTCTAGAAAAAAGAAAAAGACTTATAACCAAAAAAAAAAAAAAAGTGCCATTAGGTGAGGAATATTATGCCTCCATCAGAAAGGACGAATATCCAACTTTTGTATGAACATGGACGGGACTGGAAGAGATTATGCGGAGTGAAATAAGTCAAGCGGAGAGAGCCAATTATCTTATGGTCTCACATGTGGAACATAAGGAAAGACATGGAAGGCATTGTGAGAAGGAAGGGAAGGATGAATGAGGGGAAATCGGAGGGGGAGATGAACCATGAGAGACTGTGGACTCTGAGCAACAAACTGAGGGTTTTGGAGGAGAGGGGTGGGTGGTTGAGTGAGCCTGCTGGTGAGCATTGAGGAGGGTATGTATTGCATGGAGCACTGGGTGTGGTACATGAACAATTAATCTTGTGACACTGAAAAAATAAACATATTTGAAAAAAAAAAGAAATTTACCCACGCACTAAAATCAGCTATCCTTCTCATCAAATCTCAATTGCTTTGTTATTCCTTAGTAATGAATTAATCTTTGGTAAATTCTTCTATAGAAATCAAACACTCATGACTTCAGGATTATTATACAGGTGGATATAGAAGTTATTTATAGTACTCATTGACAAATTTTGAAAATTTTGTCACTGAAAGTAGTTTGGGGTGTGTGTACAATTGTCATTTATTTCCTTTTGTCAATAATAACTTGTTCACACAGTAAATGAAAATTGAGTCCGAAGATTGATTTATTTAAAATTACTCAGTGGAGAAATTCATTCCTATATGCCAGTTCCCTCCTTTTAATTCTCTTACTTTGTTGTGACTTGTAAAAGAAAAAGAGGGAAAATATATTGCATTCTTAATGCAACATTTAGGTAATATGTTTAATTAATGGAAACAGATTTGTCATTTTATTCTGATTATCCAGAAGGTTTAAGCAACATGAGATTTATGCAGAGCATGAAATTGGTGGCATGACCCAAAGAGGTCTATTGGAAAATACTGTCAGCGGCTCTTGGCAGGATGCTTCATGGCAAACTCAGGGTTCTTCTCAGTATTGGATGTATGTAAGCATTTCCAGTAGGCTGAAGCCATAACTCACAGGTATGCTTTCACAGTAATCCTTATAATTAAGTAGGAAATTACAAAAGAAAAACCCAAGTGCTGCTTAAAAACCAAGCCCATTAGTTTTTGGTTAATCGTGATGAAGTAATAATCGCTGTGAGCAATTTCCCATTTCCTAATCTCAGCAGTCTTGCTCAATCCTCAGATTTATTCATGGAAGAATAATTATTACCACTTGTAACCCAGTCAAGAATCAGAAATTGTTAATAGCTTAGGTTCAAACTACTGAATTTTTCCTTTTTGATTGTCTGATTATTTGACTTGCACTTGACTCAAACTCATTCTATTCTCTAAGAAGCTCATTGAAAAAAGGCATCTTTCTATACTTTGAAAATTAATCACAGGGAAAATCAAAACGGGAGAGGAGTCTTCTGCTATAAATGTGACTCTGGCTGCTACTTCTAGTCATGTTTAATGTCGTGCTTATTTAAAAACATGGGAGTAAACTCTCATATGGAAATTTTTTTAAAAATAATTCTTGTTTTTAGTTTTTCCAAAATTTTGATATAGAATCAGTGAATGTAACATACAGAGAACTGTACTTTGGCTCAATAAAGAGAAAAGTTACTTGATTAGAATTGAGAACAATGAAATGGGGGTAATTCTTGAACCAGTAGGCTTTCTGCCACTGGAGGTGTTGAAGCAGAGGCTGGAGGCTCTGTGATCCCATTTTAGCTGTGCTGTAGAGGGCAACAAACCTACATTAGGAATGAGGCAAGATTAGATGCCTTTTATGGTTTTTAGTAACTGTAAGATTCTATATCTAAAATCTCTTTCTTAGTTCTTCCCATAATTCACATAAAAATTGCTATCCAATTAGTGCTATCACAGGTCCTAGGTCATATCAATTCAGGATATATGATTCTAAGAGAATACCCATTGATTCCTAACCTTATTAGGTTTATATTTTGTAGATAACTTCTATGTTTTAATCTGAAAGAAAAACTGAAATGCAGCATTCCATCCATTATAGCAGGCTGTTGAAAGTCATATTTTAGACAAGTCGTATACTGGGGCTTCCCTGCAGCACATAGAAAATTATATCCTCTGGATAAGAAATCCAAGAATCTTAAATTTTCCCATTTTTATATGAAACTTCCTTCAGTCCAAAATTTGATACAAAATGAAACAGCAAAATATAGTGGATACATGTTTGGTGTGGAGCAATGGATTAAATAAAGTCATAAATCAGGTGTCCAAGGAACAATGAAAAGAACTTACCTTTTATCTTTTTGAAACATCTCATAACAGTTGATGTGTACAGCAATTAAGTACATATTGGAGGAGACCCTTATTTCACTAATGCCCCATTGGATCTTCTATTTGAACTATAGCCTAATTATGTAAAAGAAGTAACCTTGAGCTTCTATGATAACTCATTAAAAAAGAAAAAAAAAACAGCTTTGGTTCCACCAACCATTTTAGTGTACAGGTTCCTCCTATAATCTCAATGTGCAAGAGGAGAATAAAAATTTGTATGAAATTGCCTCATGAAATCTGGGAATCTTCATCCATAAATGAAGGAGTCAAGTAGATATCCTTATGGTGATTATGGGAGTCAGGAAAACTCTATCATTGAGTATAGCAGGATGGTTTTAACTGCTCTTCTATTTTTCTCAAAACTGTATCCCTCCTGATCAATCTTTCATTTCCTACCTTTGTTATAAACTGGTATCGATAAATAATTCCCAGTTATTAGAAAAATCAACATTGAAATTATGATGATAAATGGCATTTGACATTGGGCCTTAGTGATTAAATAGTAAGAAATGGTGGGGACTCAAGTGGAATGGAGAGCTCAAATTCTGTCTAAAGGTGGCAGCTACTCTTTAGTTAAGCAGGAATATGAGTACAGTGATGCCAGATCTTCCAGGTTTTTATATGGTATCTCCTGATTTTAAAATATTGTTGGCTAATAAGATCTATTTTTAAAAAACACTGGTGTAGGCTGAACAAAACCCTTCTGTGTGTCAGTTTTGTTTCGTTAAGCATTTCGAATGAGTATACCAGACCAAGTCTGAGGGGGTGTATTAGGAACATACAAGGATTGCAAGCAAACCATACCAGTTGTAATTCCTAGAGGCTGGTCTTGCTTTTATCCAGTCCCTGGGCCCAAGACTTATTGAAATGTCTACTTGTTCTTGAAAGAAAAGGGCACATTTTGAAAAAGAGGACTTGGGAAAAAGCTTCTATTCGGTAATACTAGTCACCATGGTAATTGCTATTTGTTGAGCATGTGTTGTAGCCAGGATGTCTTTCAGACATTAGTTGTTCTTCACAGAAACTTTACAGCGTGAATATTACAATTTCTATTTGTTGTGGCATTTTGGAGATAAAGGGTAAACCTCATCCAAAATTCTGTCCAGACGTAGAGATCGAGACACACACACCAAGAGTTATGAAAACATTTATTAGTTACATAATAAGGCTTCTAAGGCCAGCAGGGCAGGTTTCCCAAGCTGGTCTGAAAATCACTTGAGAGTGGGGAAAGGAGACTGGTTTGGATTTTTTATTGTGGTTAGGAATGGGCTTGTGTCAGGGTTCCAACTCATGGGCAGGGGTTTGCCTTGTTTCACTTTTCCATAGGCACCAAAGGAGGCAGCACTTTGGTTTTCTTATTGGCTTTTCTAGAGGTGGAGCAGAAGGGCAAGAAAGGGTCAGCGCTCAAACATCAAAAAACGAAGACAGACTATTAAAATATTTTATAGGTGAGGACCCTAAGACTCAGAGTTCATAGAATTGTTCAAGATGGTATGGTGGTAGAGTAAGGATCCAAACTGAGGTCTAGTTACAAAGTCACTACTTCTCTTCAGTACAAAACTGTCAGACTGACTTCAAAAGTAAACCAATAGTTGCTTACACTTAAGAAATTACACAGAGAAATCAGGTCTAAATTCCCATATGTATAACCATCTAGTGCTGACAGGAGCTGCCCTTCTAGATAATACTGGTACTCTCCAGTTCACCACAAGTCCCCACTACTCATTATCTCCTGACACTACAGGAAAAGAACCCTTCAAATTTATATTTACATCTGTGTTAATTGTTTTTCAAAATTTTGTTTGAGAACTCATTTAGCTTCTTGAATCTGAAGGCTTATATATTTTGCCAAATTCAAGAAGTTTTTGACTCCAATTCTTTCCTCTCCTTCTGGAACTCTGATAATAGGAACTTTAAATCTCTTGCATTGTCTGTCAGACCCCTGAGGATCTGTTTCTTTCCCTCCAGTCTATTCTTTTTCCATTTTTCAGATTGGATAAATTCTGACTATAAGTTCAATGACTTTATCCTGGGTCATTTTCACTCTATTATTGCGCCAATCCAATGAGTTTTTTTTTTCTTACAGTTGTTGTATTTTTTCATTTTTGTATAATTCTCACTTTTAAAAAATAAATTCCATTTTTTTGGGTGAGAGTTTCTATTTTACCATTTATTTCAAGAGGATTTATAATTGCTTTTTGAAGCATTTTTATGATGGCTGCTTTAAAATCCTTGCCAGATAATTCCAGCATCTGGTTCATCTTGGGTGTTGGTATCAGTTCATTTTCTTTTCTCAATTTGTGATTTTCCTGGTTTTTGGTGTGATGGCTCATTTTCTATTGTATCCTAGATATTTTGACCATTATGTTAGAGGACTTGGTACTATTTTAATCTTTTATTGTAGCAGGAAGCCACTCTGTTTATGTTTAGCACACAGGTCCTGACCTACTTTTGTGGGCTGTAGTTCTAATGACAATTTGATTTTCTGAGCCTTTGCAATGCTATTTTGGTTTGTTCAGTTTGTCTGAAGAGAATCTCCACCCTGCAGAGAAAAAGAGAACTTCCCTGCCAGCATCACTCAGAGCATCTAGGTGGGGGAGGATAATCTCAGAGTCAACTGGTACAAGGATTGTTTCATGGACTGGACCATTTATTATGGTGGAATCCCCACTGCCAGTGCCATTCAGATGTCCAGAGTTTTTCAGTAGGAGAAGGAGTTCTCTGATTTTAGACAAAGAGCAGAGCCTACCTGGATGTTGCTGTGCCAGGATTCCCCCCTGCTGGTGCTGCCCAGCTTCTAGGTGTCTCTATGCAAGAGAGGGGAATATCTGGCCCAGCAAGGTAAGAGAGTACTTCCCCTGGATGCTTATTGTAAGTGGGGTTCTTGATCTATCCTCCTTTCTTGTACCAGTGGGAGTGCCTGCTATTGTTAGGACCGCTGTTCCATCATGCAGGGGAGAAATGAGCCTTTTTGAATTATTTGCTGTTTCTAGGTAAAGAGATGGAAGATGCTGGACCTGGATTGCCCTTTTCTATTTAGTGGTGTCTTTTTTTTTTTTTTTTTTAGATTTTATTTATTTATTTTAGAGAGAGAAAGCAAGTGAGAGCAGGGGGGAGAGCAGAGGGGATGGGCAGGGAGGGGGAAAGAATCTCAAGCAGACTCCACACTGAGAATGAAGCATGATGCAGGGCTCAATCCCACAACCCTGAGATCATTACCTGAGCCAAAATGAAGAGTCAGACACTTAATCAACTGAGCCACCCAGGTGCCCCTGTTGAATGGTGTCTTAAGGCATTTTACTGTTATTTGTTTCTTTAATCTTCCTGTCCCCAACCAGTCCACCTTCCTCTTTCCATATTTCAGATTTCTCTTTGGGTTCCATCTTATATCAATTCCAAGGTTTATAGCTGTACTTAGCATGCACCCTGTCCAAGGTATATAGATGGAAAAACAAGGAGAGATGAGTCTATGATATCTTGTCTGAACTGCACATTGCTTTTCTTATATCTGATCCACTTTACTTATGTGTGTTAACCTTCTCAGTATTCATGGCCATTCTAATTTTTATCCTCTGTACTAAACTCTATCCAAAAGACAAAAATCCGTACACCAAAGTGCTTCCAATGCTGAGGAGCATATATCCCAACCCTGCCTTCTATAAGCTAATCCAGATATTGGTTCTGTTATTTCCTTGAAAACAGGTTTGTCTTGAGAACACCATCTTCTATCACTGGTGATATGGTCCTGTGCTATGTAGCAGAGTACTTCCAAATATTTAGAATTTATGTGGAAAGCAATATTTGGGATTTTCCCTACTCTCTTTTCTTCGTCAATTGTATCCATAAATAACATCATGAAAACTGCCCACCCCCTCACCCTAGAAAACCTACAGCCAGGTAATCTAAAAATCCTTAGCCAAAATATCTCCTAAAAACCCTTTGTCAGAACACCACAGACAAAAAACCCACTAACTTTCCCTCACATCCTGTGGGTCTTTACAAGCCTCATCTCAAATATTTATTCCCTAGAATTCCCACTATAATCTGAATCCAGCTTACATTTCCAGGTTTGTTGCTCATTGCTGTCGCCTTTTGTATACTCAGTTACTCAAATCCATTGTACTCCTCTTACTTGCCTTCAGGCCTTCAGATATGCTGCTCTCTTTGTAATATTTTCCACCCATCATACCACTTCACCTAAAAAAATGACTTACTCTTCATATCACAGCTTAGGCATCAGTTCCTCTGTTGAAACTTCTCTGACCCTTTTTTCCATTCAAGACATCAGGTAAACCTGTTATGTATCCCTTGTTACAGCTCTGTACTGTCCTCTTTATGTTTCTCATCCTACTTTCAATTTTTAAATTTTATTTAATGTCAAACCTAGAGAAAAGTTGCAATTATTCACACTTTATCCATATTGACCAATTAATTTATATTTTGTCCTATTTATTTTATCATTCTCTCTCTACTATTTGAGACTAAGTTGCAGATATTGTTTCCTTTTACCCATAAATACTTTAGTATATATTTCTAAAGAACATTACATTTTTTACATAAATATAGTATAATTATAAAAGTTAGGAAACTTAATTTTGATAAAATTCTATTATCTAATTCATAGTCCATAATCAAATTTTTCAATAATTTCAGTAACGCCTTGTAGTTATTTTTACCAGTCCAGGATCCAGTCCAAGATCACATATAGCATTTAGTCGTCATATCTTTTTAGACTGCTTTAATTTGGAACAGTTCCTAAGACTTTGTCTTTTCTGACCTTAATATTTTTTAAGAGTACAGGCCAGTTACATTGTATAATGGGAATCTAGTTGGGTTTCCTGATGTTTTCTCATGATTAAAATCCAGTTACACATACATAATTGTTGCCACTTTCATGTCCCCATAGTATTCCTGGGAAGAATTTACTTGTCACTTCTTGCAAGAACCAGCCTTATATCCTTTAATGTTGAAAATCCTCTACTTCTTTATTCAAAACAGTGGCCCATTAACAACATTAACAACTGAAAGAGTTGGTGCTAGATCCCTGGAAATTCTCTCTGTCCAATCTTTTCTAACTCCTTTGTCCTAGGCTAAGAAGGTTGAATGTGTATATGAAGAAATATTCATTGACATCTACTGTGAATCTTCATATCAGCCAGGTAAGGTAAGAATTATTGTCCCATTTTACATACAAAAAAGTGAAGATTTCAGAGGTAGAATAGGTATTTAAAGCCAAGTCTTTAGTTAAACATTCATTCCTTTCAGCAGAGGTTGGATTCCTGTATACATCCCTTATAACCTTGAGTCACATAAATGTATCTGAACTCATTCCATTTCCTTCTGCTCTGCGTCCCCACAATCCAGTGGGACACCACTACAGATTTAGGCCTTTATATGTGCACCTCAGAAATGTAAAGATGCTGCTTTGTGTTTATGGTTCCATTTGCATTAAAAATGTGGTTCAATGTAGGGATTGTTGTTCCACTGCTCATTCTCAAGGAAGGTACTAGTTAGCCAGAGAAGATATGAGGTAGTTGGCATATTTTATACATTCAGTGGATTCTGTCTCTGAACAATCAACTGTTCTCATCTTTTTAAAATTTTCAACTCTACAGAGAAGCTGAACATTAAGTTCAGTCCTGGCTTTAGTCAAAGAAATGGTAAGCCTTCAGAATCAGGGAACTATTCTGCTTCAATGAAACCTAAATGAATACTAGCTCACTCTAAGAGGAGGTCACCATAAAGATCTTGGGAAGATGGCAATGTAGTAGGAGGACCCTAAGCTCACCTCTTCCCATGAATACAACTAGACAACTATGAAATAATCCTAAATATACCAGGAATTGACCTGAAGACTGGCAGAACAAACTCCACAACTAAAGGTAGAGAAGAGGCCACATTGAAGAAGGTAGGCCATGTGGAGACATGGTTTGAGAGAGAAATAGATCATGGCTGCTGTGGTGGAGAGGGAGCCACAGTCACAAAGAAGAATGAGAGAGAGACTAACACCTAGGGGAGCATATGGGGAAAATGAATCACCATAGCAATTGGTTTGGAAAGAGAGAGGGGCTGAATTTCATGAGCTCTTGCAACCAGAAGGACTTAATGCCTAGAGTTTTCAAGGTCAGAGGGTGTGACTTGGATAGAGCCTGGAAGACACTGTATTGCTCTTGGAGAGAAGGCAGGCAAACAAACCATGGACATACATCATGGAAATAATGACTGGAAGAGTACTTGTGGTACACAGTGGGGAGGTTATTCACTCATCCTGGAGCACATACCAGAGAGACAGCATTCATGAAGAAACCTTCCAGGAACAAAGGAAGTGGCAAGCACCAGTTGCCTCCCCTGCTCTTCATCATAAGCACAGGACCACCTGCAAGAACCAAGTCAGTGCTGACAGTTGCTACCTCACTTGTTTGCACCAAGCCTCTCCCACCTGTGCTCTGGTGGAACTGCCACTCCCAGTCACTCCTGCCTCAGTCCCAGCAAGGCAGGCCTCCTCCCTCAGAAGACTGGCCCATACCCCTGCCTATGCCTACACTGCATCTCCCAAGCCAAAAGTTTTTCAGAGCACTGGTTCTGGTAGTAATGGTGACAGATCTCTTTTCACAAACAGACCAGAGCACACCTAGTGAAAAGGTGCCACATTTAGGACAGAGACCAAACACTGCCCACAATAGGCAAAGAGAGCCTCTCCAGACAACTGGCCTGAAGGATAAAGCAGCCAGGACAAAACAGTAGAGGATATGCAACATACGTTGGAGACACTCCTAGAAGGGCCAGGCTCTGGGGGAAAAGGGGGAAGAGGGGACCCTACACACTAGGGCACTACAGGACCTCTTCTTCATAAGGCCATTATCCTCAAGAACAGGAGTCATAGCTGAATTTCCTAACACATAGAAATATGCACAGAGACTTAAACAAAATAAGACAGAGAAATTTATACCAAAAAGATGTATAGGCAAAGTCACAGCCAGAGATCTGAGCAAAACAGATATAAGTGACATGCCTAATAGAGAATTTAAGGTAATGATCATAAGAAAAAAGTGGAAGACATGAATGAGACCCTTAACAGAGAGATAAAGAATAACATAGCAGAGATAAGAGCTTAATGAACAAAATGAGAAACACTTGATGGAATGAGCAGTAGCAGGCTGGAAGAAGAAGAGGAAAGAAAGAAGATCTAGAAGGCTGAGTAATGGAAAGTAATCAACCCGAACAAAAGAGAGAAAAAAGAATTATGCAAAATGAGAATAAACTTAGAAAATACAATGGCTCCATCAAATGTAATAACAGTCATATTGTAGGAGTCCCAGAAGAAGAAAAAGAAAAAGGGGCAGGAAATTTATTTGAAGAAATAATAGTTGAAAACATCCCTAATCTGGGGAAGGAAATATATATCCAGAGTCAGGAGGCACAGATAATCCCCATAAAAATCAACAAAAGCAGATCTGCACCAAAACATACTGTAATTAAATTTGCAAAATCTAGTGGTACAGAAAAAATGCTTTAAAGCAGCAAGACAAAGGAGACAGTAGTTGATAATGGAAAACCCATAAGGCTAGCAGGGGATTTTTCAGCAAAAACTTTGCAAGCCAGAAGAGAGTGGCATGATACAGTCAAAGTGCCAAATGGGAAAAATTATAGCCGAGAATACTCTATCCATCAAGGCTGTCATTAAGACATTAAAGTATGCCTGGATGGCTCAGTCCATTGGGCATCTGACTTCAGCTCAGGTCATGATCTTAGGGTCCTGAGATCCAGTCTTATGTCAAGCTCTGTGCTCAGCAGGGAGTCTGGTTCTCCCTCTCTTTCTGCCCCTCCCCCCACTTGTGCTCTCTCTTTCTCTCAGATAGATAAATAAATAACCTTAAAAAAATAATAGAAGGAAGGATAAAGAATTTCCCAAACAAATAAAAACCAAAGGAGTTCATGACCACTAAACCAGCCCTGCAAGAAATATTAAAGGGGACTCTGAGTGGGGAAAAAAAATACCAAAAGCAACAAAGACTAGAAAGGAACAGAGAACATTACCAGAAACACCAGCTTTGCAGGTAACACAATGGAACTAAATTCATATCTTTCAATAATCACTCTAAAAATAAAGGGACTAAATACTCCAATCAAAAGACATAGGGTATTAGAATGGATAAAAAAAAGACAAGACCCATTTATATGCTGCCCACAGGAGACTCATTTTAGAACTAAAGACATCTGCAGATTGAAAATGAGAGGATGGAAAAACATCTATCATGCAAATTGATATCAAAAGAAAGCTGGAGTAGCAATATTTATATTGGACAAAATAGACTGGCACAAAAACAGACACAGAGATCAATAGCACAAAATAGAAAACACAGAAACACACACACACACACACACAAAATGGAATATTACTCAGCCATCTGAAGGAATGAAATTTTGCCAGTTGCAATGACATGGATGGAGCTGAAAGTTTTATGCTAAGCAAATAAGTCAGTCAGAGAAAGACAGATACCATGTGATTTCACTCATAAGCAGAATTTAGGAAACAAAACAGGTGAATTTTTTGGAAAGGGAAAAAAAAAAGAGAGAGAAAGAGAGGAGGTAGGTAAGCCATAGGAGACTCTGAATGATGATGCACAAACTGAGGGATGATGGAGGGAGGTGGGTGGGGGGGATGAGCTAAATGGGTGATGCATATTAAGGAGGTCACTTGTTTTTTTGTTTTTTTTTAAAGATTTTATTTATTTATTTGACAGAGAGAGAGAGATCACAAGTAGGTAGAGAGGCAGGCAGAGGGAGAGGGGGAAGCAGGCTCCCCGCTGAGCAGAGAGCCCGATGCGGGGCTCGATCTCAGGACCCTGAGATCATGACCTGAGCCGGAGGCAGAGGCTTTAACCCACTGAGCCACCCAGGTGCCCCAGGAGGTCACTTATGATGAGCAGTGGGTGTTACACGTAAGTCATAAATCACTAAATTCTACTCCTGAAACCAAAAAAATAAAAATAAAAGGATAGAGAAGTACTGAATGCAATCAATGATTAAAAGAATAAAAGGCATTATTTGATAGGGCTTCAGAAAAGGTGAGCTGAGAAATCAAAGCCAGACTAGGATATGTAGGGATATGTAAGGTTTTTGTTATTGTTTTTTTCTAATCAGTACTTTTTTGTTGATTTTCACTGAGAACAAGAGGTATAGCAAGATAGATGGTACTGATGCTGCTCTGGGAGTCTCTCTAAATAGAAATGCTCAGCACTCAGCAGGGAGAAGTCCCAGGTGCCAGGGTCACTAGCTCCTGAGCTACATATAGCTAGCTCGATGTAGTTTCACAATTATTCTTTACAGACCCATTCTGGAATGACAGCGAATATGCTCTGGGGCATATACACTATTCACATCAATTGTTTTGCTTGAAGTTAGTCAACTTTTCCCCTCACTGGAGTGGGTTTCATAAAAAAAAATTAAAAAAGAGTTTGGGGCCTGCATAGTGACAAATGAATACATTTTTCGCTTTTCTCTTCTCTGTAGGTTTTAGCAAACTTTTAAGTGCTTCCTCTATGCCAAACCTCGTTTTGTGGAGCTACCAATAAGGCCCTGGAGCTATAGCTGACCTAAACAAGAAAAGCTCTTCATGTGTCTCAAGTTGCTCCTACTATGAGTCTAGGCTACCTAGGACCTGAAATTCTCACCATTAAGATTAACCAGTTGAGTATAATGAACACTTATGGACTGTCAGGCAATATTTAAGACTCTATGGTAAATACTAAGGTACAGATAAGAATATGGCATTGCTATATCCTCATGGAGCTCACAGTCTGATGAAAGAGGCATACATGTAAAATTAAGAACATTACAACATGCGGGACCCCTGGGTGGCTCAGACAGTTAAGCATCTGCCTTCGGCTCAGGTCATGATCCCAGGGTCCTGGGATTGAGCCCCACGTCGGGCTCCCTACTCAGTGAGGAGTCTGCTTCTCCCTCTCCTTCTGTCTGCTGCTCCCCCTCCTTGTGCTCTCTCTCTCTCTCTCTCTAAATTTAATTAAAAAAAAAAAGAACATTACAACATGCTCATCACTCATGGTTTGTGGCAAGTGTGGTGGTACAAGGGGAAGAGCCCAAGGAACTCTACCTGGAAAAGTTAAATGAAGAAAATGTCAAATGTCATTTGAGCAGGAATAGGAAAGATAACTGCATATGTATTAGTAGGGTGGAAATAATAAAGAGGGGAGAGTAGGGGAAACAGAATAAGAAAAGGCAAGTGGATGTCTGTCTGAGTGTGAAGGGCACTTTATAGCATGCCAAAACCTAAAATTATTTGCTGTGTGGCCCCTTACAAAAACAAAACAAATAAAAACTTTGCTGACCTCTGTCCTAATTAATGAACAAGGAAAAGGAAAAATGCTGGTTGGCAGTGTTGTTCAGATTTGAAGCCAGTTCTGTTTTTGATGCTATTCCCTGTTTCTTGCTTTTATTGCCACAGTTTCTTTGATCTCCATTTGATCCTGTACCTCAGTTATTATAGTTCTCCTGTTGATTTACCCACATCACACACCACATGGACTGACAACCCATTCTGGAATCATTTTGCTGGCTCAATACTGGCATGTCTTGGGGGAATGACTTATATTACTTGTCCCCTAACACCTAACTTCTCCTACTAGCCTCACCTTAGCCCCAAAAGACTGGCAATGAGAAAAGAAAGAATCAAGCATAACTCCAAGGACTTACCTTGTACTACTGAATGGAAGCAGGATAAACAGGTTAAAAATTGCTGCAGGAATGCAGTGAGGATGGAATGGGAGAGAAGTTTAATACTAGACATCTTGAGTTGAAGGTTTCCCTGGAAAAATCCAGGTGGAGATGTTATATAGGCAGGTAGGTAAATAGGTATGAAGCTCAGGAAAGAGATCTGGACTGGAGATACAGTAGAAAGAATTCTTCTTCAGAAATCTTACTATGGTTAGTTTTAGAGCTATAAGATGGCTCACCAAGGTCAGGGCTCAGTCTGAAACCAGGTTCATATTCATTTTATCATCATATAAAATCCAAGTTAATGGACACACCTGGGATAATATCTGTGACCTTAACCTTTTAAGCAATAGATTGGATTCTCCCTATAACATTGCATGACACGTCTTCCTGGGAGGACCAGGCTACTTCTATTTCCAGGTCATAAGGGATTCTATTCGGGACTGGGGAGCTTCCTCTCAGAAAGAGAACCGAAGAATTTACTGTTTCTACCAAGATTTCACAGGAGATGGACATTGGGGAGGATATGTGCTATGGTGAGCGCTGTGAATTGTTTAAGACTGAGGAATCACAGATCTGTACCCCTGAAATGACTAATACGTTATATGTAAATAAAAAATAAAAATAAAAAAGTATAAAAAAAAGATTTCACAAGAACTAGTGGCAGGCTCAGTATCTCAAGGCCTTTTTTTTCCTCTGAGAGAAACAATGGTATGAATTATTCAGTATGCCATGGGAAGGCCATAAATTATTTGAGATTGCAGTTTAACTGTAGTTGAATCTAGGATTGCTAATGCAGTATAGTGATTAATCCTTAAGATGTGCAAAAATGGAGCTTTTTCCTCCTCTTAGGAGGGGCTGTGGGCCAGGTACCTCAGCTCAAACTGATTCCTGTTAAAAGTATTTGATCTTCTCACTACCTTCTTCAAAAAAATTCCATTTAAGAAATGAAGAACAATAATAAAAAAAACAAACTAAATACTAAAAATCCAATGATGACAACACAATGTGGGTTTTTTTTTGTTTTTTTGTTTTTGCTTTGTAGTTTGCTCTTCCTCGTGGCCCTTCCACACTGTGATTCACTGTGAATAGATGATCTGAGGAAAAATACATGCCTGTTATATGAACTTGTTCAGAGGTATCTCCTTTAAAAACCCTTATGTTACACCAGAATCCACTTCATGATGAGCCCGAGTCTTATGCTATCCAACAGGGCAATATGCTCAGAAGAATCCCACTGTTGGCTTAATGCTCTGTTGTCATTGTCTTGAAATTCTTTTTTTTTTTTTAAAGATTTTATTTATTTATTTGTCAGAGAGAGAGAGAGAGAGAGAGAGAGAGAGAGCGCACAAGCAGGCAGAATGGCAGGCAGAGGCAGAGAGAGAAGCAGGTTCCCCGCTGAGCAAGGAACCCGATGTGGGACTTGATCCCAGGACCCTGGGACCATGACCTGAGCCAAAGGCAGCCACTTAACTGACTGAGCCACCCAGGTATCCCTGTCTTGAAATTCTTAATAATTTTTGAATAAGGACCACATCTTCTTTATCCATTTGTCTGTTGAAGGGCATCTTGGCTCTTTCCATAGTTTGGCTATTGTGGACATTGCTGCTATGAACATTGGGGTACATATGCCCTTCTTTTCACTACAGCTGTATCTTTGGAGAAAATACTATGTTGTCCATATATACAATAATATTAGTCAGCCATGAGAAAGGATGAATACTCAAGTTTTTCATCAACATGGATGGGACTGGAGGAGATTATGCTGAGTGAAATAAGTCAAGTAGAGAAAGTCAATTATATGGTTTCATTTACTTGTGGAACTTAAGGAATGACATGGAGGACATTGGGAGAAGGAAGGGAAAAGTGACAGGGAGGAAATCAGAGGAGGATATGAACCATGAAAGACTGTGGAGTCTGAGGAACAAAGAGAGCGTTTTATAGGGGAGCGGGGTGGGGAGATGGGTGGTGGTGGGTATTAAGGAGGGCACATATTACATGGAGCACTGGGTGTTATACATAAACAATGAATCTTGGAACACTACATCAAAAACTAATGATGTACTGTATGGTGACTAACATAATTTTAAAAAAATAAAGAAAACAGAACAACAAAAATTTTTTTAATTTTAATTTTAATTTTTATTTTTATTAACATATAATGTATTATTTGCCCCAGGGTACATGTCTGTGAATCGTCAGGCTTACACATTTCACAGCACTTAACATAGCACATACCCTCCCCAATGTCCACAACCCAACCACCCTATCCCTAACACCCCCTCCCAACCACCCTTAGTTTCCTGAGTCTAGGAGTCTCTTATGGTTTGTCTCCCTCCCCATCCCTTCCTGTTTCATTTCTCTCCCCCACCCCCCCAAACTCTCGCCTTGCCTCTCAAATTCTTCATATCAGAGAGATCATGTGATAATTGTCTTTCTCTGACTGACTTATTTCGCTTAGCATAATACCCTCCAGTTCCATCCACGTCATTGCAAATGGCCAGATTTCGTTTCTCTTGATGGCTGCATAGTATTCCATTGTATACCACATCTTCTTTATCCATTGATCTGTTGATGGGTATCTAGAGTCTTTCCATAGTTTGGATATTGTGGACATTGCTTCTATAAACATTCAGGTGCACGTGCCCCTTCGGATTACATTTGTATCTTTAGGGTAAACACCCAGTAGTGCGATTGCTGGATCATAGGGTAGCTCTATTTTCAACTTTTTGAGGAGCCTCCATACTGTTTTCCAGAGTGGCTGTACCAGCTTGCATTCCCACCAACAGTGTAGGAGGGTTCCCCTTTCTCCGCATCCTTGCCAACATCTGTCATTTCCTGTCTTGCTAATTTTAGCCATTCTGACTGGTGTGAGGTGGTATCTCACTGTGGTTTTGATCTGTATTTCTCTGATGCCGAGTGATGTGGAGCACTTTTTCATGTGTCTGTTGGCCATTTGGATGTCCTCTTTGCAGAAATGTCTGTTCATATCTTCTGCC
>CM053612.1:23235909-23262985 GCA_028646535.1 Procyon lotor
AAAAAAAAAGTTTTTTTGAACAAGGGTTCACATTTTGATTTTGCAATGGGGACCTACAAATTATGGAGCTGGTTTTGTCTTATACTTGACTTTGATGTCCTAAAGTCATCTTTAGGACATCTTATACTTGACTTTGATGTCTCCAACTGCAGCCCTTTATAAGTGTACTCACGCCAAAAATGTGGTGAATATACTTGAAGAAATTCTATGCTTCAATATGTATTATAAGTTGGCTTCTGCTGTTAATAGGCTCATTGGTAGATATTTGACCTATTTTTGCATTTTCCTATTTTGAACCATGACAAGACGGTGCTTGGTTGATTTCTGAGACTTTTTTTTTTCAAACCTGGATATCCATATGTGGATAAGTGCCCAGTCCCTCTCAATATGGACTTCAAAAAGGCCAGAAATTCTATATAGATGGCTAATTGCTGTTGAACTTGTTTAAGGCAACACTGCTGAGTGTGCCCCTTACCTTTAGTGTCTTTTGCACACCTTTAGTGTCTTTTGCACATTCCTTAGTGATTCTTCTATCTCTCACCCACCAGTAGGCACTATCACCTTCCTTGCAGGAAGGTTTGCAGTTAAGAATAAAAGAGGCAGGGGAGGGGCGCCTGGGTGGCTCAGTCGTTAAGCGTCTGCCTTTGGCTCAGGTCATGATCCCAGGGTCCTGGGATCGAGCCCCGCATCAGGCTCCCTGCTCGGCAGGAAGCCTGCTTCTCCCGCTACCATTCCCTCTGCTTGTGTTCCCTCTCTCGCTGTGTTTCTTTCTGTCAAATTAAAAAAAAAAAAATCTTAAAAAAAAAAAAAAAGAGGCAGGGGCACCTGGGTGGCTCAGTTGTTAAGCGTCTGCCTTGAGCTCAGGTCATGATCTCAAGGTCTTTGGATTGAGCCCCACATGGAGCCCCACATTTAGCCCTGCATCAGGCTCCCTGCTCAGTGGGAAGCCTGCTTCTCCCTCTCCCACTCCTTCTGTTTGTGTTCCTCTCTCGCTGTGTCTCTGTCAAATAAACAAATAAAAATCTTTTAAAAACAAAAATTATTAAAAAAGAGTAGAAGAGACAGCATGGCCACCTTTGGGAGAATTCAAGCCAATATGTTGCTTCATCTGGGCCTCTCTACATTTGAACTTTTCTCTCAGTGCGGACAAGAGCATTGTCTAATGAGTGTGAAGGAAGTTTGGGGCAGCGGGCTTTCTAGAGTACCTCTTAAAACCACATCTCTCTGGATTTGCTTGCTGCATTCAAGAAAGGCCGTCCTCTATTATTTCAGCCTTCAGATATTTGTATAAATTCACGATTCCTTCTTGACCATCCAAACCATATACCCTGAAAGCCTAGCACCATCAGGGCCCTAAAGGAACTTTGTCACGGAATTTTTCATCCTTGGCTCCTTTTCTGAATTCAGTTTCCTTTTTTTCTTTCAGTGACCTTTTTGTAACCTTCTTTTGATGTCATAGATAGCCAAAATCTAGATATGGGACAAGCTAATGGTAGAGATATTCACTGTGACTTGGCAAACTTTCTTCTTGTCGGTTGGTGACTCAGGCAGGAGGGATGGGAAATGTGCTGTCAGTGGCAGAATTTCTCCCCACAATAAGACATTAGTTTGAATCCCAAATTAAAATTTAAAAAGGGTGGGGAGGAGGAGGAGGCGGCCCATCATATCCTCAGTCTTTATTCACCTTGTTAATGACTCAGGCTGTTCATTAAGCACCAAAGAAGCAAGCTTTATCGTTTCCCTAGCTTCAAAAACTGAAACGCCTGCATTCAAATTACACCAATATGCTCCAAAGCCTCTTTAACAGAAAGTATGTGGTGGGATCTAATGTAACATTTATCTTGCTGCAATTAACATTAGAGGAAGAGGTGAGGGGTTTAAGGAACATTTTATTTAAAAACAGACTTGAAGAGGCTGTGGGCGTGATTGCCAGCTTGTCAGGTGACTCACTGACACCTGGAGAGAACTCCTTGTCATTAGTCGATCTGAATCCCAATATGGCCCAGAACAATATAGTGAAGGTTTGTCCCTCCTTTATCCCCACCTCCCTATCCCACCCCCTCTCTCCCTGGCAGTTTTTATCACCACTAAAAATTAGCACTCAACACCTAGTGGAAACATTCATTACAAAATTGATCCAATTACAAGGCCTATATTGAGGGCTTACTTATTAACAGACATGCCTTTCCATCCACATACAAGTAATGCATTTGTGTTTACAGGAATCAGTAGTATTCAGGGTGCAAAGAACTGGCATTCAGAAAGAAGCCACCAGGAACGTAGGAGAAGCATGCTGTTTAGTTTGTTGGATTTAGCCATACATAGCCCACTGTCTTGAGAAAAATAATTCTGCATATCAAATTCCTTTTTCTATGGGAGGATATATTCCAGTTATTTCTGAGGGAGGCTCTAGGTGGGACTAGTGGGGTCATCTGTGTTACAAAAAGGATTTTGAGAAATCCTTTCAAGTTAATTCAACTTAGGGGTAGGTGTTTACATGGAAGTAACTCTTCATGACCCCCAGCTATTGTGAAACTATATCAGAATCAGTATACATTAGAGCGCAGCAATTGCTTATTTGGGTTTGATCATGGAGGGAGATGAATGACGGACTAGTGCATGCGTGGGTACAACCCATGTTCTGCTTTTGTCATGGGCCATCTGCTTCCAGACTATGGTTGACCGCCAGTAACTGAAACAGTACAAAGCAAAACCAAGGATAAGTGGGGGAATACTGTGCAGAGATTGAAAACAGTCCCAGCGTGGTTGATTTGTACATTCTGTTACACTCTAAGCTAGGATTTTCCTTGTTTCTTATTTCCCAAATCCTATTGATTTCTTCATATTTGCTTACATGTTTGCTCATTGTGGATATTTTGTAAGTTTTTACTTTGAAGTAAATATAGAAATTCACAAGAACTTGCAAAAAATGTACAGAGAGGTATGTGCATTTCATCCAGTTTCCCCCAAATGGAGATTGATTTTTTCCTACTATTAGTCACATTTATTGGATACAAGATATCTTGACTGCTTCATTACCTAATACACCTTGCACAGGGCACTTGGGAATACTTATATAACATAGGGCATTCCAAAATATTAGTGTATAAGTAACCACCCAATATTTCATTAATACTACATATACATATGCAATATATACAATGTATATTGTATATATACAATTGCAAGCATTTTCAAAGAGGATCATGTTCCATGAAATCTTAACATATACCTCATGTGAGTGGTTTACACATCATCGTGACTGTTATCTAAGGCATAACTTAAATAATTTTGAAACTCAGGATGATACAGACTCAAAGTAGGAAATCCTATCAATGTAGCCTCTCATTGCTATGTAATACAAAATCCCTTTCCTTGGTGACAGCATTCTCAAATTTCTTATTTATGTTTTTTTTTTTTTAAAGATTTTATTTATTTGACAGCGAGAAACACAGCGAGAGAGGGAACACAAGCAGAGGGAATGGTAGCGGGAGAAGCCGGCTTCCTGCAGAGCAGAGAGCCCGATGCGGGGCTCGATCCCAGGCCCCTGGGATCTAACCCGGGCCGAAGGCAGACGCTTAACGACTGAGCCACCCAGGCGCCCCTCTTATTTATGTTTGTGCATCATTCCTCTAATTCCATATTGTGAAGCTTGACAATCAAGATCATTCTCCCAGGGGCGCCTGGGTGGCTCAGTGGGTTAAAGCCTCTGCCTTCGGCTCAGGTCATGATCTCAGGGTCCTGGGATTGAGCCCCGCATCGGGCTCTCTGCTCAGTGGGGAGCCTGCTTCCCCCTCTCTCTCTGCCTGCCTCTCTGCCTACTTGTGATCTCTCTCTCTGGCAAATAAATAAATAAAATCTTTAAAAAAAATCATTCTTCCTATCCCCTTTAATGAATTTAGGACTATCTACCACTTCACTCTCTCAATTCTTGTTTTTCTAGATTAAATAGGGTTCATACTATTTTTTGTATTTTTTTATTATGTTCAGTTAGCCAGCATATAGTACATCAAAAGTTTTTGATGCAGTTTTCAATGATGCATTAGTTGCTTATAACACCCAGTGCTCATTACAACATGTACCCTCCTTAATACTCATCACCTGGTTACCTCACTTCTCCACCCCCCCTCCCTTCTATAACCCTTGATTTGTTTCCTAGAGTCCAGATCTCTCAAGGTTTGTCTCCTTCTCTGATTTCTTCCCCTTCAGTTTTCCTTTCATTCTTCTGTGGTCCTCTGCTTTGTTCCTTATGTTTCACATTGAGTAAAACCATATGATAATTGTCTTTCTCTGCTTGACTTATTTCACTCAGCATAATCCTCTCCAGTTTCATCCATGTTGATGCACATGGTGGGTATTCATCCTTTCTGTGGCTGAGTAATATTCCATTGTATACATATACCCCATCTTTATCCATTCATCTGTTGAAGGGCAACTCGGCTCCTTCCACAGTTTGGCTATTGTGGACATTGCTGCTATGAACACTGGGGTGCATGTGCCCCTTCTTTTTACTATATCTGTATCTTTGGGGTAAATACCTAGTAGTGCAATTGCTGGGTCATAGAATAGCTCTGTAGCTCTATTTTTAACATCTTGAGGGACCTCCATACTGTTTTTCAGACTGACTATACCAGCTTGCATTCCCACCAACAGTGTAAGAGGGTCCCCCTTTCTCAGCATCCTCACCAACACTTGTTTCCTGTCCTGTTAATTTTGGCCATTCTAACTGGTGTAAGGTGGTATCTCATTGTGGTTTTGATTTGTATTTCCCTGATGGCTAGTGATGTTGAATATTTTTTCACGTGTCTGTTGGTCATTTATATGACCAAAGACACTTCTTTGGAGAAGTGTCTGTTCATGTCTTCCACCCATTTCTTGACAGGATTATTTGTTTTTTGGGTTTGAGTTTGATAAATTCTTTATACATCTTGTATACCAGCCCTTTATCTGAAATGTCATTTAAAAGTATCTTCTCCCATTCTGTGGATTGCTTCTTAGTTTTGTTGACTGTTTCTTTTGCTGTGCAAAAACTTTTTATCTTGATGAAGTCCCAAAAGTTCATTTTTGCTCTTGTTTCCCTTGCTTTTAGAGATATGTCTTGAAAGAAGTTTCCGTGGCCGATGTCAAAGAGATTACTGCCTATGTTCTCCTCTAGGATTTTGATGGATCCCTGTCTCATATTGAGGTCATTCATCCATTTTGAGTATATCTTTCTGTATGGTGTAAGAGAATGGTGTAGTTTCATTCTTCTGCTATACATTCTTCTTCTATACATAGCTGTCCAGTTTTCCCAGCACCATTTATTGAAGAGACTGTCTTTTTTCCATTGGATATTCCTCCTGTTTTGTTGAAGATTAGTTGACCACAGAGTTAAGGATCTATTTCTGGGTTCTCTATTCTTTTCTATTGATCTGTGTGTCTGTTTTTGTGCCAATGCCATACTGTCTTGGTGACTATAGCTTTGTAATATAGCTTGAAGTCAGGCATTGTGATGCCACCAGCTTTGATTTTCTTTTCAACATTCCTCTGGCTATCTGGGGTCTTTTCCGGTTCCATACAAATTTTAGGATTATTTGTTCCAGCTCTGTGAAAAATGTCAATCGTATTTTGATAGGGATTGCATTGAAAGTGTAAATTAAGGAGGGCACGTATTGCATGGAGCACTGGGTGTTATATGCAAACAATGAATCATGGAACACTACATCAAAAACTAATGTACTGTATGGTGACTAACATAACATAATAAAGAAAAAAGGAAGTGTAAATTGCTCTGGATAGCATAAACATTTTAACAATGTTTATTCTTCCAGTCTACGAGCATGAATGTTTTTCCATCTCTTTGTGTCTTCTTCAATTTCTTTTGTGTTCTGTAGTTCTGTAGTGAACTGTGTTCTGTAGTGTTCTGTAGTTTCTAGAGTATAGATCCTTTACCTCTTTGGTTAGGTTTATTCCTAGGTATCTTATGATTTTGGAAGCTATTGTAAATAGAATTGATTCTTCAGTTTCTCTTTCTTCTGTTACATTGTTAGTGTATAGAAATGCAACTGATTTCTGTGCATTGATTTTGTATCCTGCCAAATTGCTGAATTGCTGTATGAGTTCTAATAACTTGGGCCTGGAGTCTTTAGGTTTCCACATAAGTTATCATGTCATCTGCAAAGAGAGAGAGTTTGACTTCTTCTTTGCCAATTTGAACGCCTTTTATTTCTTTTCTTTCACTGATTGCTGAGGCTACGACTTCTAGTATTATGTTGAACAATAATGGTTAGTTAGAGTGAGCATCCTTGTCGTGTTCCTGACCTTAAAAAAAAGCTCTGTTTTTTCCAATTGAGAATGATATTCAGTGTGATCTTTTCGTATATGGCTTTTATGATATTGAGGCATGTTCTCTCTATCCCTGTACTTTGAAGGTTTTAATCAGGAAAAGATGCTGTATTTTGTCAAATGCTTTCTTTGCATTGATTGAGAGGATCATATGGTTCTTGTCTTTTCTTTTATTAATGTGCTCTATCACATTGATTGATTTGCGGATGTTGAACCACCCTTGTGTCCCAGGAATAAATCCTACCTGGTCGTGGTGAATAATCCTTTTAATGTACTGTTGGATCCTATTGGCTAGAACTTTGTTGAGTATTTTGATATCCATGTTCATCAGGGATATTGGTCTGTAATTCTCCTTTTTGATGAGGTCTTTGTCTGGTTTTGGGATCAGGGTAATGCTGGCCTCAGAGAATGAGTTTGGAAGTTTTCCTTCTATTTCTAGTTTTTGAAACAGCTTCAGGAGAATAGGTATTATTTCTTCCTGAAATGTTTGGTAGGATTCCCCAGGAAGCCATCTTGCCCTGAACTCTTGTTTTTTGGGAAGTTTTTGATTACAACTTCAATTTCCTTGCTGGTTATTGGTCTGTTCAGATTGTCTGTTTCTTCCTGTTTCAGTCTTTGTAGTTTATAAGTTTCCAGAAATGCATAGATTTCTTCTAGATTGCTTAATTTGTTTGCATATAGTTGCTGGTAATAATATAGTTGCTGGTAATAATTTCTAATAATTATTTCTATTTCCTTGGTGTTAGTCATGATTTCTCCCCTTTCATTCATTATTTTATTAATCTGGGTCCTTTCCCCTTTTTTTTTTTTTGGATAAGTCAGGCCAGCAGGGTTCATCTATTAATCAGTCTTGGTGAATAGGCTCTTTCTTGGTCAACTTAGATATATTTCTCTAGACCTACTCTAACCAATTTGTAACCACCCCTGCTTCCAGAAATAGATTTATCATACATTTGCTCCTTGGCACCAAGTCTGTGGGTGGAAAAATGTTCTGAATATGAGCAGAAGTGTGTGTGTGTGTGTGTGTGTGTGTGTGTGTGTGCGCGCGCGCGCATGTATATGTAGTGTGGGGAAGTAGTTGTAGTGGTGGGGGACTTAATTTAAATGTCATTTAAATAAAACATTCTGGCTACTCAGGGAAAAATACAAAAAAGTAGAAAAATTGCTTTGGATTCTCTGCTATTCTGCTGAAAATATACTATTTCATTGGAGTTATTCAAATACTTCTAAAATTTTTCACTCTACATATTTAATTTTCACTTATGCACTTGAAGGTATGCATACATTTGTATTCATGACAAATTAGGAGGTTTTGCATGAGTGCATACATATACATGGGTGAGTCAGTCATTCAGTGGTAGGCATCACTTCCTATGATTTCATAATAATAAATACTGAGATGAGGTGAAAATATGCAAAATAATATTTTCTCTTGAATTTTACTATAAACATGCCCTTGCAGGGACAATAAGAGGGACAACGCTATTTGATATTTTATTGACATTTGAGGCTAAATTAGACTATAAAGCTTTTTTTTTTTTTTTTTAAAGATTTTATTTATTTGATAGCGAGAAACACAGCGAGAGAGGGAACACAAGCAGAGGGAATGGTAGCGGGAGAAGCAGGCTTCCTGCCGCGCAGAGAGCCCGATGTGGGGCTCGATCCCAGGACCCTGGGATCATGACCTGAGCCGAAGGCAGACGCTTAACGACTGAGCCACCCAGGTGCCCCAGACTATAAAGCTTTTTAATGAAAATAAAAATAAAGAAAATAAGGAGGAAAAGAATTCATTAATGGGGTTGATTGTGCAGCAAATGTTAAGATCTCTCTCCCCTTTTCAACTTCTCTTTACTAGTAAATATTCCTGAGATATCTCCATCTATCTCTGTAATTTTCAAGGTTGAGCATGTTAGGGAAAGTCCCTGCACACAGTCTCTCCTGTGAATAGCTGTCTTCTCATCAAGAATGAAAAATAATAAATTGGAGGCCTGGGTCTCCAAAGAGTTCTATATTCTCAGCCAGAAACAGTTGCACAAAAAAGTATGCATTACTATTATTCTAAATAATGATAACAACATAAACAATAGTTTTCAAACTTTGTTGCTCATGAGAATTATATGAGGTGTTTTAAAAGTTCCTGATGCCCAAGATGTATTCCATATTAATTAAATTAGAATGGCCTGAGGTAGGAGCCAGGTGATTACAATGTGTAGCAAAGTTGAAGAACCACTGACTCAAACAAAAAAATCTTAATACTTGCCATCAGAAGATAGACTTATTGTTGTCATATTAACTTACTTGGCATTAACTTAGTAGGCTCTCTTAATAGCTTTTCCCAATCCCAATACAGCAAGTTTTTTGTTTGATTGTTATAACAATTACCTACATATCTTTGGAAGTTCATTTAGTCTCAGGAAATTGATCCTTGCAAAAATGGTGAGACCATTTTCATTATATAGTGGACTTCATGTTAAGTTTCTTCATGTGTCTTATAATTTTTTGCTGAAATCTGGATATTTTAGGCAATATAGTAAGAAACTCTGGCTAATCATTTTTCTCCCCACTTTGGGGGGTTTGTATTTGTTGTTTTATTCTTTCCTTAATGACTTAGATATTTGAATGAAGTCTAATTCCCCAGCAATGTGAAATCCTTGATGTTGTTTCTCAGAAGATGTACCTTTGGGCATGCATACATTCATCCTTCTACCCATGGCAATCATTAATATATTTTTCATTTCTATAATTTTGTCATATAAAGAATGTTATACAAATTAAATCATAGAGAATATAGCCTTTTCTGATCTCTCCCACCCTCCATATTACTCTCTTAAGAGTAATCCAGGTTTGAATAGACATTTTTATGAAGAAGACATACAGATGGCCAATAGGCACATAAAATGATGCTCAACATCACTAATCATCAGGGAAATGCAAATCAACCCCACAATGAGATATCATCTCATACCTGTTAGATTGACTTTTATCAAAAAGAAAAAAATAACGATGTTGATAATGCTGTGGGACATAGGGAACCCTTGTTTAGTGTTAGTGGGAATGTCGATTGGTGCAGTCGTTATATAAACAGTATAGAAATTCCCCTAAAGATTAAAAATAGAACCACCATATAGTCCAGCAACTCTACTTCTGGGTATCCATCTGAAGAAAATGAAAACACCACTTCAAAAAGATACATGCACACCTGTGTTCATTGCAGCATTATCTACAATAGCCAAGATATGAAAGCAATGTAAATGTCTATCAATAGATGCTGAGATTTAAAAAAGACATGATATACATACACAATGGAATATTACTCAGCCATAAAAATGAAACCTTGCCATTTGCAACAACTTGAATGGACCTAGAGGGTATTTGCTAAGTAAAATATTTCAAAGAAAGGCAAGTACTGTATGATTTCACTTCTACATGAAATTTAAAAAACAATACAAACAGAACAAAACAGAAACAGACTCAGACACATGAAACAAACTATTGGTTACCAGTGGTAGGGGGGATGCAGGCAAAATAGGGGAAGGGGATTAAGAAGTACAAACTTCCAGTTATAAAATAAGTAAGTCATGGGGCTATAATGTACAGCACAGGGAATATAGTCAATAGTATTGTAATAATGTTGTATGGTGATAGTAACTACACTTATAATGGAGATCATTTCAAAATATGTACAAATATTGCATCACTATAATATACACCTGAAACTAATAGGATGATATATATTAATTATACTTCAATAAAAAAAGAATATGCCCTTTAAAATTGGGAATCAGGAAAAAAGAGAATAATCCAGGTTGTTGTGTGTATTTATAGTTTATTCCTTTTTACTGTAGAGCAGTATTCTGAATGTACTACGGTTTGTTTCACCAACTGGGTGTCATCTGGGTTACTTCCAGTTTGAGGCTATTATGAATAAAACTGCTATAGACATATGTGTACAAGTTTCCGTATAAACATAAGTCTTCATTTCTTTGGGGTAAATGCCCAGGACTATAATTTATGAGTGGTATGTTAGTTGCATATTCTGTTATTTAAAAAAACTGAAGGGGCACCTGGGTGGCTCAGAGGGTTAAGCCTCTGCCTTCGGCTCAGGTCATGATCTCAGGGTCCTGGGATCGAGCCCTACATCGGGCTTTCTGCTCAGCAGGGAGCCTGCTTCCCCCTCTCTCTCTGCCTGCCTCTCTGCCTACTTGTGATCTCTCACTCTCTGTCAAATAAATAAATAAAATCTTAAAAAAAAAAAAAAACCTGAAAAAGCTATTTTCTAGAGTGACGGTACCATTCTGTGCTTCCACCAGAAATGAATCCAGTTTCTCTATACCCTTGTCAGCATTTGGTACTGTAACTATTTTTTATTTTATCCATTCTTTGTATGTGTGTAGTGATCTTGTTGTAGCTTTAACTTGCACTTCCCTGTTGGCTAGTGATGCTGAATATATTTCCATGTGTTTATTTGTTATGTGTCTATACATCCTCTGTAGTGACATGTTTGGTCAGGTCCTTTGCTCATTTTCTAATTGGATTGCTTGTTTACTGTTGACTTTTGAGTGTTCTTTATATATTTTAGATACTAATCCTTTGTCTGATATGTGGTTTGATAATATACTCTCCAAGGCTGTAGCTTGTGTTTTCATCCTCTTAATTGGGTCTTTCACAGGAAAAAGTTTTAAATTTTGATAAAATCCAATTTATCAATTCTTCCTTTAATGAATTGTGCTTTAGGTGACGCATCCAAGAACTTTCTGCCTAGCCCTATATCCTTAAGATTTTCTTCTACTCAGACTTTTATTTCAGTTACTCTATTTTTCAGTTCTAAAATTTTCATTAAGTTCCTTATATTTTGTATTTTTTTTACTGATGCTTTCTATTTCTTCACTAAAAGTCTTCATCTTTCATCTTTTCAAATATATTCATAATCGCTGAATGAAGTATTTTTTATTAAGACTGCCTTAGAGTCTTTGTCAGATAATTCTAACATTTTTATCATTTCAATATTGATATCCATTAATGATCTTTTTCATCTCAATATTCCTGGTTCCTGATATTATGGGTGATTTTTTTTTATTGAAATATGGATCCTTTAGGTATTATGTTTTGAGACTCCATTATTCTTTAATTTTTCTTTAGTTGTTTTAGTTGGATTTTTTTTACAATGCCCTGGCATGGGACAGATGGGTGCCACCTTATTACTGTTGGGTAAAGGTATAAGTCTAGATTCCCCACTTGGGTTCTGTTGACACTCGAGAGTGGGGGGGTCTCCTTTGGTTTCCACTGACACCATGGAGTGGGTTTACTACCAGTGGTGGGGATGAAAGTCCAGGCACTTTACTTGACCTTCTCTGATATCACTTCAGTAGGGGTGTTGGGGCACCTTGTTACATTTCAGCAAGGGTAAATACAGGCTTCCTACTCAAATTTTGCTGATATTAGTAGAGGGGGCGCCACAGTGTTCTCTGTGGTACCTGCCTGGAGTAGAGTGATTATTGCACAATAGTTTTCCATCTAGGCTGTTCCTATTCCTTTGGTTAGAGAGAGTAGGCTTTGGGCGAAGAGGGGAGATACTTTTTTTATTTGTGCCCATTGGTGTTAACATATTGCCAGTCTTTTCAGCTCCAACTCAGGATACATGAAACAAAAGAATAGATAATTGACCACTATGTTATTCCTTGTGTCCTGAGATAAGGAGCTAGTTTGTCTTCTTCTCTCCACCTTTTATAGACATCTTATGCTTATTTTGTGTGTGTGTGTGTGTGTATTAATTTAATTAATGTCCAACATTTTTAGTTGTGCTTGGTGGAAAAAAATAGAGGAGAGGTACATCTACTCCATATTTCTGAACAAGGAGTTGACCCAGCAATTTTACTGCTAGGTGTTTGCTTAAGATAAAGGAAACATGTCCACACAAAGGTTTACACATGAATGTCCATAGCATCTTTATTCATGAGAGGCAAAAAAAAAAAAAAAGAACCCACCAAATGCCCATCAATGTGAAGGAATAGTGATATATAAAATAATGTTGAATATTATTTAAAATTAAAATTAAAAGACATGCCTGGTAATATTGAATGTGAAAAAAAGTGGAGGGAAAAAGGAACATTTAGACACACTGATAGAAATATAAATTGTTATAATTGCTTGGGAAACAAATGGAATAAAGTTAAATATGAGTAAAATTGAAAACGTACATTTTTACTTCTAGATTCACTAGAGAGTATCCTGTAAATGTATAGAAGGAGATGTGTACAAGGAACTTAATACAGCACTGTTTGTAACAGACAGAAACTGGAAAAAATCTAAAATGTCCATCAATAAGAGATTAGATGAATTGTAATATATTGCATAATTACATACAATTAACTTATAAATTGAAATTTAAAAACTTGAGTGAAAAAAGGTTCGTTGTAGAGTTATATATACAAATTATACTAGCCATATACATTTTAAATCACACAAAATAATTCTATAGCTAGTTTTGTGGACACTATTGTATATAATACATGTATAAAGTCTTGAATGAAAAATACATCTGGAATTTATATGTGACCACCTCTCCTCTGATAGGAACAGTTTAAGTAACTTAAACACAAAGGATCTCTTCTTTTTAACATTTTTTCCCTAGGTTTTAGATTCATAGACATTTTCTATATTACTCTGTATAATCTGTTTTTACCTTTCTTTTTTAAATTAGTTTTAGAGGTAAAATTTAGTGATTCATCAGTTGCATATAACACCCAGTGCTCATTACATTGACTGCCCTCCTTAATGCCCATCACCTAAATACTGCTGCCCCTGACTCACCTCTCCTCCAGTAACTCTCAGCTTGTTACCTAGAGTTCAGCACCTCTTATGGTTTGCCTCCCTCTCAGTTTTCATCTTAGTTTTCTTCCTTTCCACTACGTTCATCTGTTTTATTTCTTAAATTCCACATATGAGTGAAATCATATGGTATTTGTCTTTCTCTGACTTATTTTGCTTAGCATAACGCCCTCTGGTTCCATCCATGCCATTGTAAATGGCAAGATTGCATTCTTGTTGATGGTCCAGTAATATTCTATTATATGTATGTATGTGCGTGTATGTATATATGTATATATATATATATATATATATATGTATGTATACATACACACACACACACACACACACACACACTCCAAGTATATGTATACCAAATCTTCTTTATCCATTCATTTGTCTAATGGACATATAAACTTTTTCTATAGTTTGGCTATTGTGGGCATTGCTGCTATAAACATTGGGGTGAATGTGCCATATGTCCTTTTGAATCACTATGTTTGTATCCTTTGGATAAATACCTAGTAGTTCAGTTGCTGGGTCACAGGGTAGTTCTATTTTTAACTTTTTGAGGAACCTCCTTACTGTTTTCCAGAGTGGCTGTACCAGTTTGCTTTCCCACCAAGAGTGTAAGAGGGTTCCCCTTTCTCCACATCCTCACCATCATCTGTCATTTCCTGAGTTGTTAACTGTAGCCATTTTGACCAATATTTCATTGTGGTTTTGATTTGTATTTGATGCCGAGTGATACGGAGCATTTTTTCATGTGTCTGTTGGTCATTTATATGTCCTCCTTGGAGAAATGTCTATTCGTGTGTTCTGACCATTTCTTGACTGGATTATTTGTTTTTTGGGTGCTGAGTTTGATAAGTTCTTTATAGATTTTGGTTACTAGCCCTTTATCTGGTAAGACATTTGCCAATACCTTCTCCATTCTATAGGTTGCCTTTTAGTGTTGTTCACTGTTTCTTTTGCTGTGCAAAAGCTTTTTATCTTGATGAAGCCCCAATAGTTCACTTTTGCTTTTTTTCCCTTGCCTTAGGAGATGTGTCTAGTAAGAAGTTACTTTTCATATCAAAAAGGAAATTATAGCTAGACCCGGCTTTCCAAAAAGGGAAAAACGCCTGTGCAAAAACGATGAGGCATACTTGGGAAACGGTACGAACTTTATTAAGGCTCAGTGAGGGGCACCTAAGCCTTGAGTCATAGATAAAGGGCAGATCATGAAGGGCCTATAATGTCATGTTGAGGGAAGTGTGGATTTTTCTTGAAGGCAATGGAGAACCAAATGAAGGCTTTGAAGAATGGAGTTTGTGTGAATGCATGCATACAATAAGTGCATATTTAAGTGCAATGATGTTAGGGTTGTGGAAAGGGAAAGGACTCAAAGAAGTGGTGATAATCTATCTTCACAGATAACAGTAAGTGCTAAAAGTAAAATTTTTTTGGCATACAGGCTCTGTGAGGGCAGGAAACATGTTATTTCCTTAGTATGTGCCCCAGAGCAGACTAATGTGGATGAATAGATACACAGTAGTGATAGGGGCTGCCTACTAGGAAAATTCATGATTGGCTCTTATTGTGGGAAATTCTATTTCAAAGACGTGATTTTCTTAGTGGTAGGTTTACACTTGTGTAGTACAAGCTATGTGATAGATATCGATTTTTTATTTGCTGACAGCCTGAATGTCCACCTGCTTGACTGAATTTATTTTGATCAACTTAGTTAAAAAAAAACCTGTTTCTTACATTACAACATCAGACAGGTCATTTATTGGATTAAATGAATTTATATTTTGACAAATATTTGAGCCAATTGACAATCACAGTAGTCTGTCTTGGTTGCATGAATTGAAACAAAGATTCACTGGGTAAACACTAAGAAACAATATTTTGTTTTATTTATATCTAGAAAGATGTAAAAGTTCATATCTGGGAAATTGGGACCAAGCAATTTGAAATCCCACTCTATTTTCATTTGTATTCATAATTACATTTGTTCTACATAATTCTATGATTTTTAAACTTATCTTTCAAAATAGGAGAATATCTCACTCCATGAAATTTATAATTGATTGTTACATATATATGGAGTGGGTATAGACTATGTTACATTATGATAAGTTTCAAATAGTACTTGAAAACTGATTAGTCCATTTCTACCATGAGCTATCAATGAATGCCTAGTTTGGGGCAAGACTCTAAAAGTTAGCATATGAAATCTGAGACAGTCCCTGTTCCTATCACTTCTTGACATATTTAAAATTGAGATAGTTGTTCTTAATTTAAAAGGTTATTATGTAATTTAATTTACATATATATGTACATATGGGTATAAATATATACACACAGATATCCACATGTATGTATATATACAGATATCCATGTGTGTGTGTATGTGTGTACATATATATATATATGTATATATATATATTTGCTTGATACATAGGAAGCATCTAATTAGTGTTTATTCTCTTCTCTTTCAAACCCTTAATGAGAATTTGGCAGACACTTGAGGACACAGAAGTGAAACAACCAGATGATTTCTCCATGCAGAGAAATTTTTAAAATACAGATTAAAAGTTTTTAAAGTCATAATTATGTTAATGACTTTGTGTATCTCTTCTTTTCCAAATTAAACAAAATGTGTGTGTATCAGCCTGTGTATGTACATGTGGGATAGCTCATACTGTGCATTCTATTTTGTCATCTTTGTTTTACTTAATTATCTATTGTTCTTATCTTTATATCATTAACTATTCTTTCTCAATAGGTAAATCATTTCCCATTCCTCCACAGATCTTTTGCATAATACCTTATATTCCATTGTTTGACAGTATGAATACACTTTTCTCACATTTTAACATTCCCTTTATGTAACTACCATCCATTTATGCTTTTGATTTACTAAATGAACATGTAGGAAGTTAGCATTTAATAATACTCAGAGTATAATAAATAATATATATCACTGAATACGTACTATGTGCCAGGTAGTGTACTAAGTGCTTTACATAGATTTAATCCTTGCAAGCTTACTACACATACTATTTGTATACCTATTAAAGATGAGAAAACTGAGATCATTAAGTTAAATCATTTACCCAAGTTCACATAGCTAATAAGCAAAATGTAACTAAGGATTCCAGTGTTGGCAAACTGTAGTCCTAACTACTACACTATATCATAAACTGCTTCACATAGTGAAGAGGAAGTCAGAGAACAGGTATGCAACTGAGAGCTGAGATATTCCACAATTCTTCCATGTTTCCCATCCTGTGGGAACATTCCACCTTTCAGCACTTGCCGTGTTACCATCATGTTCTCAAATGATCGAGAAATCTAAATGAATTTCTAATTCCACTGTGGTATGTGTATGTTTGTGTATGTGTCCATATGTGGTTTCTCTCAGCTTTGACGTTCTTTAATTCTAGGAAGGCATCTACAGCAACTCCTGAAAAGGTATCTACAAATGGAGGGTTTGTAAGTCATTTCCCATCCCTCCACATACTCATAATTTCAGTGTTGTTTACTTTTTATTTATATCATTTTTTCATGACACAGGTTCTAAAGCTGAAACTTCAGTAATTTTGCTCTTTCTTTGTTGGCTACCTTCTCCCTAAATCCTCTCTTTCAGGATGTGATCTGTGAGTGAACACTTCAATTCATTGGGAAAGATCACTGCTTAAAGTTATCCTATGGTTAATTTTTTTGTCAAGACAGAATCCAGTAATGGGACTAACCACTCCCAAATTGGTGTTTTGGAAATTTGGATATTTTGGTATATTATTGTCTTTAAGCAGGTCCCATCTGCAGTCTGTGTTGAAGGCCCAGCTGTCAACCGTAGAAAAGACAAAGTCAAGCTGGAAATAGAGGTGAATGCATTTGGGCTTGTGTGCTTATTCACATTCCTTCTAGCTACATCATTGAAAGAGAGTATGTTTATGAATATCCTCCTGGCACTTGAGGAAGATAGAATTGTGTTGACTCCCAAAGTGAATCTGAAATCAGCTCTGTTATAGTAAAAGCAATGGTTTGTTTTATTTGAGTATAAAATATTTTTTCTAAGATTGTTTTGGTTTTCAGATCTATAAGAAAGGAAGGCATAAATCCTCTACATAGACTATAAGAGGAGCAAAATAATATATCTATGCACGCATTCTCTCCAGGTCAATGTACTTGGCTAATTTTTATAGCAGCTGGCTAAAGTAGGCCTCGTTATCATCAGGGAAGTTAGGCAAAGTGCCCAAGGTCACAGAACCGGTAAGCGGCAAAGATAGAACACTACATAAACGAAAGTCAGAGAATACATAATCATAACAATACTAGCAAACAGTTTTTAAGAGCTAATCATGTACTAGATACTAGATACTGTGGTAGCTTTTCAAAAAAGATAAAAATCAGGTGATGAAAATAGGTTGAAAACTAAGCTCAACCAATAGAATATACACAACGGCTAAGAATCTCCCCACTCTGATAATAATGATAAAAGCTAAAATCAATTTAGCGCTTACTAAGTGCCAGGCTCTGAATAAAGTATTTTATATTCATTATCTCATTCAATCTTCACAGCAATTCTTTGAAAGAACTTACAGTCTGGTGGGAGAAGCAGATAATAATCAAATAATCTCATAAATAAATTAAAATTGCAACTGTGACAAGTCTTAAAAATGGCTACAGGAATGTATAATTAGGGGGATTGCCATAGTCATAAGGATCAAGGAAGACTTCCCTGAGGGAGTGAGAGTGGGGAATAACTTGTGCAAAAGCTTGTAGAGGAGGGAGCATGGGGCTTTTGGAAAACTGTGAAAGTAGGCCAGCGTGGTGGGAGCAGAAAGAATAAGCATGAGCTTGTTGTATATGGAGTCTGGAAAGTTAGGGAAGGGCCAGATCATGTGCCAAGTGTGTTAAGAATTTGGGGCCATAGGGGCGCCTGGGTGGCTCAGTCGTTAAGCGTCTGCCTTCAGCTCAGGTCATGATCCCAGGGTCCCGGGATCGAGCCCCACATCGGGCTCCCTGCTTGGCGGGAAGCCCACTTCTCCCTCTACCATTCCCTCTGCTTGTGTTCCCTCTCTTGCTGTGTTTCTCTCTGTCAAATAAACAAAATCTTAGAAAAAAAAAAAATTGGGGGCCATAAGAGGCCAGTGAACTACTTTAGAGAAGAATGACCTGTTCAAATGCGTATTTTAAAGCAATCATTCTGGTTGATTGGAGAATATATTAGAGGAGGAAGAGAGTAGTTGCAGGGAGACCATTTAGGAGATGATTATATTCATTCAGGCTGAAGGTGACCATGACCATGAGAATTTGGATGAACTGGTTGTGGCATGAATTTGATTGATTGAAGATCAATTTAATTCATTACAAAGGACAGGTCTTGGTAATGCACAACAAAACACCTAAAGTTCTCATTAGCTACTAAATTAATTAGCCATTAAACTCATGGAATAAATATTAATAATTATTTGGTTATAAACCAAATAATGTTGTCCTCCCCAAATCCATAGGTTGAAGCACTTACCCCCACTGTGAATATATTTGGAGATGAGTTCCTTAAAGAGGTAATTAAGATTAACTGAAGTCATAAAGGTAGGGGGTCCTAATCTAAAAGGACTAAATTAGATTAGAGGGGTCCTAATCCAAAAGGACTAGTGTCCTTAGAAGAAGAGGAGGAAACGTCAGGGATGTGTGTGCACAGAGGGAAAACCATCCGAGAACAGAGAGAAGGCAATCATTTGAAAGTCAAGGAAAGAGGCTTCAAGAGAAACCAAAGCTGCCAACCTCTTAATCTCAGATTTCTAGCCCCCGGAACAGTGAGAAACAAATATCTATTATTTCAGCCACCCAGTCCACAGCATTTCGGTATGGCATCCTCAGCTAATACATAACCCTAGGTTTCTTTTTTGAGCAACTGATTAGTTACATGATGGTAGTAATTACTAAGAGAAGGCACACCACAAGAGGTCCAGGTTCACAGAAAAAGATGAAGAAAATGAGTCAAAGAATTTTAAATAGTTTATGCATGTTCTCCAAACCAAAGCCTGGTTCCAAACGCATGTTCTCAACCAGTATTCTAGCATAGGGTAAGTAGGACAGAAAACAATTCAGTCCATTATGAACCCTAGAGCTAAATTATAATTTTAACTTTTAAAAGCATATTACCAGTTTAATTATATAATGCAAAAAAAAAAAAAGAAAAAGTCATCTGGACAAGTAAGTGCTGCGCCTTTGGTATTACTGCCCTAGAAACACGAACTTGGGCTTGTCTAGCTTTAGAGAGCATAGGCCAGAAGCTAAAGCTGACAATGTTTTTTATGAAAGTGGGGGGATTTGCCTTCTGGTTAATGATTTTCTCAGTGCTTTTGCTAACCATTGTTAACATGCTTGTGACCTCCTTTGGAACATTCCTAACCCCTGAAGGCTGTACTCCAAAAACACAGCTGCCGGATATTACAAACCAGATTGGCCATAAGCTCCAACAAGTATGGGAGAAGCTGTGGCTAATACTGGTAATATAGATGAGCAGCTCTGTTAGGTTTGAATTATGTCTACTTTTTCAACCAAATCTCTCACACACACCATACATGTGAGTGTTATCTGCTTCAAAACTGTCAACTTGTGGAGGAGAAAGCATTTGGCACTGGGGTGTCTGACTTTCCCTCTTTGTGTCCTAGTGTCTCTGGTATCTGAAACTCTCAAGCCGGCTCTTTCAAACCAGGATCTGTATTTCCTGTGCTGTGCCCCAAAATGTAACCCTTCTATTTTATTTTATCCTACCACAAAAATACCCTGCCCTCTCCATGGCTCAATCTTGCCTATCGGTAGATGATAGGAGCTAATCTGATATTATCACCAATGTCAACAGTAGTGGCTAATGAGAACTTTCTGTGTTCTGTTGTGCATGGAACACAGTTATGTTTTGTTACAAGATCTTCACTACCTGGGCACCTGGGGGGCTCAGTCGGTTAAGCATCCGACTCTTGATTTCCACTCAAGTCTTGATCTCAGGGTTGTGAGATTGAGCCCCGCTTCAGGCTCTATGCAGGGCATGGAGCCTGCCTAAGAATCTCTCTCTCTTTCCCTCTCTCTCTGCCCCTCCCTACCACTGCATGCATGCTCTCTCTCTCCCCCTCCTCGAAAAAAGAAAAAAGATCTTCACTAACTTCATTAAAAAAAAAAAAGTGAGTTAATTGTGGCAATTCCATAAACAGGGCTTTTGCTACTTTTCCAAGCCATCTCCAAAACTGCTTAGGTGTAACATTTGCCCTGCTAGAGGATATTGTTATAAATTCTGAAGTGCCTGGAAACACAATATGGGGAGGGAAAAGAAAGAAATAGAACATACAACTCACCCGTTGGTACCATCTCTCTGCTACAAATTATTCAAATCTCTAATTATGCTTATGTCTCACCACACAGAAAGATGACAGGTGTTTTGAGATATCCTTGGTATAAAATGGAAAGAAAAAAAATACACAAAATACCTGACACACAGGCTGTCACATCCTATTTTCACACCAGTGGTAGAAAATGCCTTATCAATCATGACATCTGTACCACTGAACCCAGACAAGACCTCAGAAGTCTAACTACACAACAGGCAGCCAGTTTCAATAGAACGAAGTTGACCCTTGGGGTGAAACCTATGCCATTTCTAGTCCATATGGTCTCTGAGAACTCTTCCAGCTGTTCCCTGATAATTGCTTTCCAACTTTTGGTTGGAACTCATGAACATCATTTTACAACTGAAGAAGGCAAAGATCTGAAAAAATAAGAGAACCTTTTCAGGAATGCTGAGAAAATAAGTGAGAGAGAGCGCAATAGGACTTAGTCTTTGCATATAAGCAGGTAGGCAATTTCCTGAGTTGTGTATTGTGCTTACCATAAGCACCTATAGTTACTATAATTGGCATATTCATTTGAGTTAAGACACAGAAGACCCTAGGAAAAGAGATCTATATTTTGGAGATGGTGGTGATGGAGGGATAGTTGGTATTGCCCATCAGATTAGCCCTATGAGACAAAGAAGAGAGGAGTAAAGAGAAGGAATGGTCTGGAACATGGGGCAAGTAGGAAGAGAAAGCCTGGAGAAAGGCTCTCTCAATTGACAGCCGAGGACAGTATGAGGTCATTCGACATTTTAGAGAGGATGGACTGGGTCAAAGGAGGCAGGCATACACAAGGAGGTGCCCTCAAGACAAGCTTCTTTATTCACTTAGCCACTCTATGTCTTTGTGCTGCTGAGTGACTGGGAAGGGGACATGCTCCCTCATTGGATGGAAAATAAGGAGCCTCAGAATGCTATTGACTAGGGTTGGGTTGGCTGACAGGGTATTTTACTGGCTCTAAGCCACAAGCTCTTTTAGTTTACAACTCCAATAAATCCCAGCCCTCACCCCAAAGAGGTTTGTGTCCATGTGAACTAGGACAGAATGGGAAAGTAGCTGTGCTTATATACTTTTCACAAAGAGCCAAACATGGGTGTCAGAGTCCATTTACATCTCAAGAATATGTCACCAAAGGAAGTAAATGTAATCACTGTAATTTAGAGAGGGTCTAATTAACACATTTGTTAGATAACTACGGCAACTTCACAATTACATCCTAATTAATGAATAATATCCTGTGTATTCGTAGGGAGAATGTGACTGAAATTAAGTTGCTAATGAAAAAACAGGGCTCCAATTGCACCTGATACTTGCCAATAAACTAACAGCCTTCCCCATACACCAGGGTAAAGCTACTGTGGTTTTCAGCTCATATCTTCTTATTAAATGTCTTCCTCTTAGCCTAGAGAGTAATATATATTTTCATACTAACCTCATGCCAAGGCAACAATATTATGTATGTTATTAACAATGCTTACTATGGCAGTTTAAACAACCATAGCTACATTAAAATATAAGGCAGTCAGAAACTTGATACCCATAAAGGCCACAATTGGGTTTTCCTTAAAAACTAATATTGTCTGGTATCTGAACGTACTTGTTATTTGAGGATAGACTATTTTTATTATGATTGTCTACTGGGAAATGACCCATTTCTTCAGCCAAAGTACAGAATGGAACTGGAATAAATGTATCAAGAGAATGCAATATATCTGGCTCAATTCATTTGAGAAGTACAATATTTAAATAGAAAGATCAAATGATTGCCTATTTTGGGAAGGAAGGATAACCTAAAAGAAGGGTTAATGTTTTATAGAGCCTGTAATAGTAATATGTTAAAAGTTTTTGCCTCTGAAGTGTCCAAATAAAATTCGGAGCCTCTGAAATATTTTATAGAATCGTAATGAGCACAATACCATGTCTATGTATTAGGTAGTGGAGAGGGAAAAGCAGAGACCAGTGCTTTTATTCCTATTTCTTAGAAGAGGAAGCTGAGGAACAAAAAAGCAAAGGAATTATTGGAAAAGCACAGGAAAGCAGCTTAACGGCCAAGATTTAATATTGTGTAATGTGTAAAGGGTTTCCAACAGGTCCTAGCACAACCTACCATGTTCCCCTATTCTCCTCCTTCCACGATTGCAGTCATGAGAACGTGATGTGACGAGGACTTGTCTAGAAGGGAGGACTCCCCAGGTAGTCACAGAAAATGGTAGAAGGAAACAAATGTGCAATGAGAATTAGCAATTTCAACTTATTTTAATCCGAGACTTTCATGAGGGCACAGGCATGCATGCACGTATGGGCGTCTATGCAATATCCCTGGCCCTGATTAGGTTGACCAATGGAGTCTGAATGGCATTTTTCCTGGGTGGAAACACAAAAGTGGTTTGAATTTCAAGGACAGCCTTGCAGGGAGCCCACAGGACCCTTTAACGAGCTGGCCAGCCAGAGTCCAGTCCATAGATTCAGCTGTCAGGGAGTGGCAGCTATCTCCTTCCATGTATTACTATTCTGAAGCACTTTATTAGAAGCTACAGACTGAAACAGGTAACTAGCGAACAGATCCAGCCTAGAGTGAAAAGAGGTAGGGATATAATTTTGCAACGAGAGTGAGCCAAGTTTCTGGCCCACATGTATTGGTTTATTTTATGAATTCCTATAAAAGGGTAGCAAAAACCTCACAGTTTAGCTTCCCTCTTTTCTCTCCAACTACTGTAAACTATTTTAAGGATGAGATTGTGTCATGTGTTTTCATGTCTTCATGTCTTAGCTCCTGCTCTTCCCCTTTTCTCCTTTTCCCACCCAATAAATTTCTTATTTATCTTCTAAAATACAGCTAACATGAAACTTTCCAAAAACATGTTGTGTATTAACTCGATCAATTAATTATAAGACAATTGCCTATTCACATGTGTCTTTCTCCTCTATTAGGTAGTGAATTTCTGAAGGGCAAAGGTAATGCCTTGTTTACTCTGCATCCCATTTATCATAGTTCTGTTCATGACAAAACAACTTCTTATATCTATATACGGGACATTTTCCTAGGTGCTGGAGATTCACCAGAGTGCCTGACATCAAGCTTATATCCTAGCAGAGAAGGACAGATGATAAATATGTAAAACAAACAAATTCAGAGAGTACCAAGGATTAGAAAATAAACAAAATATGTTAGTTGAAACTGTGGAAGTAGATGTGTTTCTGGGAAACTGTATAGTTGAAGAGTGCTAGGCCTAGGATAGAATTCTTGGTAACACCAATTTGTCGAGGCCAGTCAACAAATGAGTGAAAATGGTCAGAGAACTAAGGGAGAAACAGATAAGAGTGGTAGTCCCTCCTCTTTTGCCTCTTCCCTTTTCCTCAAGTCACTATGCTGACTCTTGCTCCTCTAAGGTTGGAGGTATAGAGGAAAGCACACACAAGGGACCAGAAAGGACTTACTTGACTAGTACTGATGTCATCTGATATTAATGCCCTCCATGTATGGTGAGTAAACAAAATGCTAATTCCTTCTTTTTTGGGTACATTTGTGGGTTTCTCTGATATTCTCCAACTGGGGAGATCCAGTTACAGTTTCCTGCAGGATACCTCCAGCATCCTGGCTGAGGTCACCTTATACCTGGCAGGAAGCCTTCTTTAGTAGTATCCTTTTACGGTATAGTTCACAGCTGGCTACTTTTTGTGGTGTTCATACATGGCCTACAAGAAAACACAACTTTTCTCTGCCATTGATGAAAATACAAATTGCTCTTAATGCAGTACTGTCACCAGATAGACCCCAAGACCTGACTTTTACTGCTTGTCTGTTTGTACTTAACAAACTTTGTCCCACATATTTCCTTAAGCTCTTCTTTTCAGCTTATCTCTTAACTCAGGCAAAAGACATGACAGGCATAACAATCTGTGATGGAAAACAAAATTACCCCTCAAGTAATAGCAAATGCCTGGACAAAGAGCTCCGGTAGCCCAGCCCACTCAGACCAGTTTGAGCTAAACCCCCCTACTCATGCCCGAGTAGATGAACCATGGAGTCACTGAGGAGTGACCAGCAGTTACCTTAACCTCACTGGGACACTAAAATCTCCACCCAAGGAGGAATTCAAGCCTTATTTACATAACATACAATGTATGTATGGGCATGTTTTCTGAAGGTGCATATGTGACCTTATGCCTGCCTCTACATACGATGACAAGGCTTCCCTTTCTAAATATGCACCCTAACCCTAAATAAAAGGAACCCATTCACCTTTGCTCAGGGAGTCATGGCTTTGAAAATTATTCCCTGAAATCACCTTATCTGCTGCAAATGAAGTTTCCTTTGTGTAACAACTCCACCGGGTGTAGTTTCAATCTGTGACTCACCAAGGAGCAAACTCAGGTTAGCTGGGTTATAGTACTCTCTGTTTGTATTCTACCAACTCTAGGCTTCTTTAGCCACGATATTTTGACTTTAGATATTTTTAAGGCACACATCGGGTAACAGTCCTTATAATGCTCAGATTCAGATACATGGCAAGGAATTAAGTGTGCTTTGCTCTAATTTGGCTTGAGATGGTGGCAGGGGAAGGAGGAGAGACCACTAGCCTCCCTTCTGTAATCTAAATTGTTACCTTTGGTTCAAAGCTTCTGCTTAAATATAAAATTTAGCTGGAAAGAGTAATAGATCAAATTGTCAACCCTTAACATTCCAGTGAGAATAAGAAAAATAGATGATTCTTAATCACCTATAAAGGTCTTAAAAAAATGAGCCACAAAGTAAGTACCTATTTGTTAGGGAGAAGTGTAGGAAAAGGGCATGGTCCAGAGTACAGGAAGAAAGGCCTTGTGAAAGAGCACAGTACTGAAAGGATAGAGAGGGAGAGAAACAGAGAAAGAATTCTAATTCTCTGCATTTCAATTTTGCCTGAGATAATTTCCTAACAGACATTTCTCCCTTTCTCTTTTAAATATGTAGCTTCTTTTATAAATACATATTACAGAGAGTGCTGCTGGAAATATACCTTTCTCTAGTTAATTGTGTACATGTATGAGCATATTTATAGGATAAATATTTAGAAATGGAACTGGTGGGTCAAAAACACATGTGTCATGGTTAATTTTACATGTCAATTTGACTGAGCAAAAGGATGCCCAGATATCTGGTTACCATTACTTCAGGGTGGGTCTGTGAGGGTGCTTACAGGGTAGATTAGCATTTGAATTGGCAAGCTGAAAAAAGTAGATTACCCTCCTCAATGTGGGGTGGGCATCATCTAATCCAAGGAGGGGTTGAAGAGAACAAAAGATGGAGGGCTGACTTCTCTATCTCTGCATGACTTCGTGAGCTGAAGCATTGATCTCCTGCTCCAGGACTGGGATTTATATGGTCACTTTTCCTGGATTCCTGGGTCTCCAGCTTACAGATGACAGATCATGGGACTTCTCATCCTCCATAATAGCATGCACCAGTTTGTTAGAATAAATTCCATTATACACACACACACACACACACACACACACACACACACACACACAATCTCCTATTGGTTCCATTTCTGTAGAGAAGCTTGGCTAATGTGTATTTGTAAGTTTTGTGGTTATATCCTACTTGCCCTTCATAGAATTTTCACTGATTTACACTCCCACTAGTAAAGTATAAGAGTGTTTTGGGGCGCCTGGGTGGCTCAGTGGGTTAAAGCCTCTGCCTTCGGCTCAGGTCATGATCTCAGGGTCCTGGGATCGAGCCCCGCATCGGACTCTCTGCTCAGCGGGGAGCCTGCTTCTCCCTCTCCGTCTGCCTGCCTCTCTGCCTACTTGTGACTCTTTCTCTCTCTCTCTCTCTGATAAATAAATAAAATCTTTAAAAAAAAAAAAAAAGAGTGTTTTGCCAAACCCTTACAGCATACCTTAACACTTTTTAATCTCTGCCAATCTTTGAAGTGAGACATACTATCTCATTGTAGTTTTAATTTACATATATTTTCAATTAAGAATAGCATTGAAAACCTTTTCATATATTTAATAGCTATTTGTACAATGCTTAGTCATATACTTTTATCATTTTCTCTTGGGTTATTGTTTATTTCCTTATTGATTTTTAGGATTTCTTTATTAAGGGAATTAATACTTTAATGGTAATATGAACTGTAAATGTTTCCCTAGTTTATTATTGTCATTTTACTTTAATGTGTAATTTTAGAATTTTATTTAGTTGTATTTATCATTTATTAAAATTTTGGCTTTTAAATTCTGTCTTCTGGGTCTTGTCAACCTTAGAAATACCTTTACTACTTTATGTTTAAAAACAATTCCCCATGTGCACCCGAATGTTTATAGCAGCAATGTCCACAATAGCCAAACTATGGAAAAACCCTAGATGCCCATCAACAGATGAATGGATAAAGAAGATGCGGTATACAATGGAATACTATGCAGCCATCAAGAAAAACGAAATTTGGCCATTTGCAACGACGTGGATGGAACTGGAGGGTATTATGCTAAGCGAAATAAGTCAGTCAGAGAAAGACAATTATCACATGATCTCTCTGATATGAAGAATTTGAGAGGCAAGGAGGGAGTTT
>CM053612.1:23263485-23283602 GCA_028646535.1 Procyon lotor
CCATCAGAAAAGATGAAATTTATCATTTACATGGATAAGAATGGAACTGAAGGGTATTATGCTGAGAGAAATAAGTCAATCAGAGAAAGACAATTATCATATGGTTTCACTCATATGTGGAATATAAGAAACAGCACAGAGGATCATAAAGCCATATATTATTGAACACTACATCTGAAACTAATGATGTACTATATGTTGGCTAACTGAAAGAAAAATATATGATTTTACTCATTTAAGAGTAAATAAAATTTACTCTTTTGGAATTTAAGAAATAAAACAGATGAACATAGGGGAAGGGAATGAAAAATAAAATGAGATAAAGACAGAGGGGGAGGCAAGCCATAAGAGACTCTTAACTATAAGAAACAAACAGTGTTGTGGAGGGAAGATGGGTAGAGACATGGTGTAATTGGGTGATGAGCACTAAGGAGGGCACTTGATGTAATGAGCACTGATGAATCACTAAATACTACCCCTGAAACTAATAATACACTATATGCTAACTAAATTGAATATAAATAAAATAAAGAAGATTAGGATGTATAACTTGAGCTACAGTTGAGCAGACTTAAAATTTGACTGTCCTGTTTGATTCTCTCCTGGAGGTGCTTAACAATAGCATATCACTGTTTGGTGTGAATTTTCAGAGATTCTCAGATGGGCTCCCTAAACACCTAATGTGAATAAGGTATCTCCTAAATACCTCATCAGTCCACCTTCCAGTTTCTAGGGATCTAGAATCTTCAGAAATATTTCAGTTTCCTTGATGCTGCATTCCTGAGTCACTTCCTTGCTCTGGCACCTTCTCCACTGTAGATCTATTTAGTATGGGTAACTTTGCAATTTTCTGTCTGGCTATAACCATGATGTCACATATCAGCCTACATGTCTAGAATGTAAGAAGGGTAGAAATTGACCTTGAACTCTAATGGGAGAAAAAAAAGTAAATTAAATACCTTCTTCAGTGGTAAGGATGCTGATGGTAAAGCAGATGAAATAATGACAAAACAAAACTGAACAAAAAAACAAAACAAAATCAAAGGCAGATTGTCCATTTGCTGCCTTTAAATAGTACCCTCTGCCCCTGTATGATGCTATTTTTTTTAGATAGATAGATATATGCAGTTATCACCAGCAATGGAGGCATTGGGAGAGAATCAGGTCGGGGGGGGGGGGACAGAAAATGCTATGTAATAAAAAAGTGAAAGGAAGGTCTATATGAGTCAAAAAGAAAGAGGAAGCAAGTCAACAAGAAAATCAACAAAATTCAGAACATTTCACATAGTGCTATGGATATTAAGATAATGAGATTTAAAATAAGTTTTCATAGTCTGGGAAATAAATATAAACCTAGGGTAAAAAACAGAAGCAAAACCAATGTACCTTGAGGCAACTAGACAAAGTGCTAGAGACTAGAGCCTTTGACAGGACTGGCCTGAGGCCAAGCCATGTTTGAGCTATTTTCTTTTGTTCTCTTTCCTTCTTGAACTTTCTTGTCCTCTGTCTCATCCTCAGGGGCCCTCTCTCTTACTGATGACAGCTAGCTAATCTTGTAAACAAATTCATAATGATGGATTAAAGATGTAGCAAAAAGAACTCAGGCTTTGGTGTCAGACAGATCTGGGCTCAGATCCCAGTTCTGCCTCTTTCTTAATCCATTTCTTAGATGTGTGGTATTGGGTGGGTTTCTTAAAATATCTTAGTTGATGTGTTTTTAAAATGGGAATAAGCCTATCCACCACACTGCCTTACTCTGAAGATGAAAGTAATGTCTATAAGGTACCTAGAAGAGTACCCTGGATGTAGTAGATGCTTACTAAATAGGACAGCTGATTCACAATCAACATATTCTTCTAAAGAGTATATTTATAATTTCATATGAATCTTCATTATACCAAAAGAATATTAAGCAGACCTCAAGGGCCAAGGATGAATCTTTTAGGTCGTTGTCATTGCTAACATTTGTTAAGTTTATAGAATGTGCTGGGTCTCTTGGTAAGGACTATAATAAGCAATTTCATCTAATCCTAACAACCCTATGAGCTAGATACCATTACTATTTCCATTTTATGAAAGAGGAAACTAAGTTACAAAAAGGTTATAGATAACTTGACCAAGGTCGAAGAGCTAGAAAGTTGAGTAGTCAAGGTTCTACTAATGTTCTATTTAAATATAGTGATATAAAAGATTCTTCATGCTACTTACATGGACAGACTCTCTTGCAAAGGCCACCAAGGTGCTAAGTGTTTACACTTGGCAAATGACTACTGTACTCCTGCTCAAATAATCCAACCAACAAACTAAGATTTCAAGGGTTAAAGTCCACCATGATAAAATTAGCTACCATTTGTTGAGTACCATATGCCGGGCACCATGTTATGCACTCTGTATACATGATCATATTTATATGATTTACATAGAGTGATTGTGTAATGTGTTGTTGATCTTATTCCCATTTCACAGAGGAAAACAGAGGCTTAGAGAGTACAAGTAACTTGCTCAGGATTACAGGGTTAAGAAGCTATAGCACTAGGATGAAAACCCCTGGTTGTCTTCTACTAGGCTGTGTTAGAGATTGTGCACCTTTCCCATACATGACTGTGCAGGGGAGAATAGTTCTGCTCACTCCTTCCCTGAGCACTACTGGCTCAGCTGGGAAGTTCAAATCCAACCTTCAAAGCCATTTTCCATCGAGGCTAACTTGTACTAATCAGTGGGAGTATTCACTTGAAAGTAGCACTTTGGAAGTAATGTCTTTAATGTTTTCAAAGGTAGAAAGAAATTTTGTGAGGGTTTCTTTATTTTTTTCTTTTTCTTCTTCGGTTTTTTTTTTTTTTTTTTGCCTTTTATTTTGGTATGAGTCATACTGCTGGCTAGTTTCACTGAGAACAAACTATAATCTAGCTTCATCCCCAAGGATAATAAAATATCTAGTACAATGGTTTACAAGGAAAGATTGGGTTCTACATTTCTGTCAGATTTTGGAATTTCTTTATTGAAGTTTTCACTAACTGTAATAATCATATATATAAAGTTAGAGTTCTTCATCTCTTGAGTCCATATAACTCATAGAGATTGAGATTGAGGAACTACATGGTGCCTGAACCTGTATTAGGCTTTAAGGATTCAATTATGAGGATAGGTCGTCTTCCTAGTCTCTCAAACCTTACTAGTTAGCAATAAGACCTACCTGATTCTACTCCTTATTCATTCATTCATTCATTCATTCATTCATTCATCAGATATTTATTGAGCATGTGCCATATACCAGGCATTGTGTTAGGCATTGTGTGTGGATAAAAACAAATAGCAATATGTATTAAGCATTTAGTATGTGCCTAGCACTGCTTTAAGTACATTACATGCATTAACTCATGCAATCCTCCTAGCAACCATTTAAGATAGGTTCTATTGTCTCATTTTATAAATGAGAAAAATGGGCACTGGCAGGTCAAATAATCTGCCCAAGTTCAAAGTGGTAGAGCCAGGCAGTTATTCCAGAGCTTGTACTCTTAATTACTATGTTAAACTGCTTACAATAGTGAATGAGAAATAGTCTGTGTCTTTAAGGACCTCAGAGTCCAGCAAAATAGACTAAAAATTTAAATCAAGCAGTTGTAATGCACTGTGATTTATGATATGGGATTTATAGGATGCCATGAGAGTATGTTACAGGGCTACCTAATATAGTCTAGAGAGTTTAGAAATAAACATCTGAACAGAGACGTGAAGTGTGAAAGTGGGCTATCAAGACAAAGGGACAAATAGGATGGGTGTGTGGGTGGGGAAGTGTGGGTGGGGAAGGAGTGGAGACACTCAAAAGTGTGTTTCAAGACACATAGACCAATGGAACAGAGTAGAGAGCCCAGATATGGACCCTTAACTCTATGATCAAATAATCTTCAACAAAGCAAGAAAAAATATCCAGTGGAAAAAAGATAGTCTCTTCAATAAATGGTGCTGGGAAAATTGGACATCTATATACCAAAGAATGAAACTCGACCATTCTCTTACACCATACACAAAGATAAACTCAAAATGGATGAAAGACTTCAATGTGAGACAGGAATTCATCCAAATCCTAGAAAAGAACATAGGCAGTAACCTCTTCGACATCAGCCACAGCAACTTCTTTCAAAACGCATCTCCAAAGGCAAGGGAAACAAAAGCAAAAATGAACTTTTAGGATTTCATCAAGATAAAAAGCTTCTGTACAGCAAAGGAAACAATCAACAAAACAAAGAGGCAACCCACAGAATTGGAGAAGATATTTACAATGACACTACAGACAAAGGGCTGATATCCAAGATCCATAAGGAACTTCTCAAACTCAACACTGAAAAACAGATAATCAAGTCAGAAAATGGGCAGAAGACATAAACAGACACTTCTCCAATGAAGATATACAAATGACTAGCAGACACATGAAAAAGTGTTCATCATCATTAGCCATCAGGGAAATTCAAATCAAAGCCATGTTGAGCTATTACCTTACATCAATTAGAATGGCAAAACTAACAAGGCAAGAAACAACAAATGTTGTAGAGGATATGGTGAAAGGGGAACCCTCTTACACTGTTGGTGGGAATACAAATTGGTGCAGCCACTTTGGAAAACAGTGTGGAGATTCCTCAAAAAATTAAAAATAAGGCAACCCTATGACCCAGCAATTGCACTACTAGGTATTTACCCCAAAGATACAGATGTAGTGAAAAGAAGGGCTATATATATCCCAATGTTCATAGAAGTAATGTCCACAATAGTCAAACTGTGGAAAAAGCTGAGATGCCCTTTGACAGATGAATGGATAAAGAAAATGTGGTCCATGTATACGATGGAATATTACTCAGCCATCAGAAAGGATGAATACCCAACTTTTGCATCAACATGGATGAGACTGGAGATTATGCTGAGTGAAATAAGTCAAGCAGAAAAAAGTCAATTATCATATGGTTTTACTTACTTGTGGAACATAAGGAATAACACGGAGGACATTAGGAGAAGGAAAGGAAAAGTGAAGGGGGAGAAATCAGAGGGAGAGATGAGCCATGATAGACTGTGGACTCCAAGAAACAAACTGAGGGTTTTAGAGGGGAAGGGGTTGGGGGATGGGTAAGCCTGGTGGTGGGTATTAAGGAGGACACATATTGCATGGAGCACTGGATTTTATATGTAAACAATGAGTCTTGGAACACTACATCAAAAACTAATGATGTATGGTGACTAGCATAACACAATAAAAAAATTAAAAATAGAGAAAAAAAGAAGTGTGTTTCAAGCAGAAGGAACAACATGTACAAACAGAAGTTAATTTATTATAACTGGTATATTTAGTATTGTTGAGGTGTATTGGTTGAGGCTAGAGAATTAGGTTTTAGATCATGCACGTTTATTTAGGTTATGTTAAGAAATTTGGATGTTATCCAAAATACAGGATGAATCCACTGAACAGATTAAAGCAAGAGAGTGACAGTAATTTACATATTTTCATATTTACATTTTAAAATGATTGTTCCAGTAATAGTGTGGAGAATGAAAAGAAGGGGCAGGAAGGCCAATTTTCACAAATTAATAAAAAATTTGTTTTCACAAATCAATAGCTGAATACACAATGCACACCTGAACAGTTCCCATTTCCTTCTTGGAAATTTTCTGTGATGGTAGTGACCCAAACTTTCTGGTTCCTGTGGCCCTGATTTTTCCTATCCTCCCAACATGCATGCAAACAGCATAATAGATATATTTTGGCTAAAGATCTAATTCTAGTCACTGCTTCAGAAGGGAAAAATAACCAGTCAGTTCATCTTTGTGGTTATTTCTATTTATGTTTTTAATTTAGAGAAAATAATTTGCCAATTGAATAAAATAGGTTATACTTGTTTCAGTGTGATACAGTTAAGCACTTTTTGGGGGCTATTAGTTTCATTATACAAATAAAGTTCCTGAGGCATAACTGAGTATAAGACAGTTTAGTATAAGACAGAGCTACTCAAGTTTTGTTATCACCTTGATTTATCCCACTGTCTTTAGATAAGATGTGTGTTGATTACTTTTGTTCACAGATGAGAATGTTGAATAAGCCAAAGGCAATTCAGGGAAAGGCAAAATATAGAATTCATACAACTGTGTAAGATAATTGCTTGAATTTCATAGCTCATGTCAAATATTGTATCTTGAATAAATATATAACATAGCTCAACAATGGGATTTGTGGTATGTCCCCAAAAGGTATCTGGAATGTCTAGAATCTAGATGAGCGTAGATGAGAAAAAGATAATTGTGTTGCATTAAATCCACTTGATTGAATAGAGGTCTATGGAGACTTTAACCACTATTCACATAGTTCAGGTCTTCCTACCAAGTTGGAGGTTCTATTCTGAAAGAGTGTTTTGCCATGAGTAGAACATACTGTCTGGAAAGACTTTCTACCTGAACTCAAACTATACCAGAGTTTACCATCACTAGTACAATATATACAGATAAACAGACATAATTTTTTAAGATTTTGTTTATTTATTTGACAGAGAGAAAGAGATCACAAGTAGGCAAAGAGGTAGGCAGAGAGAGAGGGGGAAGCAGGCTCCCCACCAAGCAGAGAGCCTGATGCAGGGCTCACTCCCAGGACCCTGAGACCACGACCTGAGCTGAAGGCAGAGGCTTAAACTACTGAGCCACCCAGGTGCCCCTATACAGACATACTTTACAACTCAAATTTGTTGTCTCTTGTGTTAGCAGCAAAACGTCTGAGAAAATGAAGGAAAATTTAAGTGAGGCAATATGGTATGTTCCTTCTTTTTTTCTTTCTTCTTCTTTTTCTTCTTCTTCTTCTTCTTCTTCTTCTTCTTCTTCTTCTTCTTCTCTCTCTCTCTCTCTCTCTCTCTTTTTTTTTGGGGGGGTATGTTCCTTCTGACCTTAGAATTCAGAGAGCAAACCCTCACATAAAGCAGAGACAGCTAGCCTAATGCTTCTTACCAACAAAGACTTATAAGGCATGGCTTTGACCACTACTCATATCTGCCAAATGGGAGTGTTGAAACTGTGTGGGGATAAGGTCACCTTTAAGGACCAATGAACTCACCCTTCCTGCTTTGTGTCTAAACCAATCTTTGTGTCATCTGTGTCCTCAGCAACTTATCAGAACCGCAGTAGCTATCAGAAGAGTAGTGACAAGATGTGGAAGTAGACTGTAATTGTACAGAATAACCAATTTCACTGTGAGTCAGCTTGTTCCCTGAACAACCCTTCTTTCTCTCCCTTTATACCCCACTTAGCACTTTTTTTTTTCCTGAGGATGTGTAGGAGGCAATGAGGTATAATGGAAAGAGCATAGCAGTCCTTTCTCTGCTGTATGTGTGAAATTTGGAAGTCACTCAACCTTTTAGAGCCCCCGTGTCCAGGTTCCTATATGTAAAATGAGGATAATTATTGTCCCACAGAGATATTAAAACATGAAGATACTTGTAAAACCACTTTGCAAATGCTAAGAAACTATAGTCACTCAGATTCTATGGGACTCAGTTTCCCCATCTAGAAAAATGAATGTGACTTCTAAATGTACTTACGACTCTAACATAATCATCCAAAATATCATAAAATTTTTCTGTTCCACAAAAATATTTACTCAGATTATCTTTCAGTCAAAATTGAATACTCAAGGACTGCCTGAGTGGCTCAGTCAGTTGAGCATCCAACTCTTGGTTTCAGCTCAGGTCATGATCTCAGGGTCATGAGATTGAGCCCTAGATCTGGCTCTGCACTCAGTGCCAAGTCTGGTTGACAGAGTCTCCCTGTCCCTCCCTCTCTGCTCCTCCCCTACTCATGTTCTCTCTCTTAAATAAATGAATAAAATATTTAAGGTGGGAGAAATCATATGTAATTTGTCTTTCTCTTACTAATTTCACTTAGCATTATAATCTCTAGCTCCATCCATGTCATTGTAAATGGCAAGATTTCATTCTTTTTATGGCTGAATAATATTCCATTGTGTGTGTATATGTGTGTGTGTGTGTGTGTGTCTGTGTCTGTGTATTCCATTGTATGTATATACACCATATCTTCTTTATCCAATCATCTATCAGTGGACACTTGGGCTGCTTCCATATCTTCTCTATTGTAAATAATGCTGCTATAAACATAGGGGTACAGGTATCCTTTTGAATTAGTGTTTTTTATTTCTTTGGGCAAATACCCAGTAGTGTGATTGTTAGATCTTAGGTATTTCCATTTTTGTTATTGTTGTTCCATCTTTATTGAGATTTAGTTGACATATAACACTGTGTGTGTTTAAAGTGTACATTGTGAGGATTTGATACACATATATATTAGAAGACGATTAGGACAATAAGGTTGGTTAGCACCTCCATCACTTTGCATAATTACATTTCTCACTCATTCTTTTTTTATTCTTCCAAGATTTTATTTAAATTCAAGTTCGTTAACATAGAGTGTAGTTTTGGTTTCAAAAGAAACAAAACAAATAAGCAAAGGGAAAAAATAAGAGAGAGGGAACAAAACAAGAAACAGGCTCTTAAATATAGAGAACAAACTGATGATTATCAGAGGGGAGGGATGAGGGGATCAGTAAGATACATGATGGGGACTAAGGAATGCAATTTTTTTCTTTTTTTGCCATTCCGTGATGAACATAGGGTGATGTGGAAGTACTGAATCACTGTATTATATACCTAAAACTAATATAATGCTGTATGTTAACTAACTAGAATTAAAATAAAAACTTTAAAAATAATCTTTAATAAAAAGGAAAGAGAGTGATCAAATGCCAACCCTTTACCTCCCAAAACCTATAAGTAGATGCATACAATTGACTTACAGATTTCAGCACTATTGGGATAGAGGTAATGAAACTGAGAGTAAAGAAGCAAACCAGAGAATCTCCTCTCTCCCAAGAACTTGCTGTAAAAACTAATCAGGTGCATCTCAGGGAGGAAGAAAAACTTGGCAATGCCAAGCAGATGATAGTTATTTGTCAGCCTCTACTACAGCAACAGAGGCTCAAATAGGCTGGCAGGATATTGAATAGAAGTCAGTAGAGATGGATTCTGCCAGACCAAGGGACCCTGAGGACAGATCTTTCAGCCACAGCCTGAGTAGCACAATAGTGCATCTGTGTGATGGATGGCAACTCCAGTGGCATGGGAATTAGCTGTTTTAAGCCACCTTGGTGAGTGGCTGTGTTTTCCACACAGGCGACTGACACTGAAGGAGATGGTTTCTTACCTTGCCATTTGCTATAGGGATTTGTGGGTAGTGGGAAAAAGTCTGCTTGGTTCTGGTTGAATGAATTTAAGAGAGCAATCATTCAAATGCATCCATTTAACTCATATTTATTGTGAACCCACTATGTGCTTGTGCTTGGTACTAGGAGTAGAGCACATTCTAGTTTGTGGAACATAACAAAATAAGTAGTAAGTAATATATATAGTGCATTAGTCTGTGATAAGTTATATAGAGGAAAATAGAGCAGAGAGGGCACAGAGTGTGGGGGGGCAGGTTGGGAGGATTTATAATTTTACATAGAGTGGTGAGGATTAGCTTAACTGAGAAGGCTGCACTGAGTAAAGTCAAAGAGAAGCTGGGGATATTAACTGTTCTGATATCTTGGGAACAAAAATTTTAGGCAATGGGAATAGGAAGTACAAAGGGGCTTGCAGTAGGAGTATAACAGATAGGTTCAAGGAACAGTGAGGAGGTTGGGTGGTTGTAGAATAGCAAACAAGGCAGACAATAGTAGGAAAAAAGATCAAAGGTCAGATTAAGTAGTTTCAGAAGCCATTGTAAAGATGTTGGTTTTTAATATAGGTGAGATGATAGAGTATTGGAGGTTTCTAAGCAAAGGAGTTGTATTATGGAATTCATATTTTCAGAGGATCACCCTGTTGTGTGATGAATAGACTAGAGGGAAGTAAGAAAGAAAACTGTGAGAATAATTAGGAGACTGCTGCAATAATCCAGGTAAGCCATGATGATTTGGGGACTAAGCTAGCAATGATGGAGGTGGTAAGAAGTGATTGAATTCTGTATAAGTTTTGAAGGTGGAGCCATCAGGATTTTCAGATAAATTTGACCTGAGGATGTTAAAAAAAATGGGTCAGGGCACCTGGGTGGCTCAGTCAGTTAAGCTCCCAACTCATTATTTTGGCTCAGGTCATGATCTCAGGTCATGAGATCAAGCACTGCATTGGCCTCTGTGCTGAGCATGAAGCCTGCTTGAGATTTTCTCTCGCTCTCCCTCTGTCCATCCCTTCTCTCTCTCTCTCTCTCTGTATCAAAAGAGGAAGAAAAAAATAATGGGTCATGGTTAACTATACGGATTTTGGTCTTGTTTATAGAAAGATGTAGTGGCCAATAACTGAGTGGGAAAGAATATGAGGAACAAAGTTTTAGGGTTGATGATCATAGGTTTAGTTTTGGACATATTAAGTTCTAAATTCAATTAGAGATGTTAGGTAAACCTGTTTATAAAGGTCTGATTTTATGGGAGGGGTCCAGCTTTGATATGTGAATTTGTGAATCATTAGTTTATAGTCTAGATTAGATCATCCAAGGAGGTAAGAGGTACATGGATTAATGCCTGTAGCAATGTAACATTTAGGAGTCAGAAAAATAAAGCCCACATTTGTTAAATAAATATTAGTTATTCTAAAAAGCAATTGCTAAATGTCATTTTTTTTAAATAGCTTCCATACCCAACATGGGGCTTGAACTCACTACCCTGAGATCAAGAGTCATATGCTTTACCAACTGAGTAAGCCAGGCACCCCTAAATTTTCTTTAACCATAAGTTTATATCTTTCCTATGCAAATTCCAAAATGGATGCTAGTGATAGAGTGGGGACTTTTCTCCAGTGACCTAACTTCTGTTTCTACTATCCTTAATTACTGCACTTCCCAGGTCACAATCACAATATTAAACTTCTTCATAGTGCAGGCTGGTAGAAGAAGAATTAATTTGGAGGATTGTGAGTGGGAGTATTTTATCGGCCAGACTTGAAATATAAGCACATAACTCTTGCTCATTTTCTATAGGCAAAAACTTGTTTATGTGGCTACAGTGAACTGCAGGGAGGCTGGGAAATGTAGTTGAAGTGTATGCCAATGAAAAGGAGGACATGAGTTTAGTGAACAGCTAGCCGGTCTCTGCTACAAAGAAAAACTAGCAGAGGAGATGAGGATGAGTAGCCTGTGAAATAGGAGAGTATGGTGTCAGGAATGAAGTATTAAAAACTATTTTTTCCTTGAAGGGGAGAGTGATGGATTGAGTAACATGATACATAAAAATTGATCACTGGATTTAATAAGGCATGGGTACGGGAGAACCTTTCAAGAACAGTTTTGTCAGGGTAGGGATGGGGAAGTCCAACTGGAATAGATTCTACAGAGAACACAAAGAGAGTGATTGGAGACTGTATGGACATTTATTTTGCAAAGTCTCTTAATCCTTTCAACCAGCAGTGCTATCCTGTATCTTGGGGTTGTACATAAGCAGCTCTACAGAAAATATGTTCCTGAGCTTTACATAGTGAAGATGTAGATTATGGACAATTTTACTGGTTTTACCTGGACAAGATGGTGTCCAGCTAGACCTTCAAATATGAAATAAAACTGACGCCAGGAAAGTGATGTTATCAATATGATGGAGTAGGACACCCTAGCTTCTATCCTTGGAGTTCCAAAAGGAGAAGAAGGGGAAGAAGAGAAAACTTATTTCAAGAAATAATTGTTGAGGACTTCCAGGGAGAATGGCAGAGTAGGAGGATCCTAAGCTCACCTCATCTCATGGATACAACTAGGTAACAATATATCATCAATGTAAATAACCCAGAAAACAACATGCAGCTTGGCAGAACAGACACTCCACAACTAAATGTAGAGAAAAGGCCACATTGAAGAGTGTAGGAAGGGTGAAAATGCAACCAGGACCCAAATGGACCCAAGAGACTATCCATGGAAAGGAGGGATGACATGGGCACAGAGAAGAGAGGAATAGGTCCCTAAGCCAGGCACCTCAGGCATGGGGTACCCACATAGGGAAGATGAATCCACATAATATTTGGCTTTGAAACCCAGAGGGGCCCAGCAATCAGTGGGGTTTAACACCTGGATCTTTAAAAACTAGTAATCTTGGCTCTGGGAAAGCTTGAGGGCAACTAGAAATTGAGACCCCCACCCTCAAAGAGATAGGACAACCACCTGTGGAGATATGACATAGAAGCAATAGTTTGAAAAAATGACTGGGGTATGTGGGAAGGAGATTTATTTACTAATCTCAGAGAGTGCTGGAAGAGGAGGAGTCTGTGGGAGATCTCTCCAAGAACAAAAGAGCTGACAGGTGTCATTTCCCTCTTCTGCCCCAAGTCTAGATAAAGGGATACCTGTGAAACGAGCCAAGCATAACACTTTCCACCTAGCTTACTAATAGTGGGCTCACTCTGTGTCCTTCTGTGGATTAGGCCCTCTTCAATATCTCCTTGGCCAGACACAAGCCTGGAAGTGGGAAACCAGTCCTAACAAGGGCCAGCACCAATCCAAAGTGATTCTTGACCGGTGGAGAGGGGGAAGATAACCTCACATACCAGTCTAACTGTGGCCCCAGAGGTAATAGGTTTGCGGCAGACATCTGTTCTAATTGCAGGCCCTGCCCACCAATAAAAGCTTCTCAGGGCAACACAGGAAAAGCCCTCTGCAGTTTGGTGCTGCTACATCTCTGGCAAATGCCTGGTCTAACTCAACCCAAGTCCCAGGTGGTCCCAGACTGGCCCCCTAACAACACAGGAATCAAACCCTGCCCACAATAAGCAAAGAAAGCTGTTGCAGACATTTGGACTGAAGGCAAGGTTGGCTCAGCCATAAATAGTAGGGCACATGCAATACAGAGAAGACACACCCCTAAAGTGTCAGATTCTGGTGAACAGGAGATATTGTGCTACAGGGCACTATAGACCCACTTCTTCATAAGGCTACTACTTTCAAGAGTAGGAGATGTAGTTGGCTTTCCTTACACATAGAAATAGACACAGAGAGTCAGACAAAGTGAGGAGACAGAGAAATGTGTCCCAAATGAAAGAATAGGAGAAAATCATAGCAAGAGAGCTAAACAAAATGGAGATCAAGTTATATGTTTGATAGAGAATTTAAAGTAATGGTCATAAAGATACTCACTAAACATGAGAAAAGAATGGAGAACCTCAGTGAGACTCTCAACAAAGAGATAGAAAACATGAGAAGGAACTAATTAGAGATGAAGAACTCGATAACTGAAATTAAAAACATACTAGAAGGATAAACACACTAGAGTAAACAGAATAACAGATTGTGACCTGGAGGACAGAGTAGTGGAAAGCGACCAAGCTGAACAGGAGAGAGAGAAAGAGAGAGGGAGAGAGAGAGAAATAATAAAAAATGAAAATAGGCATAGACTTAGAGAACTCAGTGACACCATGAAGGGTAATAACATTCATAATAAAGGGATCCCAAAAGAAGAGAGAGAAAAAAAGCCAGAAAATGTATTTGAAGAAGTAATGTCTGAAAACAGTCTGGGGAGGGAAACAAAAATCCAGATCCAGGAGAGAGCCCCCAACAAAAGCAACCCAAGGAGGTCCACAACAAGACACATAGAGAGAATTTTAAAAGCAGCAATAGAAAAGAATACAATTACATACAAGGGAAACCCCACAAGCCTATCAGCTGATTTTTCAGGAAAACTTTGCAGGCCAGAAGGGAGTGGCATGATATATTCAAAATGCTGAAAGAAAAATCCTTAAAACAAAGAATATTCTACCCAGTAAGGCTATCATTCAAAATAGAAGGAAAGATAGAGTTTTCTAGACAAACAAAAGGCAAAGGAATTTATCACCACTAAGCCAACCCTACGAGAAATGTTAAAGGGTACTTTTTGAGTGAAAAGAAAAGACCATGAATAAGAGTAAGAAAAGCAGAAAGCACAAAAGCAGTAAAATTAAGTATATCTATAAAAATTAGTTAAGGGATCCACAAAATAAAAGGATATAAATAAATTATTGTCATATACCTAAAATGTGGGAGATGAGAATAAAGAACGGGTTTAAAGTTAATGACTATCAACTTAATATAGACTGCTGTATGCATAAGATGTCATATATAAACCCAAGGATAACCACAATCAAAAACCAGTAATAGAGGGGTGCCTGCATGGCTCAGTTGGTTAAGTGTTTGCTTTCAGCTCAGGTCATGATCTGAGGGTCCTAGGATCGAGCCCCACATCAGGCTCCCTGCTCAGTGGAGAGTCTGCTTCTCCCTCTCCCTCTGGCTCCTCTCCCTTGCTCATGCTCTGTCTCTATTGCTCTCTCAAATAAAGAAATAAAAATCTTTAAAACAAAAACAAGTAATAGATGTGCAAAAAATAAAGAGAAAGGAATCCAAGTATATGACTAAATAAAGACAGCAAACTGCAAGAGAAGAGAGCAAGTGAAGAAAGCAACAGAGAAGAACTACAAAAACAACCACTAAAAAGTAACACAATGGTAATAACTATATACCTATCAATAATTACTTTGAATGTAAATGGACTAAATGCTCTAATCAAGAGAAATAGGGTGATAGAGTAGATTTTAAAAAACCAAGACCCATCTATATTCTGCCTACAAGAGACTCATTTCAGACCTAAAGACACATGCAGATTAAAAGTGAAGGTATGGAAAAGCATTTATTATGCAAGTGGAAATGAAAAGAAAGTCAGGGTAGCAATACTTATACAAAATAGACTTTAAAACAAAAATTGTAACAAGAAACAAAGAAGGATACTATATGATAATAATTAGAACAATCCAATCAAGAAGATATAACAATTGCAAATATTCATGCACCCAACATGGAAGCACCCAAATACATAAAGCAGTGAACAAACATAAAGGAAGCAGTCAGTAGTAATATCATAATAGTGGGGACTTTAACACTCCATTTACATTAATACAGAGATCATCAGGGGCGCCTGGGTGGCTCAGTGGGTTAAAACCTCTGCCTTCAGCTCAGGTCATGATCTCAGGGTCCTGGGATTGAGCCCCACATCGGGCTCTCTGCTCAGTGAGGAGCCTGCTTCCCCTTCTCGCTCTGTCTGCCTCTCTGCCTACTTGTAATCTCTCTCTCTGTGTAAAATAAATAAATAAAATCTTAAAAAAAAGTAGAGAGATCATCTAACCAGAAAATCAACAAGGAAACAGAGGCTTTGAGTGACACATTGGATCAGATGGATTTAAGAGATATATTCCATCAGAACATTCCATCCCAAAATAGTAGAATATACATCCTTTTCTAGGGCACATGGAATATTCTCCAGAGTACATCACATGGTAGGCCACAGAATAAGTCTCAAAACATTGAAAAAGATTGAAGTCATACTATGATCTTTTCCCAACACAATGCTATGAAACTAGAAATCAACCACAAGAAAAAAAATCTGGAAAGAACACAACCACACAGAAGTTAAATAATATGCTACTAAACAATGAGTGAGTGAACCAAGAAGTCAAAGAGGAAGTTTAAAAAATCGAGGGAAATAAATGAAAATGAAAACACAACAGTGTAAAACCACTGAGATGCAGCAAAAGCTGTTCGAAGAGGGAAGTTTATAGCAATACAGGACTACCTTAAGAAACAAACAAACAAAAAATCTCAAACAACCTAAACTTACACTTAAAGGAGCTAGAGAAAGAACAACAAACAAAACCCCAAACCAATAGAAGAAAATAATAAAGTTTACAGCAGAAATAAGCAAAGCAGAAACTAATAAACTAATAGAACAAATCAATGAAACCAGGAGCTGGTTCTTTGAAAAGATCAAATTGACAAACCTTTAGCCAGACTCATCAAAAAAAAAAAAAAAAAAGAGAGAGTACTCAAATAAACAAAGTCACAAATGAAAGAAATAATAAGCAACACGACAGAAATACAAATGATTGTAAGAGAACATTATGAAAAATTACATGCCAACAAGTTGGACAACATAGAAAAAATGGATCAATTCCTGAAAACATATAACCTCCACAAACTGAATTAGGAAGAAACAGATAACTTGGACAGACCAATTACAGCAATGAAGTTGAATCAGCAATCAAAAAACTTCCAAAAAACTTTGGACTTCCAAAAGTCCAGGACCAGATGGATTCTGGTCTATTCTTCTCAAAGAATTCCAAAAAATAAAAGGAAAGAAAGCTTCCAAATCCATTCTATGAGGCCAGCATTACCCTGATACCAAAACCAGATAAAGACACTACAAAAAAGAGAACTACAGGTCAAAATCTCTGATGAACATAGATGCAAAAATACTCAACAAAATATTAGCAAACTGAAATCCAATGATACATTAAAACTTATTTCACCACCATCAAGTGAAACTTATTCCCAGGATACAATGGTAGCTCAATATTTGCAGATCAATCATGATACATCACATTAACAAGAGAAAGGATAAAAAAAATGATCATTTTAATAGATGCAGAAAAAGCACTGGACAAAGTACAATGTCCATTCATGATAAAAACCCTCAACAAAAGTTTAGAGGGAACATATCAACATAATAAAAGACATATTTGAAAAACTCACAGTGAACATCATACTCAATGGGGAAAAAAAACAGAGCTTCCCATCATACCACTCCACCCCAAGATCAGAAACAAGACAAAGACGTCCACTCTCACCATTTTTATTCAACATAGTACTGGAAGTCCCAGCCACAGTTTGTGGAGGTTATATGCTTTCAGGAATTTATCTCTTTCTTCTATGTTGTCCAACTTGTTGGCATGCGATTTTTCATAATATTCTCTCATAACAAAAAGAAATAAAAGGCATCTTTTATCTTTTATTTCATATGCCCATGAATTGGGAGAACAAATATTGCTAAAATGTCCATACTACCCAAAAATATCTACAGATTTAATGTAATCCCTACAAAATACCAATAGCATTTTTCACCGCATTGGAACAAATAATCTTAAAATTTGTAAGGAACCACAAAAGACCTTGAATAGCTAAATTCAATAGCTAAATAGTCTTGAAAAAGAACAAAACTGGAGGTATCACAAGCTGATATCAACTTACACTACAAAGCTGTAGTAATCAAAACAGTATGACACTAACACAAAAACAGACAAATAGGTCAATAGAACAAAACAGAGATCCCAGAAGTAAACCCACAATTATATGGTCAATCTTCAACAAAAGAGGCAAGGATATGCAATAGGAAAGGTGGTCTCTTCAAAAAATAGTGTTAGGAAAACTGGATAGCTACATGGAAAAGAATGAAACTGGACCTGTTTCTTACACCATACATAAAAATAAACTCAAAATGGATTAACAACCTGAATGTGACCTGAAACTATAAAAATCCTAGAAGAGAGCACAGGCAGTAATTTCTCTGACATCAGTCATGACATTTTCTACATGTATTTTTTTTTCTAGATGTCTTTGAAGCAAGGGAAACAAAAGCAAAAATAAACGATTGGGACTACATCAAAATAGAAATCCTCTGCATAGTAAAGAAAACAATCAACAAAACTAAAAGGCAGCCTACAGAATGGGAGAAGATATTTGTAAATGGCATATCTGATAAAGGATTGGTATCTAAATTATGCAAAGAACTGATACAACTTAATAAAAAAAAAAACCAACAACAACAAATAATCCACTTAAAAATGGGCAGAAGACATGAACAGACTTTTTTTAAAAAGATTTTATTTCTTATTGATTTGACAGAGAGGACACAGCAAGAGAGGGAACACAAGCAGGGGGAGTGAGAGAGCAGGGAGCCTGATGCAGGGCTCAATCCCAGGATCCCGGGATCACGACCTGAGCTGAAGGCAGACGCTTAACAACTGAGCCACCCAGGTGCCCCTGAACAGACACTTTTTGGAAGAACATATATAGATGGACAACAGAGACATGCAAAGATCCTCAACATTACTCATCATCAGGGAAATGCAAATCAAAAGCATGATGAGATATACTACCTCACACTTATCAGAATGGCTAAAATAAAAAACTCAAAAAACAAATGTTGGTGAAGATGTGGAGTAGAAGTAACACGTGTGCACTTTTGGTAGAAATGCAGACTGGTGCAGCCACTATGGAAAACAGTAAGTAGACTCCTCAATAAAGTTAAAAATAGAATTACCGTATGATCCAGTAATTCTACTACTGGGTATTTACCCAAAGAATATGAAAAGAGTAATTCAAAAAGATACATGCACCCCTCTGTTTATTACAGCATTATTTACAATAGCCAAAAATAGAAGCAACCCAAGTGTCCATTGATAGATGAATGGATAAAGAAGATGTGGAGTGTGTGTGTGTGTGTGTGTGTGTGTGTGTGTGTGTGTGTGTGTTTGTGTGTGTGTAATGGAATACTACTCAACTATAAAAAATGAAAACTTGCCATTTGCAACAACATGGATAGATCTAGAGGGTATAATGTTACATGAAATAAGTCAGTCTGAGAAAGACAAATACCATATGATTTCACTCAGGTATAATTTAAGAAATAAAATGAACAAAGAAAAAGTGAAACAAAACTAGACATTTTTTTAATTTTAAGAAATTTTTAAAAAATCAGTTTGTTATGACTAACAAACTGATGGTTACCAAAGGGTTACCAAAATGGTGGAAGGATGGGTGAAATAAGTGAAGGAGATCAAGTGTATACTTATCATAATAAGCACTGAGCAATGTATAGAATTTTTGAATCACTATATTGTACACCCAAAACTAATATAATACTATATGTAACTATAACAGAGTTAAAAAAATTAAATTTAAAGCAGACAAATAAAGGCTGAGACCTTCCTAAAAGTAGGAGCAGATTTGAACATCTAAGTTTATGAAGCAATAGGTCACCCCAAATTTCAATCCAAAACTATCTTCTTTAAGACACATTATAATAAGTGTTTAAAATCAAAGTCAAAGAAAATTTTAAAAGCATCAAGGGAGGAAATATCTTATACAAGGAAGCCACCATAAAGTTATCAGTGATTTTCTCAGCAGAAATCTGCAGTCCAAGAGAGAATGGGATGATCTATTCAAAGTGTTGAAAGCAAGAAACTGCCAACCAAGGATACTTTACCCAGCAAGGTTGTCCTTCATAAATGAAAGCAAGAAAAAGATTTTCCCAAACAAAAGAAAAGCAGAGGGAGTTTATCACCAGTAGATTTGCCTTAAAAAAAGGCTGAAAGGAGTTTTTCAAGCTGAAACTAAAAAACACTAACTAGTAACATGAAAAAATACACAAAGTAAGTATACAGTCAGATTAAGAATAATCTAATACTGTAATATGGTGGTGTCTTAACCACCACTAAATTCTATTATAACCATTATTATTATAAAGGTTGAAGGAAAAATATAAAAAATAGCTATAGATATAATTTATTAATGGATATAAAAAGATGTCAATTGTGACATCAAAAATAAAATATGCAGATGCATTACAAAAAAGGGCCGCATGTACCCCAATGTTCATAGCAGCAATGGCCACAATTGCCAAACTGTGGAAAGATCCAAGATGCCCTTCAACAGATGAATGGATAAAGAAGATATGGTACATATATACAATGGAATATTATGCCTCCATTAGAAATGCAAAAGTGAGTCTGTAGTGCCATTCTAGTAAAGAAATGAATTTCCTTTTTGTCCACTGGCATAACGATCTTTGCTCACTTAAAATTAAGCAAATATATAAAAAAAATACTACAGACAAAGGTCTGATATCTAAGATCTATAAAGAACTCCTCAAACTCAACACTCACAAAACTGATAATTACATCAAAAGATGGGCAGAAGACATGAACAGACACTTCTCCAAAGAAGACATACAAATGGCTAACAGACACATGAAAAAATGTTCATCATCTTTAGCCATCAGGGAGATTCCAATCAAAACCACACTGAGATACCACCTTCACCAGTTAGAATGGCCAAAATCAACAGGACAGTAAACAACAAATGTTGGAGAGGGTGTGGAGAAAGAGGCACCCTCTTACACTGTTGGTGGGATTGCAAGCTGGTGCAGCCACTTTGGAAAACAGTGTGGAGATTCCTCAAGAAATTAAAAATAGAGCTACCCTATGACCCTG
>CM053612.1:23283702-23301393 GCA_028646535.1 Procyon lotor
GGGCGATGAACCATGAGAGACTGTGGACTATGAGCAACAAACTGAGGGTTTTGGAGGGGTGGGGGGTGAGGGTTGGGTGAGGCTGGTGGTGGGTATTGAGGAGGGCACGTATTGCATGGAGCACTGGGTGTGGTGCATGAACAATAAATCTTGTAATGCTGAAAAAATAAAATAAACGTATTTGGGGAAAAAAATAAAATAAACTGCGTAGGTAGAGGCAATAAAGGGTAGAAATTTTGTATGAAATTGAAATTAAGTTGTTGTGAGGTTAAAATAGACTTTTATATCTATAAGATGTTTCAAGTCAGATTTGGTCTGACCACAAAACAAAAATCTTTAATAGATATGCACAAGATGAAGAAAACAAAATCAAAGTATACCACTACAAGTAATAATCAATTCACAAAGGAAGACAGCAGGAGAAAGACAGGAAGAAAGAAAGAACAATACAGCCAAAAACAATGAACAAGATCACAATAGTAAGTCCTTGCCTATTAATAATTACTATAAATGTAAATGGATTATATTCTCCATTTAAAAGCCATAGAGTGGCTGAATAGATAAAAAGCAGGACCCTACTGCATGCTACTTAGAAGAGACGCACCTCAGCTTCAAAGACATGTATAGGTTCAAAGTAAAGGGATGGAAAAATATATTCCAACGGAAAGAAAAAGAGGGCAGAAGTAGCTATACTTATGTCAGGAAACATAGACTGTAGGTCAAAAAGTATAACATGAGATTAAAAAAAGCCCATTATATAATAACAAAGGGGTTAATTCATTCAATTAGTACATTATAATGTACTAATTATAAATATATATGCACTTAACATTAGAGCACCTAAATATATCAAGCAAATACCAACAGATTTGAAGGAAGTAATAGACAACAATACTAGAAGGGAATTTTAATAACTCACCTTCAAAAATGGATAGATTAAATAGAAAATTAATATGGAAACATTGGACTTTAACTATACTTTTGAACAAATGGAGCTAATAGACATATACAGAATGTTTCTTCCAATAGCAACACAACACACATTCTTCTCAAGTGCACAGGGACATTCTCCAGGACAGATTATATGCCAAGTAACAAAACAAGTATCAGCAAATTTTTAAATATTGAAATCATACCAAGTATCTTTTCTGATCTCAATAGTATGAAGCTAGAAATTAATAATAGAAAGAAGACTGGAAAATTTGTAAGTATGTGGAAATTAAGCAATATACTCCTGAACAACCAATGGGTCAATGATAAAACCAAAAGGGAAAATTTTAAAAATATAAAAAGAGTAATAGAAGTAACATACCAAAACTTATGGAATACAGCAAAAGCAATGGTAAAAGAGAAGTTGATAGTCATAAATGCCTACATTAAAAAGAAAGATCTCAAATAAACAACCTCATTTTATACCTCAAGGAATTAGAAAAACAAGAACAAACTAGTCCAAAATTAGCAGAAGGAAGAAGATAACAAAGATCAAAGCAGAAATAAATGAGAGAATAGAAAAAAGTAAAAAAAGCCAATAAAAGTAAGAGTTGGTTTTTGGAATAAATAAAATCAACAAACTTTTTACTAGACATAACAAGAAAAAAAAAGAGAAAGAGGACTCAGAAAAATAAAATTAGATATGAAAAATGTAACATCATAACTGATGCCACAGAAATACAAAGATCATGAGAAACTGCTGTAAACAATTATATGCCAACAAAATAGACAACTCAAAAAGAATGGATAAATTCCTATAAACATAAAACCTACCAATTCTGAATAATGAAGAAATAGAAAATCAGAACAGACAAATAATGAGAAGAGATTAAATCAGTAATCAAAACCTCCCAATAAAGAAAATCCCAGGACCGGATGGTTTCACAGGTGAATTCTACCAAATATTTAAAGAAAAATTAATGACAATTCTCACACTATTCCAAGAAAGTGAAGAGTACACAATACCCCCAAACACATTTTACAAGGGCAGTATTACCCTGATACCTAAGCCCAATAAGGATACTCCAAGAAAAGAAAACTATAGGCTAATATCCCTGATGAATATAGATGCAAAAATTCGCAATAAAATACTGACAAACTGAATTCAAAAGTACATTAAAAGGATCATACACTATGATCAAGTGAGATTTATTCCTGGGATGCAAGGAAGTTTCAACATATGCAAATCAATATATGTGATACACCATGTCAATAAAATGAAAGACAAAAATTATATGATAATCTCAATAATTGGGAATAGAAGGAACATACTTCAACATAATAGAATATATATTACAAACCTACAACAAACATTATACTTAATAGTGAAAGATTGAAAGCTTTCCCATTAAGACCAAGAATAAGACAAGAGTGGCCACTCTCACTACTTTTATTCAACACAGTACTTGAGGTCCTAGCCAGAGAAATTAGGAAGAAAAGGAAATAAGAGGCATTTAAATTGGAAAGCAGGACATGCTCTGTTTTTGTTTGCTAGTGACATGATCTTGCATATAGAAAATCCTAAAAATTGCAAAAAAAAACAAAAACAAAAACAAAAAAACTGTTAGACCTATAAACCAATTCAGTATAGTTTCAGGTTACAAAATCAACATATAAAAATCGTTGAATTTTTATACACTAACACTGAACTATCTGAAAAAGAAATAAAGTAGTATCATTTATAAAAGCCTCAAGAACAATAAAATACTTAGAAGTAAATTTAACCACGAAAATGGAAGATATATACAGTGAAAACTGTAAGACATTGAAGAAAGAAATTGAAAAAGACACATATACATGGAAATATATCCAGTGTTCATAGATCAGAAGAGTTAATATTGTCAAAATGTCCATATTACTCAAGCCATCTATAGATGCAATATATAGTCACCAATATTTGACAATGGAGTCAAGAATACTCATGGAGAGGGGTGCCTGGGTGGCTTATTCGGTTAAGTGTCCAACTCTTGATTTTGGCTCAGGTAATGATCCAGAGGCATGAGATGGAGTTCTGCATCAGGCTCTGTGCTGAGCATGGAACATGCTGCAGATTTTTTTTCTCTCTCTCTCTCTGGCCCTTCTCTTTCTCTCTCTCTCAAAATTAAATTAAATTAAATTAAATTAAATTAAATTAAATTAAATTAAATTAAATTAAAATTAAATAAAAGAATACTCCTGGGGAAAATATAGTCTCTTTTATAATTGGTGTTGAGAAAACTTGATATTCACATGCAAAAAAATGAAATTGGACACTTATCTTACATCACTTACAAAAATTAACTCAGATTAAGAATTTAAATGTAAGACCTGAAATTGCAAAACTCCTAGAAGAAAACACAGGAGAAAATCTCCTTGACCTCAGTCTTGGCAATGTTTCATTTTTGAGTATGACACCAAAAGCACAAGCAACAATAGCACAAATCAAGAAGTGAGACTATATCAAAGTAAAAAGCTTCTGCACAGCAAAAGAAACAATTAAAATGAAAAGATAACCCATGTAATGGGAGAATATTTGCAAACAATTTATCTGATAAGGAGTTAATGTCCAAAATATATGTTACTCATGTGACTCATAGCCAAAAAGCAAACTATCCAATTAAAAAATGGATAGAAGACTTGAATAGACATTTTTCAAAAGGAGACACACAAATGACCAACGAGTACATGGAAAGATGCTCAACATCACTAAACATTAGGGAAATACAAACCAAAACCACAATTAGATATCATCACACCTGTTAGAATGGTTAGTATCAAAAAGACAAGAGATAACAAATGTGGGTAGGGATGTGGAGAAAAGACAGTACTGGTGTACTATTGGTAGGAATGTAAGCTGATATAGTCACTATGTAAAAACAGTATAGAGGTTCCTCAAAAAATTAAAAATAAAAATATGGCCCAGCAATTCCACATTGAGGTATATATCTGAAAAAGATGAAATCACTATCTTGAAGAGTTATCTGTATTCCCGTGTTCACTACAGTATTATTCACAATAACCAAGATATGGAAACAACCTAAGTATCCATCAATGGATGAATGGATAAAGAAAATGTGATATATGTACATACATAATGACTATTATTAGGTGAATGAATTCAATAAATGAATATTACTCATTAAAAAAAAAAAAGAAATCCTGCCACTTGTGATAACATGGATGAGACCTTGAGGACATTATGCTGAGTGAAATGAGTCAGACAAAGAAAGATAAATACTGTATGATCTCATGTGTAGAATCAATAAACACCAAATTCATAGAAACAGATAGTAGAATGGTGGTTGCCAGAGACTAAGGGTTAAGGAAATGGGCAGATGGTAATGAAATCATTAACAATGAAATGGTTAATATACTTAAAATCTGTTCCTTCAACCATTAGAAATAATGAAAAATGATCATTGTCCTTTAAGGAACAATTTTGCATTTATAGGAAGAAAGATTGCAGAAAGGATTGTTTGTCTAAAAGAGGATTTTCTTTGTAGATGAAGTTCTTGTTAAACAGGACAGGAAAATAAAGAAATTCTGAGACTAGGTTTGTTGAAGAAGAATGGGTAGAAGGTAAACCCTATCAGTAATTTAGTTACCTGGGTAACCATAACCATACTGGTGGGTGAAAGTGATAAGATCGCAAGAAGCCTGAAGAGAAAGAGAATCAGTGTGATGATTCCCCTTCTTTTTGTGGTCTCGGCCTAGAAAAGGGCAGACTAAAGAATGGAGTAAATAGGGGAACATCTTTTAAGATTTTATTGGAAATTACTACAGTGAGAGGTAATTATCTAAGGACTGGGTGAGGAGTCAAGCAAGCCAGAGGGTACTCGGTTAATATCTGCAATGGAAGACAGTGGATGTGGAGTTTTAGCAGCAAAGTTATAAATTGCTTGCTTTTACTCCACAGAAGTTACCAAACCCAGAAGCCTCTTTACAGAGCCTAGAGGCACATTAAGAGAAATTACTTAGCATATTTTCTTAGTCCAAACAAAAATCGAAGTTTAGTTAAGGATATCAAAGTAGCTTCTTTTAATAAGACAAATGAATTGCCTTGCACATAGATTTTCTATTTCTTTGAGTCTTGCTCAAAGAAATTTACTTAGAAAAATAGAGAAAAAAATAGAAAATAAAAATAGAAAAATAGAAAAAAATCCTTAAGGATTATGAAAACCTAGAGATCAAATTGTATTAGCTTTTCATAGAATGGGCCAATAATTTATCCTACACACCTCTCACTTTTATGCTCTGAGAAGAGTCAAAGGTTAGATTACATTAATTACTCCAACAGAAATTACCACTGTCCACTAGCAGAAGACACCCAAATTTTAGTCCTCAGGCTTAAGAGGATAAAAAATAATCTCTAGAGAAGAGATGGTGAATATTTGACACTCATAATTCCACTTCCCTTCTTCAGCCATGGACGTGACAAAATTAATCATGGGATTCTTTTATGACTGAGCCTGGAAACTGCCTTAGAATTCTTTTTAGAAGTACCCCAGGCAGCCACCACTAAACAGTTATAACTAGCATATGAAAAGAAATCTATATAACATCCCAGCTCTAGAAGATGCTCTTTGTGGAAAAACAATCAACCTTACTATGTTAAGACAAACTTGACAGAAATGTTTTTCTGTTTGAAACTAACAAAAATGTCTTTGAAAAGTTCCAATTGCAAAGACATTTGAGTGTGATGAATAAGTAGAAGAGGGTCTTGTGATTAGTGTGATTAATCACACCATTTCTCTGAACATACTCTCCTGATTCATTGGTAAATACATTTAATTTTAGAATCGGGTTCTAAAGGTATCACAAGAGCAGAGCAAAAAGATTATGCAGGAAAAATGTGTTATTCAAGATGTTCTAAAAATGTTTCTTTAAAGGAATATCAATGAACAGTTCTTGTTTCGTTTTTACTTCACTTACAGTAATTATTGACTGAATTATGGTTCCTTCCATGGAACATTTAAAGAATTAAAGATGAGAACTGCCTGAAATACTCTTTTTATGATTTGTAACCCTACAGGTGTTTAGTGCTTTCTCATAAACTCTTATTTTCATATACATATATATGTATATATATATCTTTTCAAAATTATTTAACCCAGTGATGGGATGAAAAAAATCAGCAGGCAGCATAGTTTCCCATTAACATTCTTGATTGGCATCATTTTCAGTTTACACCCTCCATTTAGTTGCTCATTAGCTCTCTAGAAAACCAGTTCCATCTTCTCTGGGTAACATACTGGAGTACATTGGAAAGCTAAGGATTTTTCTTCCCTTTTTTGTGGTATTTACAAACAATATTTTATCTTTGCATATTCATTTGAATTTGTTTTGCATCAGATAGAACTTATTTTTTTCCATCAAAGCTAGCCCAAAGGAAAATCATTCAGTCAGGGTTTGAACTCCTAAACGCTTTTCCTTTCTGCTCCTCATGTTCCTCATTCTCCCACCACACATTGTGTCTTTCTTACTCTAGGAATTGTTCTTTTGGATACCTAGGCTATTTGACTGGGGTTCTTTATTCAAAGCTGTTCTGTCTCTCCCCCTTTTTCCCATTGAACTATATCTAGCCAATGACCTGTTCTTTGAGATATTACTGGAATACTGAAGCCAACTGGCTATATTGATTTGTAATATGGAGTTACTGTTTATTTCACGGGGTTCTCCTCCAATGACTTAACTGAAGAAGGAAACATAAGGTCTTAGGTCAGACTGGTGGAAGCAAAAATTTGGGGCAAGGGGCTCTGTAGTACTCTTATCATTCCTATTAACAGCGTACCTATGTTATTTCTGTTGAGCAAACTTTGGTAGCACTTTATGATTATCAAACCTGAATATGCCTGGAGCCGGTGTATAATTAATGCAAAGATTTTTTTTTTTTAAGTTTTATGCCCAACTTGGGCTTGAACTCACAACTCTGAGATCAAGAGTCACATGCTCTACTGAATGAGCCAGTCAGGCACTCCAAAGGCTATTAGCTATTTTTTTTTAAAGTTTATTTATTATTTATTTTTAAGTGATCTTTACACCCAACGTAGGGCTTGAAAAAAAAGAGGGCCTGTCTGGCTCAGTCAGTAGAGTATGCAACTCTTGATCTCAGCGTTGTAAGCTTGAGCCCCACATTGGGTGTAGAGATTCCTTAAAAATAAAATCTTTTTAAAAAAATGAATGCAAGGATTCCACAGAGGAATTACCAGGAATGTTGTATGATATGAAGAAGGAAACCCCAGACCAGGGTTGGAAGATCTGGGTACTAGTTCAGGCTATGGCACTTACTAGTCATCACACTCAGGAACTTGGATTCTTCGTTTGCATTCCTCAAACAGCTGTTAAAGCTTAATCTGAGGCGATATAGATAAAAGCGCTTTAAAAACTGTTAAGGGCAGGAGCAATAAATATTAATTATTATTAATGTGTGTAACATTCATGCTATGACCCCAATGCTTTTGATAACTCTCCGGATATGAATAAGTTCACACCTTCTTTCTAGAGTCTATGGGTGGCTTGTCTGGATTAGATAGTTTCTCGCCCGCTTTTTTCCTCAAGAAAATATTATTGTCAACAGGCACAAGGACTGCTAGAAGTCTTGTGTTCAGTGAGGTGACAAGTTGACATGAGGATCTGAAATTTATGGCCCAAATCAGTGCTTTCTGTGGCTGTTTGTGTTCCAGTTCCCAGGACATGCAAAAGCTCTAGGGTATGGCGAGCTTCAGATAAGCACTGAAATCCCATGGGGCTAGTCGGCTGGTCAGGCCCCCATGCACTGCACACTCCCAGCACTTGTGCCCTTTTCCAGGCTAACTTACCACCATTCAGGATCATTTGTTGAAACTGAAGTGTGTCCTGCTTGGAATCCCATCACTTACTGGACTGATAGTCAGTAGGGAGGGGGGAGAGATTTTCTGGGAGAGTGACATACATACAAAGTCAACTTATTCCCATAAACCAGGACGAGGAAAAAGAGAGAAAGGGCAAGCAAACTGAGGTTCAGATGGGAACTAAGAAGGCAGTATTGCACGGTAGCTAAGCACATGAGTTTTGGAGTTCAGCCATACCTGGATTTTAATGAATCCTAGGTGTGCTGCAACTAGCTCTGTGGTCTTGGACAAATTACTTAACCTCTCAGGTTTCTCACCCAGAAATAAGATAACTAACTGTAGCTTCCTAGTGCTATTTTTGTATGTGTAAGTATTAAGCAAGATAATGAATTCAAAATACTTAGCACAGTGCCGGTCGCGTAAACATAGGTGGCATTTTTAAGGGTTTATTCAATCAAAATGTTCGACAAATATTTATTGCATGTCTACTATATGCCAGACCTTGTTTTAGGCATGAAGATACATGAATGAAGGAAAACTAAACCAAAACAAAAACGCTGAAGTCCCTGACCTCGTGGCACTCACATTCTAGTAGAGGAGACAGAAAGATGGCAAAAGTGAAATGGAGACTGGTGCAGCGAGGTGAAGAAGTGCTAGGGACGGGAAGGGGTGGATGGCTGTTCCTATTTTTAGAAAGATCAAGAAAGACCTCACGTCTAGGGCCATACCACCCTGAACACGCCGACCTCGTCGTCTGATCTCGGAAGAAAGACCTCGCTAAGTGACAGGTGAATAGAAATCCTTGTGAAGGAAGCATATTATCTGGAGAAAGAGCATCCAGATACAGGAAACAACAAATGTAAAGGTCCTGAGGAGCCAGCACGTTTTGGTGTAGTTCAAGCAACAGCACAGAAGCTGGCGAGACTAGAGCAGTGATTGAGGTGGAGAGTAGCAGGACGAGAGGCAAGGAGCTAACCGGGAAGATGATGCGATGGGCCCTGACATCCGCAGCCTCTGGATGACTTTGGAGGGGTTGAAGTCAGAACATGACATGGTCTGACTCACATTTTAATGGAATCACTGACCATTTTTAAGAGTAGATGATTAGAAGGTGAGAGTGAAAGCAAAGAGATCAGATAAGAGGCCACTGCAACCACTCCGGCGAGAGGAGGTGGTGGCTTTAATGAGGGTGGTCACTGCGGCGGTGTGAGGAAGTAACCGCATTCTACAGAGCAGGACACATGGTCTGACTTAGTCAAAAGCTTAACTGTCACGTAAAAGGGAGCATTCTATGTGGTCTATCCCAACCCATTAGAATTTTCTGCAGTGGGGGGCGCCTGGGTGGCTCAGTGGATTAAAGACTCTGCCTTCGGCTCTGGTCATGATCTCAGAGTCCTGGGATGGAGCCCCGCATCAGGCTCTCTGCTCAGCAGGGAGCCTGCTTCCCCCTCCCTCTCTGCCTGCCTCTCTGCCTACTTGTGATCTCTCTCTGTCTCCATCAAATAAATAAATAAAATCTTAAAAAAAAAAAAAAAAAAAAGAATTTTCTGCAGTGGGATTTTTCACCAAAGCCCCAGCAAATACTGCTTTGCTTTCCACTGACACCATTCCCTGTCGCATGGTGCTATTACAGGGAGGGGTTCAAAGTTCTGGCATTCTTAGGTTCCTTCGCAGTAACATCATTAACTAGCACACTGAGTGCCAACATTATTTCTAATTGCTAGCACTGTTTTCCATCATCCAGGTTCAGAAATTTTGCCCTCCTTACCGCACGTTTCTCCTGCCTAGTTGGTCTTACCTATTCCTTTTCTAACTAACACGAAGCAAAATGGTTAACGGGAGTGGGAATTGAATTGAGTGGGAGTTGTTCTCAGTGGAAAATTGACATTGGGCAAGTCATTTTCCCTCTATGGACTCAAATACCTCATCTCTAAAAGGAGTGGGTTGAATTGATGAGCATTAATTTCGCTTCCAGTTCTCAAGTTCTATGATTCATTCAATGATTCACTCATATCCAGACCCTCATCAACACATTGTATAAATATATATTTAACATTTTAATATTTGTCATCTCATCTTTAAATCATTTTAAAATTTCATCGTTGAAGAAAAAAAGGCCAATAGAGATTTGGAGAAACTTCCCCAAGGTCACTTAGTGGAGACTGAAAGAACAGGTTTCAGGTACCAGTCTTGCCATGACATCTCAAAGTGGCACCAGTCCAGTGACTTTGAAGGACTTAATCTCCATTTACCGCTTTTCTGAAGCTCTCCGTTAGAAGATGGAGATCTTTTCCTTAAAATGTATTATATGTGAATGAATGGCAGCAAGCTATGGCAAGCAATATCATAAAATATTGTATTATACCACAGTCTTCCTTAGCTAATTTAGAGAGAAAATGCTCTCGCTCAAATTATTCATCTGCGATTTCCCTGAACACTGGCATAGATTTCTCCCAAATCAGGGGCACCTTTAGTACATTTGAAAGCTGAGCTCTTTTCTTCCTTTCTACAATTGCTAACCCTCTGCAGTTTTTATAGCTCTTCCAGATGGTAATCAGAATTAAATATTAATGCAGGTGGTATTATTTGCAGTCTGACTAGTGCCCAAAGGCTGTGTCAGTGGCTGAGAAGGGGCTAGCTGAGGTTCTACCCCTGGTTATGGCCTGCTGATTGCTAATTAGATGTAAGGGTTGGAGAGTAAACACATACTTTAAACACCTAGGCCTTAATGGGGCTAATGGGGCTACTCTGTCTTGTGAGATGTATTTAAATTCTGCATGGGGGAGACTACATTTTTGCTGAGTGGCTGGCTTTCTAGGTAACTAACCCAGTGTGTAACTGAGAAAGCAGCTAATGGGGACAGTGTAACTCTAAAGCTGAGCCAAGCTGACATGATGAGTGGTCTTCTCTTTGATATCAAGCCATATTAGCATAGAAGCAAGAAATATGTCTGGTAAAGTTCTCATCTACAAGCCCTGCTTGGTTGTTCACTAACTGGACTCACAGTGGAGAAAGAAAGAAGGCGAAAACAGAGAGAGGGGATACACCATTGAGAGGGAGGCATTCTACTCTAAAAACATGAGCTTATGTATTCCAAAGTCCCAAAATGAATGGAATTTGTCACTACTCAAGTCTGGCTAGCATTCAGCGTACCTGAACTAGACCTGGCGTTTCTAATACTCTTCCTATTCCTTTAGTGACTAGCTCCTGCCTAGAAATCACTCATGTTAATATGGAAGCCGTTTCGGATAATACAATGCTGTGAACCCAATTCTGATGCATCCTCCTGTTTAAAATCCTTCAGTGACTACAGATAACTTTAGAGAGAGTCCAAACTCCTTAGCATGGTCCACAAGGCCCTTTATAACTCGACCTCTGTTTACCTTTCCATCTTTATCTGTCTCTACTCTGTTAAGCCATGCTTTTCCTTAGCTGTGCTGAACTACTCTCAGCTCCTCAGTGAACCACGTGCTTTAGTGCGTCTGAGCCTTTACGTGTGTCTTCTGCCAAGGATGTCTCTCCCAACTTTCCCTGCTTTCTCTGTCAATTTATCCTTTAAAATAGAGCTTAGACGTCACTTCCTCCAAGAAGCCTTCCCTGAGTATCCCCTACTGAGCTAGATGTCTTTATTCTGCATTCTCATAGGATCGGTTTCTCTATTACATCTTTGGATAGTCTTTTACGTGCTTTTCTTCGCAGCTATTACATCACCTCCTCAAGGAAAGAGCCACGGCTTGATCATCAGGCCATAACCAGGGGCAGAACCTCCCCAAACCCTGCAAGTACTTCCTATCATATGGTTTTTTCTTAATAAACTTTTTATGAATGATTCTATGGCTCTACAGGCAGGACAGGGCAGAGATTTCAGGCACTGTGGCAAGATGATGAGGGTAATCTTTTTTTAATCAGGAGCTATTATTTGGGGGAGGGTACCTTTGTCTTTACAACATGTAGTATAAGCTGCTTATGTATATGAATAGGGCTAATACATAGAACCTTTTAAAAACAGTGTGTTCCCATGGCTATAGTATTTTCAAAACACTCGTCTATGACAGAATCCCTCAAACATAGACCCCAGGAAGGCAGAGTCATAGGAAGGATAGTGGTAATGGCTCACAGAGACAGGGGGAGTAGGAAAAAGATGAAACAGCAGTGGTGGCAAGTTTTAGTAATCCATATTAGTCTCTGCCACCAACTACTCGCATGCCTGGGACCCAGGTATTTATCTGCCTTAGGTCTTTATTGCCTCATTGGTAAAACAGAGGGTTTTAAGTGACAAATTACTTAGTAAGCCCAAGAAGTACCATTTTAGTAGATTTGACTCAGGTCCACCTAAGGGATAGGGGTTTGAAGCAGACGATCTCTTGAGAACCTTTTAAGGTTTTCTACATCTGCAGATCTACAATTTGATAACAGGGGGTTACATTATTTTTTACATTTAAAAAGTTACATAGGTAATATATTTTCACTGACCAAATTTAAAAAACACAATCCCAAAAAAGATTTTTAAAAAGTCATCCACAAATCTATCAGCCAGAGCCACAGGAGTTTTAATCTATTACCATGCTGGCTGTCAGACACGATGCTGAAACAATTAGCTAAAAATTGAAAAATCCTTATCTGTTGGTATTCAACTATTGCCTTTTGATTGTAGTTCACTTTAAGTAGGTCAAATAATTTGGGTGGTTAGACATAGCCTTGCTGCCTGGGGTGTCCACAGCAGACATTAAAAATATCTTGAAATAAATAAAATCTTAAAAAAATTAATAAAAAAAGGGGGATGCCCTGGTGGCTCGGTTGGTTAAGCATCTGCTTTCGGCTCAGGTCATGATCCCAGGGTCATGGGCTCCCTGCTCACTGCGAAGCCTGCTTCTCTCTCTCCCTCTTCCTCTCTGTGTGTGCTCTCTATCTAGCTCTTATTCTCTCCCAAATAAATAAAATCTTAAAAAAAAAAAAAGATTTAAAATATCTTGAACTAAATACATAAAAACATCAATAAAATCAGACCTGAGTTCATTCCAGACTTGGACTTTTTTTTCAAACCTTGTTTCGCTCTAAGTGCTGGGGCCTATGCCCTGCTCTCCTATAGTATTCAGACATCAGTTCCCACAGTATCACCGACTTGGCTGTTCAGACTGTTCCCCTCATTTGACAGAGGAAAGAAGAGGTCTGGAGCCATCTGGTAACTGGGATGATTTGTGCTACCTCCAGTTATGGGGTCTGTGCTTTGCTTTCCCTCACCATCTCCTTATCCCTTATCCCCAATGATACTAAATGTCCACTTAAAGGATGGGGATAAATTAAGCAAAAACCATAAAAACCCTGAGAACCAGATCACTGGTTTCTAATCGATCAAATAAATACTCAAATGCTGAACTGAATATCCTGGTTTGGCTAAGTCTTCCTGATGCCAAATCTCTTGATTTGGAATCTGAAAGGTGGCTTAGCTTATGCTGCAACTCTGTCAGGAGGGTGACGATATATATATATTTTTTAAAAAGTCCTCATATCACTGACATTTCTGGTTGAAAGCGCATCTTACCCAGGTCCTTGTGACAAATCACCAGCCAATTGCCCCCAAAGTGGTCTCCATAGACTGAGATGCTATGAGATGCTCCAAGTAACAGATAGTGCTGATAGGAGGAAACAATCAGGTGTCATTTCATGACTATAGCTTAGATGATTTCCCTCCTACCTCCTATTTCAGTTCCAATTACATAAAGAATCACTGCTGGCTGCATTGTGTGCTCACCTAAAATCTTTTCTCTAAAACTTTGAGGTAGCTTGGTAAGTGGGTAAAGCCAGTCAGGTTCAGGTCCTAACACATGTCTGAGAGTCAGCATGGCAGAGGGAAAGGAGCACTGGGCTGAGAGTCAAGAGTCCAAGTCTGTGTTCTTAACTTTCAGTTTGGGTTACCCTCTACTAATTACTAAATTTCTCTCGGTTTTTTTTTTATCTTTTGTAATAAACACCATAAAAATTACTTTTTACCTCTTATAGTTGTAAGAATCAAAGTGAAATAATGTATAGAAAATGGACTTTTATAAAAAATAACCTTTATAAAGCACTGTACAAATGTACCCTGAGTTAGGCATGAATTAAACACTTCCTGTTGATCTCAAACAATCCACAAGCCCAATTCCACTTGAGTCCATAGTCAATTGATTTAAAACAATCTGGCTATCAGCCCAGAGTAAAAACAAAATGATCAGACCAGAGGTTTATGCTGGGCTTTCCCCTAGATCACGTTTTACGAGATTGATTTCTCTAAGGAGGACTTAATCCCAAAAAGGTGAGGATGATTAATTTTTCTGTGCTAAGTGTTTCCTTCCTTCTCTCATGGAGTTTGTTTCCCCACTAGGCACTTATCCTTGGTGTATCCAGAAAAAAAAAGTTTCATAAGAGCTGTGCATCCCTTCTGGTTCACAGAAAAAATTTATCCTGGATCATCTTTTTTATCCCCAAATTATCAATCAAGGCAGAGTTATATTTTCGTTCAGTTAATGCCAATGTGGGAATGGTCACTCACAGATCCATCTTCTTGCATTCTATGGCATTTTAATTAGAAAGCTAATATGCTTTCTTTCTGTTTGCAAAGCTCAAAGTGCACTCTCTCAGATGTAGTCCCTTGCAAGGTGCCATTCTCCACTGAGCAATACTCACATAATGTACTCCATGTGGCCTTCAAGTCAGCTTCTTTTCACATCTGGGCTGCTCTAGAAGTAGTCTGCCGAACTGCTATGACTACTGAACTAGAATACCTTTGTTCCTGCCGCCCCCGCCTTAAAGTCACGGGATTCCACTCAGGTCACGGCTCAGCAATGAGTGAGGCCCTTCTCAACGTATTTTATTCCTATCTCCTGCCTCAGGTACTCAGCAGTTCCCACTGCATAGTGCCTAAGCTCCTGCTGACCCCGAGGAATCCAACAGACTTTGACTTTTCCGTGACCCTGTTACATCAGAGGTAGCCTTCTGGAACACAGCAAGCTGTTTGGTTTGTCCTCATGGTAGGGCCCACTGTGTGTATTTTAAATAAACTTTTTATTTTGGAATAGCTTTAGAGAAGCGTTGTAAAGATAGAACCGAGAGCTTTCACATATTCCACATCCAGTTTTTCCTCTCGTTAACATCTCACATTGACAGAGTACCTTCATTGTAACTAATGAGCCATTCTTGATTCCGGAGTATTAACTCAAGTTCTTACTGCATTCAGGATTTCTTAGCTTTTACCTACGTTCTTTTACCTATCGCAGGCTCCTATCCAGGATTCCACATTACATTTAGTCACGTCTCCTCAGGCTCCTCTTGTTTGTAACAGTTTCTCTCAGACTTTCCTTATCTGGATGACCTTGACAGTTTTAAGAAATCAGGTATCAGGGTCAGGTATTTTGTGGAACTGTATTAACCAGGATTTGTCCGATGTTTTTCTTATGGTTAGACTAGGATTATGTTTGGGGGACAAAAACCAGAGGGGAAAGTGCCATTCTCATCACATCGTATTAGAGGTACTTATTATCAACATTATTTCTGACTATTGATGCTGACCTTGACCGGCTGGCTGAAGTAATATTTATCAGATTTCTCCATTGTAAAGTTTCCCCCACTTCACCCTTTTCATACCATACTCTTTGGAAGGAAGTCACTGTGTGCAGCACTCCCTCGAGGAGCAGGGAATTAGGCCCCGCCTCCTCGGGAAAGAGTATCTACGTACAACATAGGAGGTTTGTCTATTCTCACCCACTTATTGATTTGTTCAATTATTTATTTATATCAGCAAAGACTCATGGGTATCCATTTTATATTTTGATTTATAATCCAATATTTGTTTTTTGAATCAAATACTTATTTTGTTGTTCAAATTGTTTCAACTTGAATAACTGGAAGCTCCTACGGTTGGCTCCTGTGTCCCTTTGATATACTACCATCACTATGGGCTTTGGGTGGTTGTTGTTGTTGCTGTTGTTGTTGTTATTGTGCCTTTACTTTTGGGCACTAAAATAGGCTCTAGGCTCATTTTATATATTTCTTACCCCAGTCCTATAATCAGTCATTTGTGCAAGAAACTCTAGTCCTTTTATAAAATGGAATGGTATCAAAAATGAAAGACTTAATATACAACAAGATGATAGCCAGACCATATAAATATGGAAATCTGGTGCACAATCTGTAGCAACCAGTTCAGAAAACCAGCTCATTGTCTATAGTAACAAGTCCAGAAAACCAGACTACTATTTAAAAGTCATACCTACAGAAGTCAGACCATTATTTCTAGGTTAGGAAGTCAAACAGCTTAGGAAGTCAAACAATAACCCCTGTAACAATTGGTCCCAAATGACCAAACTCCCTAATTTTTGTCTCTGTTGCCAACTTAGAACCATCCAGAGAAAGCTAATTATTACTATGCACCCCTAACTAACCACATACGATACCTCACTTCCAGTTAGCCTGCCTACATGTAGCTTTCCCATGCCAACAGCCTCCAGACAGGACGGAGTGGAAGATTTCCCTTTTTTCTACTGTAAAACTTTCCTATTTCTCTGCTTGCCTATGAGTCATAATGGGAGTGATGGAGGCTGACTCCCTGGTAAACTCTGAATAAATAACCTTCTTCAGTTGTCATTTGGTTCATCTTTACTTTATTTCCACAGAAACCAAAATCTTGATGCTAGGTATGCTCATTGTCACTAGATTTAACTGTTTATAGGTCCTCCTAGCTAATAGTGCAAAAAAAAAATGTGTGTATATTATGATGTATATACACACATGGCTATAAATATTTCAATGTTTAACCATCTTTATCTATATTAAACTAAACGCAGTCTCATGTTGGTGTCTCCAACTCTAATCCATTATCACATGCATCACCCTAGCCTTCTTTTTTTTTTTTTAAAGATTTTATTTATTTGACAGAAAGAAACACAGCAAGACAGAGAACACAAGCAGAGGGGATGATAGCGGGAGAAGCAGGCTTCCTGCTGAGCGGGGATTCCGATGGGGGCTCGATCCCAGGACCCTGGGATCATGACCTGAGCTGAAGGCAGACGCTTAACGACTGAGCCACCCAGGTGCCCCATCACCCTAGCCTTCTATTGCTTATCTGTAAACTCCCACAATACTGAGAAACCTGGCTCCCACTCTCTGCTGTCCATATAGCACTAAATGAATTGCTAATACTTACTCCCATGGGACAAATCTTTACCACCTACAGTACCATGATTATGTACAGTTCCACTTGCTTTCAATCTGAGAGATTTCACTCACTTTCAAAGTTGCTTAGGTCAGCACTATCCTTCCCACCCCTACTTCAGTGAGGTTATGTCCTTTTTTGTAATACAGTTAGATTCTCTTATCATAGTGCACTCCCCTTCCTTGTATCTCTTGAACTCTTAAATTGTTTTTTAAAGGTGTATACATTAAAGTTCAGGCAGGAATCTATCAAAAACCTTGAGAAGAACATAGGCAATAACCTCTTCGATATCAGCCATAGCAACTTCTTTCAGGACATGTCTCCAAAGGCAAAGGAAACAAAAGCGAAATTGAACTTTTGGGACTTCATCAAGATAAAAAGCTTCTGCACAGTGAAGGAAACAGTCAACAAAACAAACAGGCAACCCACAGAATGGGAGAAGATATTCGCAAATGACACTACAGACCAAGGTCTGATATCTAAGATCTATTAAGAACTCCTCAAACTCAACACTCACAAAACCAATAATCAAAAGAGGGGCAGAAGACATGATCAGACACTTCTCCAAAGAAGACATACAAATGGCTAACAGACACATGAAAAAATGTTCAGCATCTTGAGCCATCAGGGAGATTCCAATCAAAAACACACTGAGATACCACCTTACACCAGTTAGAATGGCCAAAATCGACAAGACAGTAAACA
>CM053612.1:23301893-23339993 GCA_028646535.1 Procyon lotor
GCAAGTTGGTGCAGCCACTTTGGAAAACATTGTGGAGATTCCTCAAGAAATTAAAAATAAAGCTACCTATGACCCTGCCATCACACTACTGAGTATTTACCCCAAAGAAGCAGATGCGTTACAAAGAAGGGCCACATGTACCCCAATGTTCATAGCAGCAATGACCACAATTGCCAAACTGTGGAAAGAACCAAGATGCCCTTCAACAGACGAATGGATAAAGAAGATATGGTACATATATATAATGGAATATTATGCCTCCATCAGAAAGGATGAATACCCAACTTTTGTAACAACATGGATGGGACTGGGAGAGATTATGTGGAATGAAATAAGTCAAGCAGAGAGAGTCAATTATCTTATGGTCTCACTTATGTGTGGAACATAAGGAAAAACATGGAAGGGATTGTGAGAAGGAAAGAAAGGGTGAATTGGGGGAAAGTAGAAGGAGAGATGAACCATGAGAGACTCTGGACTGTAAGCAACAAACTGAGGGTTTTGGAGGGGCAGAGGTGGGAGGGTTGGGCGAGCCTGGTGGTGGGTTTTGAGGAGGGCACGTATTGCATGGAGCACTGGGTGTGGTGCATGAACAATTAATCTCGTAACACTGAAAAATAAAATAAAAGTATTTGGAAAAAAAAAGAATTGACAATTGCAAAAAAATAAAGTTCAGTCTTTGTATTATGAAGTTTGATGGGTTTTGACAAATGCATCATGTCATGTAGCCATTTTTACAGTGTCAAACAGAATCGTTTCACTGCTTTTAAGTCTCTTGTGCCTCAACTGTTTTACCTTCGTTCCTGCAGAAACTCCTGATGACCACTGATCTGTTTATTAACCAGAATGTCATGTAAAGGGAATTATCATCATGGAGACTTTTCAGACTGGCTTCTTTCACTTGGCAATATGCGCTTAAGTTTCATCCATGTTGTTGTGGGGATCCAGAGTACATTGTTTAGCCCTAAATAGTATTCCATTGTATGGATATGCCACAGTTGGCCCATCCTTTCACCTACTGAAGAACATCTTGGTTTCTTTCAGGTTTTGGTGATTATTATTAAACCTGCTATAAACATTCACATAGAGGCTCTCTGTGGACATACATTTTCAGATCAGTTAGGTAAATACCTGGGACTGTGATTCTTGAATCAAATGTTAAGTCTATATTTAGTTTTGCAGAAACTGCCAAGCTGTTTTCCCAAGTCACCGTATCATCGTCAGCAATGTATGGGAGTTTAAAGGTGTTACTCCCTTGGTTATGCCGTATTACATGGCGAAAGGGAGATTACCTGGATGTGCCTAATCGAATCACATGATTCTTTTCCTTTAAAAGCAAAGTTTTTTCAGGCTGGTAGCAGAAGGACAACCCAGAAATTTTCCAGGTACATGCTACTGCTGGCTTTGAAATGGAGAGGACCACGGGAGGGGATCATAGAAAGCTCAGTGACCCCATCCAAAAGTCTTCACGGAAATGGGATTTTCATACCTACAACTACAAAGCACTGAATTCTGCCACTAACCTAAATGACCTTTGAAGTACATTTTTCCCAATATACTCCAGATAAGAGCCCATTCTGGCCAACACACCTTGATCACAGCCTTATGAAACCCAGAAAAGAACTCAGTCATGCCTGCCTGAACTTCTGAACTTCAGAACCGTGAGCTGATAAATGCATGTTGTTTTAAGCCTGTAAATTTGTAATACTTTGTAACGCAGTAATAGAAAAGGAATATAGCAGATTGCCATTGGATAGCCCTGTCTAATAAATAAGGAAACGAATCTTGAGCAAGGAGTATAACAGTGCCAAATTCTGAAGAACACGGATGAGAGCAGTATCAGTTATGGCTAATTTGACTCCAAGCAGGGCTGGAGCAAAGTGCGGCTGCTTAAATTTTAGTCAAGTGCTGGCATTTGAGTCTCTTACACTAACCTACCTTCTTGTCTTTTCTGCCAGTCAGGCAGAATCAGTCTAATACACTGGCTTATTCCCTAAGAGAGAGATACATTTACGTGTCATATGTAGCTTGCTGTAGGTTTTGTTTTATCCTAAATGATGACTTCGAAGAAGGAATCTAAAGCCATCCTAGGAAAAAAAAAAAAGCACTGGGGAGAAGAAGAGACAATTGAGAACCCCCTGAAACATCATATCATGTGGATAGCCATCTATTCCATTTATTCCAGTCCTGTTGTGTTGGCAAAGTCAAAGGAAACCGTTTCCCCTGGCTGGCAACACTAAACCAGTTTAAGCTCCTAAAATCAAATGAGAAGAAAGGCACAGAGAGCCAGAATGAGCCATTCAAACAAGCTAAGCTGATTTTGACAGGTTCCCTGGTAACAAACCTAACTATGGTTATAAATGGGTCACTATAGCCTCCAGCTGTATTTTTTGTTACGTAAGCTTCCTGGAAAAGAGGATTAAACCATATTTAAGATAAACATTTGCTTTTCTATAGTAAATTTAGCACTGTTGTTTAAAGTGCTGTGGAATTGAATTGTGCAGGTGCTAAAATTCTAATTGCCTGTTTTTCCTGACATTCATCTCAGAATTGCTCAAAGAAAGACATTATCTTTGACTTTTTCACATAAAATATAATGACTACAATGAAAGGAATGGGATAGATAGGAAAGAATCAAAAGTAAAATAAAGGCTTTAAAAAATAAGGACCTTTTGAAAGTTCCCTGACTTTTAAGCCATCCATTGGTGGGGATGATACATCATTTCTCAAAGGAATCCACTTTAAGTTGTTGATGATCTAGGAGGGAGACCTGTATCTGTTTATAGTAAGAGGAATAGAAGGCCAGAACATCTACTTTTGTGGAGTGCCAAAAATCCCGTGTTTCGGTTGAAGATGTAGATTTGGGATCATCTATATAGCTGCAAAACTTGAATGCTTTTAAGGAAACAAAAGTTTCTATGAGTCAACCAGAACACTCTAAAAATGCTTGATTCTGACTTCACATTTCTTGAGACTCCGAGAATGTTGCAGAGTCTGTAGAAGCAGTGTGTGTGTGTGTGTGTGTGTGTGTGTGTGTGTGTGTGTTTCTTCTTTTATTTATTTTAGCACCCGTACAATTGCTTAATTAACCTATGACCTAAGGCTAAGGAAAAGTACAAGCAAATGCTCAAAAGGATTTGAGTGTCTTTACAATCCTCAAGGCTCTCCTCTTAGTTGGAATAATAGTAACATTGGTGAATTTAGTCAAGGCTTTGAAACTGACTTGACAGGAGCTATGCCATTGTTTGGATCATTAAGATATCCACTAACAGGCCCCTTCTCCGATTACATTCTCAAGCAAAGCTGCCTGGGCTGTTGTGTACAAAAATGACAAGAGTTACAAAAATGATGGATTGACTTTAGCAAAGCAGAGGCCTGAGATAATAAAAATACTGCTATTTACCTTGATAGTATTGTTCATCCAACACCTACTTGCATGAAGGGGGGTGGGGAATGGAGCAGAAGACTGTCCCTCCGGAGCCTGATGGAAAGGATCATGCTCCCACGGGTATCGATCTTGAAGGGAAAAACTGAGTTTCAGAGTGTCTGCTATAAGGATGAAGAAGAGGGCTTCTTCTCATTGTTCAACATTCTTCTCTTCTTCAACAATTCAGTTGAACAAGAAGCAGCAGCACACTCTCCTAGCTGTTGTGTTGGATATAAGAGCCAAATATTGTCCAAAGGGAGCTTACAATATTGTTGAAGATGTGACATGAATTTAGAAGATAGAAATAAGGAACACAAATCTTTATACAGTCAAGTGCCACAGTGTGTGGTCAGTACGTTGGAATGGCCTGGAACGACAAAGGACAACCAAGATCAAGAGTGGGAACACTTGACAGCCGAGCCAAAGCATAAGTCAGGAAGGATTCGGAAGTTTATGTGTTCTGCAACATGATAAATATTGGCTGTCTGATGTTATTCCAACATTTAGAAGTGCTTCACATTTCTGGGCAGGTCCCTATATTGTTGAGGATGTTTATGGCTACACATAACAGAAAAACAGACCAACAGTGGCTTAAACCACAAGAACATTCAGTGTTCTCTAAAGGAAAAATCTGGACGTAGGATTAATTCAACAGAATGATGATGTCAGGGCATTGGGTAGGCATCTCTGGAATTATTTTCGCCTTCTCTTGTGGTCACTAGTTGACTGAAATAGGTCCAAGCTTCATGTCCTCATATAAGAATGTTCAAAGCAGAAAGGAACACAGGAAAACAAAAGCCTGGATTTTGTTAAAGCTAAAATATGCCCGGTACCAGGAGATGAATCATGATGGATATAAGCTTGCTGGGAGATTCTAGGGGAGGAAAATCTTTTAGTTCATTCACTGGGAAAGGGGGACTGGATTGCCATAACTGGCTTAGACCTATCATGATTTATTTCCTGGGCCTAAGCATATTTTAACAAACAAAATCTTTTAGGAAGGAAGTGGAGTCAATGGCAATGGGGCAATGGGGTAAAGCAGAAAAGAATATTTGCCACAGTCCCCACAGCTGCATATGATGATGGACATGCTTTGCAACAGAACCTAATATATGTATGATATTCTTTGGTTCCTTCTCTTGGTCGCTCTCTATCTCTCTGTCTCTGTTTCTCTCTCCCCTCCTTCCTTTTCTCTTTTCCTTTTTTAATATACACACCATCATAAACATCTCACCCTTAAACACATTGAAAACTTGGATTTAAATGAGGCACCAAGGGAGTGGGGCAACAGAAGTCTGTATTTTGTTTGGCTCCCTTCCTGTATGTCTTTGTATATCAGATAGTATTCATATTATATGAAATTGCCCAATCAGAGTCTTCTGTCATTCACAAATTTCAACCTGAGATCCTTTAAAATGAAAAGTATTGAGTAGGGGTAACTACTTCTAATCAATCATGAATCAAATGCAGACAGATGGAGTTATTCTTTCTATCCATGGAGCCCCAATCTTCATTTTATTTCCATCAAATATTATTAGGTCAGTGGTTAACAAAACATTGTGACTTAATAATATTTTTACCACTGAGAAAGCTGTGTGATTTCGGTTTACTGTAGGTAACAAGCTACAAAAGAAGTCACGTTAAATCATATTTTAAGGCATCTGGCTATAATTTTTTTTTTCTTTCTGAAGAGCTTTGTCCCCAGAAGCTTAGAGTCTAAATACTCAGGCAAGATAAGTGTGGATAAACAGCCAAAACCAACACAGGGAGGTTTAGATGAAATGCCTTTCTTGAATCGAAAGGCTGAGGAAAGGTAAAAGACATCCGAATGTTTCATTCATGAAGAGTTCTCAGCTCAAACCTCTGAGACATGTAGAGATATTCTCCTTTCTATACCATAACCTCATTTACTCAAGATGTAAATGTGGATTCCTATAACATTTCTGGCCTTTTTAACTGCTGGATATGTTTTGGTGATATTATAACGAGATATTTTCCTCTTCAAGTTAGGAAAACTTAACCATTCACACTGATTCCTGTATTAACTCGCAAGACAAAATTGTCTGTGAGTGCTAAAACACTAAATTTAGCTTAACACATATACTTAAATCTATTGAGCCAGATTTTTCCCTTGCCTGGTTTAATTGCAGATCCTTAAACAACTGTCTCTTTTATTTTGAGGTAATAATTTTGATATTTAATTCAGAGAATATCAGAGTTAGAAGAAACCTTAGAGATCACCTAGTCCCATTCCCTCATCTTTCAGATGAGAAAAAAAAAACTGAGGCTAAAACAAGTTAGATGCCTTGCCTACTGTCACATAGCTAATTAGTGATAGAGTTAGGGACTGTAAACCAGTTCGTCTGACTTCAAAGTCCATAACTTTTATGCCATACAGTGATGATGCCTCATCTATAGTAAATTTTACCTGTAGTATTAAATACATTGGCATCACACACCCTGTTAAGATCCTGCTTTCCTGAGCCCTGATTAGATAGAGTAATTCTGTCCACTTGAGTCCTCAGCCAGCCCAGAGAAACACAGAGACCACATAGCATGACAATTATGAATACAGGCACTGGAAGAAAGCCAGATTGGGGTTGATTTTGGCTCTGCAACCTACTTACTGCAAATAAGTGCAAGTTGCTTAACCTTTCTATGCTTCACTTCCCTCCTTTGAAAAATGGGAATAAAATTCCCTTCATAGGATTGTTGCTTGAAGAAATCCATATAGAACATTCCAAGTCTGGAAAGCTCTCAATAGATGCTAATTCACTACATTTAAACCTCATTTCCTGAGCCAAACACGATCAGAGAAGCAGACGCATTAGGGTTCAATCAGAAGACCAGTAAGTATGGTCTTAGAATCAGTTTTGCTGCCCTAAGAAGTGATGAAAGGAAATGTTGGCGAATTATTTTTCTTTTGGTTTCTTTTTTCTTTTAACTGTCTTAAATGTAATACCACATTTTTCTCTTCTTTTATATCTTGCCCTCTTTTTAAAAATTAAAGAGAAAGTGGGTATTAGACATTTATTAGGACATGAACTTGGACTGTAAAGTAGGTACTGGACAAGAGAATCTGGAGATGAATAATTGGAGATTTCCATGGGGTTGCAAGTCTTTATAGACGCCTGCAGCATCTATGCACAGTGCTGTGGGACACTTGGGTTGCTTCCACACCTCAGCTATTATAAATAATGCTGCAAGAAACATAGGGGTGCCTATGTCTTTTCAAATTAGCGCTTTCATTTTCTTTGGGTAAATACTTAGTAGTGGAATTATTGGATCATATAGTATTTCTATCTTTACCTTTTGAGGACTTAGAGGGGATTATATTAAGTGAAATATGTCAGACAGAGAAAGACAAACACTATATGATTTCACTTATATGTGGGATCTAAAAAGCAAAACAAATGAACAAGCAAAAACAGACTTTTTTTCTTTAAGTTTATTTTTTTTAGTAATCTCTACACCTGATGTGGGGCTCAAACTCAGGACCTCAAGATCAAGAGTTGCACGCTCTTTTGACTGAGACAGCCAGGTGACTCTTAAATACAGAGAACAAAATGGTGTTTGCCAGAGGGGAGGTAGGTGGGGGATGGGGGAAATAAATAGAGGGCATTAAAAGGCACAACCTTCCACTTATAAATACCTCACAGGGATGAAAAGTACAGCATAGGGAACCTAGTCACTAATATTGTAATAACATTCTATGGTGACAAATGGTGACTAAACTTACTGAGGTGAACCCTGAGTAATGTGCAGAATTGTCAAATCACTATGTTGTACACCTGAAATTAATGTAACACTATGTGTTAACTGTACTTCAATAATATAAATAAATAAATAAACAAACAAATAAATAAATTGCTGTGGGAAATACAGAAGAAGCATCAAATATAAAATTGCCCTCCAGAACTTTTAATTTGCCAGGAAGACCAGAATTTTATACAAAGAGGAGATCGGGCGCATTCAGGGTAGTATGGCCGTAGATGAGAATTTTATATATAGGAGACGTTACCATCAGTGACATACAGACTTCGTTTTTTTTTTAAATAAAAAAAAAAGAACACTTGACTCAGTGACTCACTTACACTCATTTATTAGTTCAACTCCAAGGAGATTAAGATCAATGTGCCCGAGTGTGCTAGAACCAGCAGAAGAGGCTTAATTAGTGAGGTAGAAGCTGAGCCGGGTGTTGAAAGATGAGTAGAACCTGAAAAGACAGGGAGGAGGAGGGAGCTCATTCCAGGGGGAGGAAATAGCCTAAGTAACATGATGGAGAAGGAATTTATAGTGTACATTGGCAGCAGTGAGGAAAAGAGTGGGAGAGAAGTAGGATGAGGATAAATTATTAATGGAACTGCAAGGCTCCCAGTGCCTTTACCTGGGGAGAGTTGAACAGAGATTAGTCTAGCCCACATTGCCAGGGCAGGAAGAGAGACCAAAGAGAAGATGCTCTGCCCAGCGGAGAGACGGTAGAGTTGTCTTGAATGCTTCTTGGGCCGTGATTCCGGAAGTGTAGCGTCGACAACAGTTAGTGTCAGGGTTGCACAGGTTTGCTATACAGACCGAGAGACTCAAGCTTCAGTGTCACGGTTTCCAACATTTACAGGGATATTTGATATTTTTTCTCCCTGAATAAGAAGGGGAGAAAACGTCCCTTTCCAAATTCCCACTGAGAAGTAGGTTCTGGTCCAAGCAGAAGGGAAAAGTAGCCCTTAAATCTGAGACCCTTGTTGACTAATTACAATACAGCTTTCCCCCCTCCCCCTCAGCTTTACCAAGATATGATTGACATATTATTGGGTAAGCTGATGCGTACAATATGATGACTTGATTCATATGTATATTGTGAAGTGATTACCACAGTGTTAGTTCACACACTCTTCTTAACGATGCTTTCAAAGATGGAGGGGGTATCTACTTGTGTTGTGGGGTGTAAGGGTGCAACCGGGAGGATTCATGACCAACATCATTTGCTGCCACCTCTACTCCTTTCGGAGTGTGCAATAGCTGTTGTCAACAGAGATGATGGATAATGGCACTGACCATGGACAGTGGTGGAGTTGATACAGTCCCTACAATTGTACCAAAAAAGGTCCACTGTCACTTTGGTGTGGCCTTCTCTCTTCCCACATCCACACGGGGAGATCTAATTGGCCACTTAATGTACCAGTTTCCTACTTTGAGGATAAAAAAAATTAAATCAAATCACTAAGTATTTTTTTATCAGTTAAGCACCAGCAAGTTCGAACTTCTCACAACACATCTTGGGAAGGGAACACTGGCGTTAGACTGAAATCCTCACTCTCCCGTCTAGCCCAGAGTAATCATTTACTGCTTCCACCAGTGGGTCCTGGCTGAAAGTATGTAAGAACCTCACGGCGAAGCCAAACCCTGACCTCTCTATCACATTCTCCCTTCAGTGGGTGGACTGCTGCTGCCCCAGATTCAGTACTCTGACCTCTGCTGTCAGAACAGCCGTATGCGATTTCTTGGCTCCCAGGGTCCTGACACCAGTGTATTTCTCACAGTTCTCCCACTGCCAATGATAATACCATCCTTTCTTAACACTTGCAGAGCACTTATCATATGTCAGTCACAGTGTTTTCTTTATGAGCATTGTGAAATTGAATCCTCACAAAAACTTTGTGGGATGGATACTGATATTACCTCTCCACTTTTTTTTTTTTTTTCTAACAGACAAACTGAAGCATAGAGAAGGGAAACCTTGCCCCAGGTTAAACAGTGAGTGTCAGAGCGTGGAGCATGCATCCCACTCTAGGACAGTCTGATTGCAGAGACCACACTAATAACAACTAGAGTGTGAGAACTGGCAGCCTAAGAGAGTTCTGGGTACTCCTTCGTTTCAGAGCTTCTAGAAGAGAGTAGTAAAAGAACTTCTGTGGGTGAGTCGACCAGAGGCCTATCAGAGACAGGCTAGATGATTTTTTTAGGCCCATTTCTATGAATTTTTGCAATGGCTCACATTATACTACTTAAAAAAAATGCTAGCCAGAGATTTGATTTGTGGAGTCCAGGAGGGAGGGCTGGAGAAGGACGAATCTGACAGAGGATGGAGGGAGCTGTACTTCACTCTGCCCAGAGGGAAGTGGTTGTTCCAACAACACTGGGCAAATGGAGGTTGTTCAAAACAAGTGCATTCCATGGTCTTTTCCCTTAGGACTAATGTAGTATTGATTGCTTCAAATTCATCATTCAGTGAGTCAATAATGTCGATTGATCTGTGGCTGGGTGCAACACATTATGCTAAGTAATGTGGGGACGCATGAAGACATCAGGAATGCAGATTTGCCCTCCTGAGGCTGCTGATCAAGAGCGTGAACTGGGGACAACACCTAGGTAGAAGACAACAGAGCACATACAAGGACATAAGTACACGGCCAGAAGACATGGGGCATAAAGCAAAGATTCTCGAGGCCATGTATCAAGATGGCTCAGAATCACCACCATCACCTACCTTGCAGGGAGTGGTTTTGAATTTTAGTCAATATTTTCAGGAGCAGGTTTGGGGTATGCCCTTTGAATGTTCACTGAGTGATATCTCTAAAGCGAAGGTTCTCAAATCTGACTGCGCCCCAGATTAATGTGTTGAAATATTGTCACACACAAATGACCAGGATCCTCTCATCCACCGAATTGAAAATCTCCAGGTATTCAGGGCCCAGAAATCTCTGTGCTTAACAAGAGTCATTTAGAGAAAAATAATGCTGATATTGTTTGTCTTAGTCCATTTGGGGTGCCATAACAAAACTACCATAGACTAGGTGGTTTAAACAACAAATATTTATTCCTCACAGGTCTAGAGGCTGGGAAATTCACGATCGAGTCATTGGTACACTTGGTGTCTGGTGGGGGCCTGCTTCTTGGTTCATAGACATCATTTTCTCACTGTGTCCTCACAGCAGAAGGAACCAGAAAGTTCTCTGGGGTCTCTTTTATATGGGCACTGATCCCATTCATAAGGACTCCACTTTCATGACCTATTCACTTCCCAAAGACCCTACCTCCTAATAGGACCACACTGGGAGGTCAGGATTTCAAAGTATAAATTTCTTAATGACACATTCAGTCCATAAATATTATTGATTTCCTTTACACCAGGGTGATGGCATGAGGAATCAAATAGGATAAAACATGTGAAATTGGGGCACGTGGGTGGCTCAGTCGTTAGGTGTCTGCCTTGGGCTCAGGTCATGATCCCAGGGTTCTGGGATCAAGACCCTGCCGGGCGGGAAGGCTGCTTCTCCCTCTCCAGCTCCCCCTGCTTGTGTTCCCTCTCTCGCTGTGTCTCTCTCTGTCAAATAAATAAAAATCTTTTTTTAAAATGTGAAATTGATAAAGTATAGTTATATTTATTTAAGATCTTCTGTGTGCCAGGCATCATTCTAGGTGCTTTTTTTATTTGAAGATTTTATTTATTTATTTGACAGAGAGAGACACAGTGAGAAAAGGAACACAAGCAGGGAGAGTGGGAGAGGGAGAAGCAGACTCCCCACCAAGCAGGGAGCCTGATGCAGGGCTCGATTCCAGGACCCCGGATTTGTGACCCAAGTTGAAGGCAAACGCTTAATGACTGAGCCACCCAGGTGCCTGTGTAGGTGCTTTCATTATATTATTCAGTTGCTTAATTTCTGCTGTGCTCATGTAAGTTTCAGCTTCAGATTCTACATCCAAGCTATATGATTTTAAAGAATATCTCCAAAATGTTAACAGTAACTACCTTCAGGTGATGGGATATGGGTGATCTTTATTTTCTTCCTCATACTTTCTGCATTCTGCCATGCTTTTCCATTTGCAAAGATAATGTGTTATTTCTATAATCAGGAAAACTTCCCAGCCCATACAAATTACTTTAGATTTCTCAATTGCACATGGCCAGTCCACATTCACAGTAGTGGCATATCTGTAAAACATTATTTGAGCAAAATGTTCCGAGATTAAGAAATAGTTGAAGATGACTTGGTTAGATATTAAGCATCCTTATCAAAATGTTGCCATAGCAACATTCCTCCATTTTCTTGGAGAATCCCAAGAAAATGAAACCTAGATAGCAATGTTTGTCAGGGATGAGAGATATGAGGAAAATTCAGGAATATGAGACTACTTAGCTCTGATATTGTACCGCAGCAAGAAGTCCCAGTTATTCCGAGGCCTCAGCATACCACAAAGGAAGATGGATATATGGAAGCAAAGATGGTGGACTCTGCAATTACATGTTACTGATTTCACAATTTTGCTCTAGACTGACTGGATTTGGTCGGTCCCCAAACTCAAAATTATTAATATGAGATGGTCACTAGCTGGGTGTGTATTCTAAACGGGAAGATGCTCTAAAGCCTGCCAGAAGTCTATAATGCCTCTACAATGCATCATACTATTTAGAGATTTAGAACTTGTTCTACGTATGCCACTGTACCTCTTCAGAGCAGAGTAATTCAATGGTGGCAACATTAGCAGAAAGGAAAGTGGCAGCCAGCAAAGTACCCTGATATCTGTCAATATAAGGGGTCACATATCCTGAACGACATTTATGCATGTCTACTTTCCTGCTTTCTGTCTTAAGATTCTCTTTCCCTCTCCCTCTGCCCCTCCCCTTACTGTTGCTGAAGATGACATTTCTGCTTCCTTTCAACTGCTTTTCTAAATCACCGTGGAAATGAGCGAATGGTCAAAACCAAATGCAAACCAAGGTGGTTAATGATTCAGAAAAGGAATCTAAGAGGACACTAACTCAAGCCCTAGTTTACTTTTAAATTGTAATTTAAGAAAATAATTACAACCTGGAGGAGGAAAAATATACTTAAAGGAAGGATTGTACCCCTAAAGAGGCCAAAGGAGTGGCCAAAATGAGCTTAGTACTTGTTTCATTTGTATTAAACAGTTCAGCTCTTCAGATGAAAGCTGCAGTCTCTGTGTGATACCCAAAAAATCCAGTGCCTGACATTCTGATCCCCTTTTTCTTGAGAACTCATGGAAATAGAGTGCACAATTGTTATGGCCCCCCACTGGCCACTTCATATTCATTCCTTCTTTTTAATAACAATTCGTTATCTACTTGGAAAATTACCTGCCTCGCATTGTATGCAATATGGCTCATGTAGTCAATGAAAGTGTTGTGGCCACCATAAGGATTTTGAGGAACACTAGGGAAGGCAATGTCTAAGAGAACAAAAGGACCGAGTGAAATTTGTGATATGAAATCCAGACTTGTATTACTTTGAATATCAGAAGAAATATGACCTTAGTTTGTACTCTAAACCAGATGACAAGGGCATACTGGTAGCCAAGAATAAAAAGAATGGAAGGAAATATACCAATGGTTAGCAGCGCTCATTTCTGGATCATGAGACAACAGATGTTTAGTATTGTCGTCTTCTTCTTCTTCTTCTTCTTCTTCTTCTTCTTCTTCTTCTTCTTCTTCATTTACACAGTGTTGTGCACCCATGAGTGAGGGGGGAGGGGCAGAGGGAGAGGGAAAGAGAATCTTAAGCAGGCTACATGGAGCCTGATGTGGGGCTTGATCCCAGGACCTTGAGATCGTGACCTGAGCTGAAATCAAAGAGTCTGCCACTTAACAGACTGAGCCACCTAGGTGTTCCTAGTATTTTCTTTTTTTATAAAAGAAGAAAGGATCATGTTTATGATATAATATTTAAAATCACATAAAACAGTCCAATATGTTTGCTTTAAAATACCTCAGTACATGTGCTGTCCTACTTTGGGAAGCCAGACAATGCTTCATCTGGTGAGATGGTATACTTCTTCCCAAGGTCACCATCCCAAGCAGCCTTCCATTGCTTCTACCAGCTAACATTTGAAGTTTTGGGCTAACATAATCACCTGAAGATACAGTCCAGCATAAATACCTCATGAGAAACTTGAATATACTTTGAGCCAAATCATAAGAAAAATATCTAATGTTATTCAACTTTCTTAATGTAGATATGTAGCCTCTCCCATTGTCATTGCCTCTGTCAGCCTGAGTCTGAGTCTAGGAATCTCTCTCTCATCTTTTCTGCCCTTGTCTTGGGTCTTTGTTTCTGGCTGAGGCCAAAGGAGAGGCAAAAATGGGCTGAACATTTGTTTCCGTTGTATTAAACAGTTCAGCTCTTCAGATGAAAGCTGCGGCCTCTGTCTTATATGCCTAAAATACAATGCCTGACATTCAGAGTCCCTTTTTCTTGATCAAGAACAGTTTATTCTATTGCTTCTGTGGTCTTTCTTGCCTGATCAGATTTATAAAAAGTTCTCTTAGCTGTTTACAACTCTGTCTCCTGTAAGCAGCCCACACAATCTAACTGATAACTCATTCCCTATGCATTTGCAGCATATGTCTTTCGCACAGACTGGTGCTAACCACAGGACTGGTTTGCATGTTAATGACAACATCATTTTCTCCCTGAAAGTTTCATGGCCCTTTCTGGCAAATTAGAATATACTTAAGATCCCATTTTAATTGTAACATATTGGAGACTCAGGTTATCCAGGGTCACTCCCTAGTTCACAGTCACTTCTGGGAGTCTGGGGGGAAGAAGAAAATCTACATTTGAAGTGGTCCTTTTTTCATATTGGTAAAGCTCAGCATACAGCACTTGAGTTGTGATTTTTTTTTTTCCTGAAAACATAGTATAGCACTGAGTAGAAATGTTATATGGCAAGAATCAAAATTTGGGAGGTTTTTAGTTGAGTTATTTTTTTAGAGTAAATTCTGTCCAGATACAGAATAATGGTTCTGCACACATATATTTCACTTTTAACTTTTATATCTGTCCTGACTCTCTGAGATGAAGGCACTTTATCCACCTTCTCTGTAATGTCTACCCTTAAGACTCTTAGCTATATTAATCTTAGTCTTTTCTGACATTATTTATCACTTTCAGTACATTTTAAGCAATCAGTGCCTAACTGAGGACTGTACTGCATTACTCGTAACGTATTTCATTTCTCCCTAAATAGATTTTAAGCCTCCTGAAGGAGGGGCGCTTGGATGGCTCAGTCGGTTGGGCACCTGACTCTTGGTTTTAGCTCAGGTCATGATTTTGGGGTCATGGGATCAAGACCCGTGTCGAGCCCTGCATCAGGCTCCCAGGGCTTTGGGCTCAGTGTGGAGTCTGCTTATGCCTCTCCCTCAGCTCCTCCCCTTGTTTGCTTTCTTTCTCAAGTAAATAAATGAATAAATTTAAACAAACAAACAAAAACAAACAAACAAACAAACAAAAACCAAACTCCTGAAGGAAGAATTGAACTGAGTCTTTGGATCTAGGTTCTAATCTCAACTTTACTATAAAGAATACCATAGTGGGTATGACAGATAACATTCCTGCTTTCATGGACCATACATCTAGTTGGGGCAGGGGGAGGAAATAAAATCAGCAGTTGAATAATGGAGATAATTTCAGCAGGTGATGAGTGCTATGAAGAAAATTAAAGGGATTATGATAGAGATTGATCTATGGAGTGAAGAAGAAGAAGCAGAAAGTGCAAAGGCCCTGCAGTAGTGTGTATAATAAATCCATATGGAGCATAGTGTGCAAGGGGGGTGGGGTGAGAAACAAAGGGAGGTTGGCAAGGGTAGATCATGAGGGCTCGCTCCTTTCTTATACATTAAGAATTTGAATTTCATTCAAATTGTGATGGGAAGCCAATTTGAGAAAAGGACCACTTCAAATGTAGATTTTCTTCTTCCCCCCAGACTCCCAGAAGTGACTGTGAACTAGGGAGTGACCCTGGATAACTTGAGTCTCCAATTTTAAGCAAAGATACAGTTTTATCTGTTTCAAGAATATCACTCTAACTGCTGTGTAAGAAAGAATATAATGAAACGGGTAGAATTGGGGAAATGTGTTAGGGTACTGTGAGTACCAGCATCCAAAGTGAGAGGGCTGGGATTAGAATTGTAGAAATTGAGACAGGGAGGAATGGTCAGACTTTGGATATATTTTGGAGGAAGGATTTTCAGGACTTTCTGATGGATTTGATATGGTACTGATTATGGCCTGAAAAGTTCGAAGGAAGACACGACTGGAACATGTATTCATTTAAGACTTTTTTTTTAAAGGTTTTTTTTGTTTTTTGTTTTTTGTTTTTTTATTTAACACAGAGATAGAGTACAAGTAGGCAGAGCAGCAGGCAGAGGGAGAGGGAGAAGCAGGCTCTCTGCTGAGCGGGGAACCCGATGCGAGGCTCGATCCCAGGACCCAGGGATCATGACCTGAGCCGAAGGCAGCAGCTTAACAAACTGAGCCACCCAGGCGCCCCTTCATTTAAGTTTATACTATAAATTCTGAATGATAAATTTAACATGACCAGAAAACAAGTTATTGCTTACATTTTTCTGCATACTCTGGGAAAGACCTGTGGTCATCAACAGAGCACAGTAATGACTTTTAACGAGAATCACTAGAAGCTAGTATTCAGAAGAGGCAGGGTGGATGCTGTAGTGTCATGAGTAATGTCACGAGTAATGCTGTAGTGTCACGAGTAATGTCACGAGTAATGCTGTAGTGTCACGAGTAATGCTGTAGTGTCACGAGTACTAGGGAAATGTAGAGGCAAGAAGATCTACATTATTTCATAATAAACTGGTTGCAAAGAACCATCATGAATAATACCAGTTTTTGCTATGCTTTTTTTTTTTATGCTGAGATATATGAAATTAGCCAGGAATGGCACATTTGACAATAAAATGCACAAAAGGATTTCTTTCTAGACCTGAACAGAAAGAAATATTGCCTGGACATGACCAAAATTCTTCATATGTATTTTTTTAAATTTTTTAATTTATTCATTTGATAAACAGAGACAGAGAGAGAAACAGAGAGAACACAAGCAGAGGGAGAGGAGGAGGGAGAGAGAGAAGCAGACTGCCCGCTAAACTGGAAGCCTGACATAGGGCTTGATCCCAGGACCTGGAGATCATGACCCGAGCCAAAAGCAGATGCCTGACTGAGCCACACAGGTGCCCCTTCACCTTCATTTGTTTAATAAACAAATGTAAACGTATCTCTTCTCTATCCATTATTCAAAATCTTCATCTATCTAGTGTTCTAAATCTTCATCAATAAATGACTGTATTTCAAATGGGCCCACTGATTTTATAGTATGTTTTAAAATTAATTTGTTTATATAGTCAGAGGCCCTACAAAAAATACTTAACCCGGGCTCTTAGAAATGGCCCTACTTCTGTTTATCAGGCACCCAAGTTCTATTTCTTTTTTTTTTCTCACCATAGCACATACCCTCCTTAGTGTCCCTCACCCAGCCACCCTTTCTTTTTTTTTAAGATTTTATTTATTTCTTTGACAGAGAGGGAGAGAGTGTGTGCACAAGCAGGGGGAGCTGCAGAGGAACAGGGAGAAGCAGGGAGCCCTATTCAGGACTCAGTCCCAGGACCCTGGGATCATGATCTGAGCAGAAGGCAGATATGTAACTGATTGAGCCTCCGAGGCCCCCCTCAAGTCCTATTTCTTTCCTCGTACTATGAATTTACATTTCTCTCTCATACTCATGGTAATTTTCTTTTAATCTAGTATCATCAATGGAAACATTCTAAAAATGTTAATTTTCAGAAAAAAACTTAAACTTGCTTGTTTAAGAACTGAAATGTTTAGAAAGGCAGCAAGAAATGGATTATATTTTATACAAATTCATATTTAAGATGATAAAAGAGTCTAAGAGAATATAAAAAATGTTTGCTTGATGATTGAAGAAACAGATCAATATGACCATCAAATATCAGACCATGCATGATCTGATCATGTCCTTGCTGTTAATTGAGATATGTCATCAATATCTTCAAATAGCACCAAATTTCAGTGCTAAAAGCACTGAAAAAAATTGCTTGAGTATAGTCTTATAAGTTTTATTCTCTAGCTTGATACACGAATGTCTGTCAATTTTCACTGTGGTATGTCAGCCTGAAATGACAGCTTTCTTGATTTGCCTATAGCTTCTAGTCTTCTGTTTCTAATATTCTATATATTGGAGGATGAAATAAGTAAGTTTACTTTGCTTATATACAAAGATATATAGATATCTATATATTGATATAGACATAGTGATATGTGAATCTGAGCAAGGGATGAAATACTTCTAGGCAATAAAATACTAAAATACTTGGGCTTTAGTTCATGGGATTTGTGAAAACTATCTCAGGTTTAATTTTTGGTCTATTTCTAGGATCCAAGTTGAAGTTGTGGGAAGTCTAATTAATATTCTTGTGTGTGTTTGTATTTGTATGTATGTGTTGAGATTGGATTTTATATTTTGTATACATCTATCTTATTATGAATACCAGATCTGACTTAATATCCTAAATCAGAAGGAAATGATTATTAAATTAATTAATTAGGAGCATGTTCATACCTCCGATGTTGACATTCTTTATGCTTATTTGAACTGGTGGTCCCCTTAGTTCATTAGTCTTTAGTGTTTGTCAATAAAAGGAAAACAGTACTTGAATTTTGCCAATGTATATGAACTGCATAGCCTAGCAAGGTCCCAATCCAAGCCAATAGTTTAATTGAATAAAGGTTTTCTGGAAGATTCATGGTTTTATACAAGAGCAACAGAATTTTAAATATATCTATGTAATGTATTTACTAATAGCAGTTACTTGTTTTACAATAAGCTCAGTCATCTTCTGTAGTGCAAATTTGTACCTTCGCACCCCAGGGCTCCCTCCTTATTAAACCCTCAGAGTCACAAAGAGTGCCAACTCTTTTGGCTTTCTTAATCCATGGGTACTATGCAACAGTATCACAACAATCCTCTAATTTCCTTTAAAATAATGAAACTTTTTTTTTTCTCTGAAAAATCTGAAGTCAGGACAGCCTCACTCTATCCTCCGGACTCTCACCTGTGTTCCTTGTTCTATGAGTTATTCACTGTGACAGATACAAATGAACTACAAATCTTTGAGAAATGGCAGCAATCTTATCTTTCTTTAATTCCCTTTCCTTTATAAAAATGACCTTAGTTACCTTTCTAGTCTATAGGAGAATACCTATCAAAGGAGACTCTAGGAGTCTTTTAAGCTTTCAGGTCAGCATTATGCTTTTGAAGAAAAGAACTCTGCTAGGACTCAGAAGACCTAGATTAGTCTTTGTGTCTCCCTGGTAACTTAATTCTTGGCCTTGAATAAGTTACTGAAGGCTTTGCTAGGCCTCAAATTCTTCACTTATAAAAATGGGTATATTTCCTGATTAATGTATGCTAAGTTTATCTCCCCAATGACATTGAAATTTATTCATGGGAAGAATCTCCATTGGCTCATGACGTATGTGTTATGTGGTGATTAGGTCATGAGAGTGGAGCTGTCGTGAATATCCCATCCACAAAGCCCTTATAAAAGAGACCCCAGAAAGCTCTCTTATTCCTTTTGCCACACGAGAACACAGGGAAGAGATGGACATCGATAAACCAGGAAGAGGGTTCTCACCAGACACAGAATCTACTAGGGCCCTAATCTTGGACTTCCCCAGACTCGACAACTATGAGAAATAAATTTCCATTGTTCATAAGACACCTATTCTATGGTATTTTTGTTATGGCAGCCCAGACAGACTAAGATACCACAGACGCATGTGTAGCAATCCCCTACCTCGCAAAGCTTGATGGATTCCCAGACATGATAAGCAGTGGCTGCCATTAAAAAGAAGTCCCTCAGTTTATGAAGATGATTGCTATCCTGCTAAAGCTAGTGCTCAATCTTTTTCTTTCTCTTTCTTTCTCAATCTTAATTTCTCTCTCTCCTCGGCAGGGGTAAATAACCCTTGAGTTCAGGAAAGGTTGGGGATGATGGGATATGGGTTGATTCTTCATTCAAGACAGTGGGTCCCTTCTGACTCCTCCTTAAAGGTCTGTCCTTAGCTAAGTTTTCATTATGGACTAAGTGTTTGTGTGCCACCCCACCCCCCAAATCTGTATTTTGAAGCCCTAACTCCCGATGTGATGGTATTTGAAGATGGGACCTCTGGGAGGTGATCAGGTTTTAATGAAGTCTTGAGGGTGAAGCCCCCATAATGGAATCAGTGTCCTTGTAAGAGGAAGAGACACTAGAGCTCCCACTCTCCAAATGCATGACCCAGGAAAGGCCATGTGAGCACAGTGAGAAGATAGCCATCTGCAAGTCAAGAAGAGGGCTCACTCTCACCAGAATCCAACCAGTCTGGTACCCTGATCTCCGACTTCCAGCCTCCAGAACTGTGAGACAATAAATGTCTGTCATCGAAGCTACCCAGTAACAGCATATTGTTACAGCAGCCCAAACGAAGATGGTCTGAAACAAAAATTCATAAAAATGGGTAAAACTACCTCAGTTGCCTTGTTTCACTGGTCACTGGAAATGTCCAGGTCTCACGATTTGATTTTTTTTTCTTTTAAATCCACTTTGGCCAGTCACCTGAGCCTATGATCTGAAAGCCCCAGCACTGCAGCCTTCTGCTGAGGAACACATATGGCTTAAATCGATTCCCCGGGTGGTCAGTAAGTCAAGACTAGGGGAAATGCAATCATTTTCGAAAGGAAATGAAGGCCTGCATACTCCTCTGTGGAGGTGCCATGAGCTTTTCAACCAAACTTCCCTTCCTTTTTGCATACTATTTAATCTTAATAAAATAACTCCCTTTTCTCAGGTGCCCCCCTCCACACATCGCCGCACTACCTCTCTCCCAAAGGCTCCCCGCAATTTACAGAGGTGGTGCCATCTGCTTTAAAACATCTGAATAACTTGCCCTGTTGTTGAATAAATGTGTTCGCCATCCAGATCCCACAGCTCTCTACAACCTGAGTCATAGTGCTTACTTTGTTAGTAATCTTTATTAATATTACATCAGTCAGTTTCTTTCCAAAAGGATGAGGTTTGCACTTTCCCTGCCATGCTGAGAGGGAGTAATAGAAGCAAAAAAGCTTACTGATTTACATAAAGATTGCAAACTATTATTCTCCTAGTAATTTTAAAGTGCACACACTGCATACCACTTTCTGATGGAATCGCATCCCTGCCTATTGAGCCTGACATGCATGAAATCCATCATTGGGGTTGGCTTTCTAAAGAGGGAAATCACTTCTTACAGGAGAAGTAAGGAGTGCTATCTTTTGAGACTGCTTTTCAAGGACAGCCAGTGGGAGTCAATGGAGTTGTCCTTACAAAAAATTGTATTCAGATATCCATTCCACTAAAATAAGCAGAGATTCAGTTCAGGCATGCTTCCTGAGGCTCCCCCTCACACCCAATTCACATCTACTTTCCACTTTTAATTACAGACTCCTTACAGCTTCCACCTCCCCTATACCTTGATGGCTATGCCTAGTCAAAAGTTTTTTTCCTCTGTTCAAGTTGCCAATCTTACTTTCTCGATTACTGTAGTTCCTTTTCAGAACTCTTTTTTTTCCCCCAACTCATATCATCTGTTTGGTCATATGCCACTTTGTACACTAAGAATTTAAAAAAAAATTTTTTTTAGATTTTATTTATTTATTATGGGGGGAAGAATGAGCAGCGGGAGTGAGAGAAGCAGACTCCCTGCTGATTAGGGAGCCTGAAGTAAGGCTCGATCCCAGGACCCTGGGATCATGACCAGAGCCGAAGGCAGCTGCTTAACCAACTAAGCCACCCAGGCGCCCCTGTACGCTGAGAATTTTTGACTTGCTAACTCTATCAAGCTGCAGAGCATGTTTTAATTTTAATTAACTGATTAATTTTGAGCAAGAGGAAGGGTATCCAAGCGGGGTTGGGGGGCCGCAGGTAGAGGGAGAGAGACTCCCAAGCAGGCTCCATTCCCATTGCAGAGCCTGACTCAGAGTTCAATCCCATGACCCTGAGATCACAACCAAGCGGAAATCTAGAGTTGGCTACCCAACCAACTGAGCCACCCAGGTGCCTCCAGACCATATTTTTAAAATCTAGAATGTTCATACATCTCAGTTTTCTCAGAACAGCCCTTGTTTACTAGTTACTATTCCATTCTAACTTAATAGTGAGCCTCTTTTTTCTCAAAAGCATTCTGGTCTCAACAATAAATTCTATAGTCCCTTTATCTAGATCCCTTTTATTGCTACACCCCACAATCTATGCTAAGCAAGAAGCAAAGTGCTCAAGATGCATTTGTTAAAGGCAATCAACCTGGTTCTTGCCTTGCAATTATATTACTATTATTTATTGTCTATGTTATCTCTGTCAGCGATATGATATGATATGTCAGTGATATGTCACAGCCTTTATATATATTATTCGTTCAATTCCAACATCTCTGGTGAGGAGCCTTATCGACATATGTCAAAAGCAGAAATTGGTTTAAGCAAAAATCGACTACATGTGTGATAACTGACGTAAAGTTAGATTTCAGCCCTCATTTTCATTCCTGGATCCACACATAGGCAGCTGTCAGCTACTTATATTCATTAAGGGGAACAAATATGGATAATATGACAAAGCACATTATTCAAAACCATACAGTAAATTATTTTGTTTGGCTGAAGATTTCACTTTCTGCCTATAATAGTTAATCTGATGTTGCTGTTCTTTTCTTCTCCCTGAGCTCACACATACTATTTCATGCAATGATCATTTTATATAGCAACCTCAAGTAAAAGTAAAATGGGGTCTAGAGAGAAAAAGGCAAACTAGATTTCTCCTCAGCACAGAGCTTTAGGTACACTTTTGTTAGCTCCTGAGCACCCTCAAAAAAATCAAGGCTATACTTGGCTGGAAGCCACAGTCCAATCAGAAGGGCTTGGGAGCCGATGAAAGACCATATGGAACATTTGCCCGTCCCCCTCCCCCATCAGGCATAGAGTGAAGCTGGTTTTGGGAGGTGACGCATCTTAGGGTCTCTGAGAGGTGTTCCTAGAAGCTTCTCAGTACCAAACAAGTTTGAATTTGTTTAGCAATATACTCTAGGACACCCCCCCCCACCAGAGTCTGCTCTTAGCTTATCTTTCCAGTCTTGTCGCTCAGCACACTGCTTCCTGCCATTCACTTGATGGTTACAGCACTACTCATGGTTACTAAATATGCTTTCTACTTCTCAGCAGTTTGTGTGTGTGTGCGTGCCATCACCCCTCTCCTAAAATATCTTCCTCTCTTGTCCTCCTATCTTTCCATGTCCAAATCCTAAATATCTTTTTTTAGGCTTAAGTCAAATACCATTTCCTCCATATTCCTACTATCCAGAAGCAGTATTTCTCTCCTCCGAATTCCCCAAACACCTTAATTTCCCCTTCTTTTATGGTATGCATCACCTCATACCCTTCATTATTTCTTTGTGCATAGATCTCATAAGGTTGATTAAAGTGTAAGGTGCATAATAGTAGTGATAACTTTGTACCATCTTAAGGTCTAGATGAGAAATATTAAGAACTTAGTTAATGATTAATGCATGAATTAATGTGTCCAACTTAGCCCAGTCAGGACATCAGAACTCCTGTTTTCACAATGGGTGACCAGGCTATATCCAGCTGTCCTGTGATTGCCCTGATATTCAGTGGTATTCAGTAGTACTCATAGGTAGTTCAAGTGAAGTGACTCAACATGAACCTGTCATCTAGACTACGCATCGACAAAACAGACACAGTTCTGATCTGAACACAGAAGTTTTATGCCAAATTGATAAATAACTCAAGTTCTCATTGGTCAAACCCTTGCTTTGCTTTATATTCTCTAATGTCATTAGATTGAATGCCTTTCAAAAAGTATAATTACACATCTTTCATCATAATAAAAAAGGTTTGAGTGACATTTAATTCTTAAATCATAATGATATTTTCTCTCTATGAATTATGAGAGCAATGTGGCCTTTGATACCACAGTGATGCTATTGTACCAGAATTTGTCTATAATTCATATTTGCTGTCATGTATAAAGTATTATTAGTATCATATGAATAGTATCACAATAAATATCTCTTATACTAATTGAAATTCCATTATCTGAATAACTCTCCAGAGCTTTTCATTATTAAATTTAAAAACATTTTCTAATTTAATTTTTTTGCTTTTTTTGGAAACTCTTTTGTAGTATCAGCATATACATTTTCATTATATAAACATTACAATTCTTAGCCTGCAAACACGTTTAAGTGCCATATGAATAAGTAAGTCAAATTTGAATTTGTCATGTTCTGGATGATAGTAAATGGTATAGAAAAGTCTATTTTCCTAAGCAAAGGTAATCAGATAATCTTAGAGTCAGATAATCTCAAGGCTCAAAGAACTATTTTGGGTCATCTAATCTGCCTTGCCACTTAAAGCAGGCAGGAATCTTTAGATAGCTATCCTGACAAGTGACCATCTAGTTTCTGCCTGAACTACTACGTGAAATTTTGATAGAAAACTGCCTCTTGTCAAAGACAGTCTTCAAACATTTGAAAATAATGTTTATCTTTTTTTTTTTAAAGTAATGAAAAATGAGCTTAATGCTGGGCTTGAACTCACAACCCTGAGATCAAGACCTGAGCTGAAATCAAGAGTCAGACACTTAACCGACTGGGCAATCCAAGTGCCCCTAAACATTTGAAAATAAATTTTCTTCTTGGTCTTGTCCTAATTGGTGGCATCCTTGGTTCTTTTAACCATTTTCCATACCAAATAAATGAGTGAATGACTGAATAAATAAATAAATTGAATTCTAATTGCTCCAGTAAACCTTTTTCGAATGCTTTCCAGTTTGTCAATACTCTTTAAAATACAAAACCTAGACCCAAATGCAGTATAATCTTTGTTGACTAACCATTAGGAAAATGTGTCAGACTATTGTTACCCAGGAATTGGACACTATATTTCTGTTGATGTAGATGCCTGGAAAGCTAATGCACATAGATAATTCCTTCATATTAATCTTGTGTCAATTAAGACTCCAGGAATCTTTTTCACATGAATCTCTGCCCAGTTTGATTTCCTTTGGACTGTCATTAGAAAATTGATTTTTCTAAATACCTAAAAACAATGTAAATAATGCATACTATTAAATGCAACTTGTAAAATGCATAACATATACAAAGGAAAACATATAATCCAACCATATATATATTATATATTCATATTTACTACAATAATATATAATATTGACATTTTGGTTTATTTCCTTCCACTTTTGATATTTAGATAATAGAAGTTGTACTGTACTGCTATAGTCTGAATGCTTTTGTCTCCTCAAAATTCATATGTTGAAATCCTAACATCCAATGTAATGGTGTTAAAAGATGGGACTTTTGAGAGTTGCTTAGGCCCTGATAGTAAAGACCTCATGAATGGATCTAATGTTCATATGTAGGAGACCCCAGAGAAGTCCCTTACCCTTTACCCCATGTGTGGATACGATGAGAAATCTGCGAACTGGAAGCAGGCCTTCACCTGACCATGTTGGTACCCAATCTTGGACTTCTAGCCATCAGAACTATAAGAAATAAGTTTACGTTTTTATAAGCTATCCAGTTTGTGTATTTTGTCATAGCTACCTGAATGGACTAAGATATGTATGAATATTTTTACATTCTGATGGTTTTACTTAACATTACGTCAATGAATGTTTCCATGCTCTTAAAATTCTTCAAAAGTGGTAAGCATATGTCCTTTATTCTGTAGTAATTTGTATTTGCCATTGGGTAGCATTTAGTAATTTCCCCCCTGAAAGATTTTTTTTTTCAATTTTAGTGTTTTAAAAATCTTAAATAATGCTGGCACTGAGACACTTAGGTAATGCCCAGAGGTCATGGATTATCTATTTGAAAAAAGTACAATTATACCTTTATCTCATAGGACACAATACAATAAATTTCATGTTAAAGGGTTTTATGTAATAAGAAATGCCAGTAACATCTAGAGGAAAATATGGGTAAGTTTTTACCTGATGGGATAGAACTTGTAATCATATAAGAAAGCATAAAGGAAAAATCAATACATTTGATTACACAAAAGTCAGAAGTTCTAAATGTCAAAAAACATCATATTTGAAAAGAAACAGTGTATCGCATTTTGTGAAAAAAACATTTTAAATGATAATCTGTATTCATAATACATAAAAAACATACAAATAAATATTAAAAACAAAATCCTAGTGGTATAATGTGTAAGAAACATTAAGAGTTAGTTTGCCAAAAAAATACAGTTCACTAGCAGTCATAATATAAACTGTCCTTTCTTACTAGTAATCATAAAAGCAATATACTCACATGAGGATCTGTGACTAGTCATAGAAGCTGACTTGTTAATGTCAATAAAAATGGGAGTATTTACCCTTGACATGAAATGAAATATCACGAACAAAATTAACCAATTCTGATCACCAAGCACTTTGTGACCCTTACTTATTAAGGGTCCTATCACCTGATAAGTCTTGTAGTAGATAGAGGAGATCTCATTACAGCACTTTAAAAACATAGAATCTAGCTATAGAGTTACAACTCGTGTCTAGGAATCATGGGGAGCAGTTTGTCCTAAACTTGGGTGATGATCCAAATCATGCAAACAAATACTTAAAAATAGAGACTTCCACTTTCTATGTCTAATGATCATTGTTTCTTTCGAATGAACTATTTTTTTAATTAACATATAATGTATTATTTGTTTCAGGGGTACAGGTCTGTGAATCATCAGGCTTACACAATTCACAGCGCTCACCATAGCACATACCCTCCCCAGTGTCCATCACTTAGCCACCCTATCCCTACCCCCGACCCCCAGCAATCCTCAGTTTGTTTCATGAGATTAAGAGTCTCTTCTGGTTTGTATCCCTCCCCGGTCCCATCTTGTTTCATTTTTCCCTCCCTTCCCCCAACAAACTCCTGCCCTGCCTCTCAAATTCCTTATATTAGAGAGATCATATGATAATTGTCTTTCTCTGATTGACTTATTTCACTTAACATAATACCCTCTAGTTCCAACCACATCATTGCAAATGGCAAGATTTTGGGTTTTTTGATGGCTGCATAGTATTCCATTATATATATATACCACTCTTCTTTATCCATTCATCTGTTGATGGACATCTAGGTTCTTTCCATAGTTTGGCTATTGTGGACATTCCTGGTGTAAACATTGGGGTGCATGTGCCCCTTCGGATCACTACATTTGTATCTTTAGGGTAAATACCTAGTAGTGCAATTGCTGGGTCATAGGGTAGCTCTATTTTCAGCTTTTTGAGGAACCTCCATACTGTTTTCCCAAGTGACTGCACCAGCTTGCATTCCCACCAACAGTGTAGGAGGGTTCCCCTTTCTCCACATCCTCATCAACATCTGTTTCCTGACTTATTAATTTTAGCCATTCTGACTGGTGTGAGGTGGTATTTCACTGTGGTTTTGATTTGTATTTCCCTGATGCTGAGTGATGTTGAGTACATTTTCATGTATCTGTTGGCCATCTGGATGTCTTCTTTGCAGAAATGTCTGTTCATGTCCTCTGCCCATTTCTTGATTGGATTAATTGTTCTTTGGGTATTGAGTTTGAGAAGTTCTTTATAGATTTTGGATGCTAGCCATTTATCTGAGAGGTCATTTGCAAATATCTTCTCCCATTCTGTCAGTTGTCTTTTGGTTTTGTTGACTGTTTCCTTTGCTGTGCAAAAGCTTTTGGTCTTGATGAAGTCCCAGTAGTTCATTTTTGCCCTTGCTTCCTTTGCCTTTGGCGATGTTTCTAGGAAGAAGTTGCTCCGGCCGAGGTCGAAGAGGTTGCTGCCTGTGTTCTTTTCAAGGATTTTGGTGGGTTCCTGTGTTACATTGAGGTCTTTCACCCATTTTGAGTCTATTCTTGTGTGTGGTGTAAGGAAATGGTCCAGTTTCATTCTTCTGCATGTCCAATTTTCCCGACATCATTTGTTGAAGAGACTGTCTTTTTTCCATTGGACATTCTTTCCTGCTTTGTCAAAAATTAGTTGACCATAGAGTTGAGGGTCCATTTCTGGGCTCTCTATTCTGTTCCATTGATCTATGTGTCTGTTTTTGTGCCAATAGCATACTTTCCTGATGATTACAGCTTTGTAATAGAGCTTGAAGTCTGGAATTATGATGCCGCAACTTTGGTTTTCCTTTTAAACATTCTTCTGGCTATTTGGAGTCTTTTCTGGTTCCATATAAATTTGGGGATTTTTTTGTTCCATTTCTTTGAAAAACGTTGATGGTATTTTGGTAAGGGTTGCATTAAACATGTAGATTGCTCTAGGTAGCACAGACATTTTCACATTTGTTCTTCCAATCCATGAGCATGGAACGTTTTTCCATTTCTTTGTGTCTTTCTCAATTTATTCAATGAGTACAGTTTTCTGAGTACAGATTCTTTGCCTCTTTGGTTAGGTTTATTCTTAGGTATCTTATGGTTTTGGGTGCAATTGTAAATGGGATTGACTCCATAATTTCTCTTTTTTCTGTCTTGTTGGTGTATAGAAATGCAACTAATTTTTGTGCATTCATTTTATATCCCAACACTTTACTGAATTCCTGTATGAGTTCTAGCAGTTTTAGAGTGGAGTCTTTTGGGTTTTCTGCATAAAGTATCATATCATCTGCAAAGAGTGAGAGTTTGACTTCTTTGCTGGTTTGGATGCCCTTTATTTCTTTTTGTTGTCTGATTGCTGAGGGGGAGTGAACTATTTTTTTAAAAGTTTCTTCAGTGACCCTGATGGCCAGCCTGGTTTGACAGCCACTGAACTAGACAAATTAAGCTACTATGAAGAGGTATGGGCAAAAGCAGAATCAGGATGGAGTGAGAATAGTCAAGTAAGGCTTATTATAGGAGATAAAACAGAGACAAATTTGCCAAAGTGGTTTATTTACCATTTTCACTATGTACTAGACCTAGAATTTTTCTCAAGAGGCATCTGTGTTTCCATATGTATATATAATCTCCAACACCCTTATATGTTACATGCTTTACTTATTTATCAGATAAAGCAAATTGCAATAGAAATTTCAGGCCATTAAAATGAGAAGGAAGCAATCGTTCTCTTACGAGTGAAACAACTATTCATTTTTATTTCTGTAACATTCATTCATTTAATAAATACCTCAGCCTACTGTGCATGGAGCTCCCACTCTTTTATGGGCTTGGGATAAGCCACTAGACAAACCAGGCAAAGATCTCTACCCTTATGATGTTCACATTCTAGTGGGGGAAGACAAGTGAGAATAAACAAAATTATTAAGTTATTGAATATGTTAGAAGATGACAAGTGTCCGGAGACTGTGGAGAGGAGGAGTCTATATTAAACTGGGTGATCAGGGTAGGCCTCCTTGAGAGGGTGAGATTTGAGGCTAAAGAGGGAATAAAGTGACCAGGTATCTTGGAAAAGAATGTTCTAGGCGTAGAATATAACCAGTGCAAAAGCCCTAAAATGGCAATGTGCTGAGCGTGTTTGAGGAAAAGCCAGGAGTCCGGCGTGGCTGAGTTGGAGTGAGTGACCAGAGAGGAATAGGAAATGAGGTCAAAGAGGTAATGGGGGTGTCAAATTGCATAGGCCCTTGTGGGCCACTGGAAGGATACTGGCTTTTATTTTAAGTGAAATCAGGATTCCCACTCCCAGTCCCTGGCAAACACTGATCTGATTTCCATCTCAGCAATTTTGCCTTTTCCAGAATGGAATCATATATATAATTTTGTGTCTAGCTCCTTACAATTAGAATAATGTTTTTGAGATTCTTCTATGCTCTTGTGTGTATTAGTAGTTCATTCCTTTTTATTGCTAAATAATTCTTATTGTAAAACTACATCAGTTTGTTTAGCCATTCACTAGTTGATGAGGATTTGGATTGCTTCCAGTTTAGAGTTATTATGAGGCTATTATGAAGCTGCTATGAACATTTGTGTCGAGGTCTTTGTGTGGACATATGTTTTCATTTCTCCTGGGTAAACTACTAGAATTGAAGCAGTGGGGTCATGTGATAAGCGTATGTTTAATTTTAGAAGAAAGTGCCAAGCACTTTTCTAAAATGTCTGTATAATTTGCATTCTCACCAGCAATTTATGAGAGTTCAATTTGTTCTTCGTCCTTGCCAGCACTTGATATTTACAATTTTTAAAAATTAGATAATCTAGTAAATGTGTAGTGGTATCTCATTGTGGTTTTAGTGTACATTTTCCCAATGGTTTATGATATTGACCATCTTTTCATGTGTTTATCTGCCATCTGTATCTCTTCTTTGATGAAGTATGTTTAAATCTTTGCTTATTTTAAGTTGTGTTCTTTGTCTTATTTTTATTACTGAATTGTAGGTATTCTTTTTCTATTCTGGATACAAGTGCTTTATCAGCTATGCATTTGGCAGATACTTTCTCTTCATCTGTGTCCGACCTTTTCATTTTTTGTAGAGTTGTCTTTTGAAGAGTAGGAGTGTTTAATTTTTATTATGCCTAATTTATCAATTTTGTATCAGAAATGGTTTTTCCTAGAGTTTCTTTTAGGAGTTTTATAGTTTCATGTTTTGTGTCAGGTTATACTATATTTATATTTTATTTAATTTTTGAAGATATTGTAGATACTATGACATATAGGTCAAGACTCTTCAGGATATATTATATATATGGAATATATTTTATTCATATAACACACACACACACATATTTCAGCACCATTTTTTGAAAAGACTATTTTTTCAAAGATTTTATATATATTTTTTATACACACACACACCAAACACACTTTCCATATACATGTCTCCAGTTATTTGGGTCTTTCTAAAGTTCTCACAAAAATGTTTTGTACCTTTTATCATACAAACATTGTGCTTTTTTTTTAGAGTATTTATGACTATTATGAGTATTTCATAGTTTGATACTGTTGTAAGTGGTACTATTTTCTTCATTTTAATTTGCAACTTTAATTGCTGATATAGAGAATTTCAGCTGATTTTGGTATGTTACATCCTGTGGGGTTCAGAAATCTTGCTTTTCAACTATAATACCCTTTTGGGGAAGACTTTGTAATTTTCCAAATAGACAATCATGTCATCTGAGAATAAAGACAGTTTAATTTCTTCTTTTCAAATCTAGATGACTTTTATATAATTTTTTCCCTACCTGATTGCACTACTTAAGACCTGAAGTATAATATTAAGTATAAGTGGTGATAGTGAATATCTTTGTCTTATTCCTGATCTGAAGTGGAAAATATTCAGTCTTTCTTTTTGAAGGCCAATGTCAGCTGTTCATGTTTCATACTGTTAGCTGTTCATGTTTCATACATGCCTTTCATGAGGTTGGGGAAGTTTCCTTATATTCCTAGTTTGCTGAGAATTTTTGAATAGATGTTGAATTTTGTCAAATTCTTTTTCTACATTTATAGTGACACTCATAATTTTTATTTTTTGCTTGTTGATATTGTGAATCACATTGATTGATTTTCCAATACTGCTTTGACCTCGTAGTCTCATAATAAACTTCCTTGGTCATTTATATATAAATATGACCACTTGTGTAAGAAAGAATTATCTCTCTTATACATTGCTGGATTTGATTTGCTAATATATTGTCAAGGATTTTTGTGTCAAAGTTCATGGGGGACACTGCTCTTCAAGTTTCCTTTTCCCGTAATATCTTTGTCCCATTTGGTCTCAGAGTACTTTTGGCTTCATAAAATGATTTAGGAAGGTCCCTCCTTTTTTATTTTCCAGAGGAGTTCTTGTAGCATCGGTGTTAGTTTTACCTTAAATGTCTAGTAGATATTGCCAGTGAAGTCATTTAGGCCTGGACTTTCCTGTGTGCAAAAAATTTTAACTAAAAATTCTATTTTACTAAATCTGCTTTTTCAGGCTATCAATTCCTCCTTTAGTAACTTTTGGTAATTTGTGACTTTCAAGGATTTTGTCCATTTTAAGTTATTAAATTCACTGGCATACAATTTTTCCTAATATTTACTTTTTATGATTTTAATTCCTGGGGCAGTACGTGTAGTGATGTCTGCTCTTTCATTTCTGATACTGGTAAGTTATCTTTGCCCTTTCTTTTGTCTTTATCAATTTGATTAAAGGAATACCTTTTTTTTAATTGTTTAGAATGATTTTGTTTCATTAATTTTATCCATTTTAAATTTTATTGATTTCTGCTCTTACATTTATTAGTTTCTTCACTCTACATGTGTTGTGTCTGAATTGGTCTTCTTTTCCTAATTTCTTTTTAAAAAATACTTATTTATCTAAGTAATCTCTACACCCGATGTGGGGCTCAAACTCACGACCCTGAGATCAAGAGTCACATGCTCTTCCAACTGAGCCAGTCAGGTGCCCCTTCTTTTCCTAAATTTCTTAATGGAGAGTATTAACTTGTTCCTTTTATACCTTTCTTTTTTACTAACATAAACATTTAATTTTATAAACTTCATTCTCAGCACTGCTTCGGATGTGTCCCACAAATTTTTATGTGTTGTGATTTAGTTTTCATTTAATTCCAAATATATCCTAGCATCTCTTTTGTTTTCTCTTTGACCATGGGTTATTTTTTCTTTTTCATTCAGGCTAGAGGCTTGTCAATTTTATTGATCTTTTCAAAGAACGAGCTCTTTGATCATTGATTTTCTCTATTGCCTTTCTCTTTTAAATTTCCTTGATTCTACTCTTTATCATTTCCTTCATTCTGATTCATTTAATATTATCTTGCTCTCCTTTTTATATTTCCTTGGGTGGGATTATATTACTACCTCATTGATTTGAGATGTTTCCTCTTTCTATAAATTTTCCTCTTGGCCTTGTTCCAGGTGTTCCTCAGAAAATTTGCTATGTGTATTTATTTTCATTCAGTTCAATTTGTTTTTTCTTTAACTTTCCTTGAGGCTTCATTTAGGAAATAACCCTTAGGTTATTTGGAAGTGTGTCATTTAGTTTCCAAGTGTTTGGCAATTTTCCTGCTATCTTGCAAAATTTTCCATCCTCCCAAATGGGAAATCTGTACCCATGAAGCAATAACTTATTCCCCCACCTCCCTCTTAGCTGCTGGTAAATTCAAATCTACTTTCTATGTCTATGAATTTGCTGAAAGTAGACATTTCATAAAAGTGGAATAATAAAACGTTTTTCCTTTCATGTCTGATATTTCATTAGCACAAGGTTTTCAAGGTTCAACTATGGGATAGTCTACATTAGAAGTTCATTCTTTTTTTATGGCCAAATAATATTCCATTGTATGTATGTACCATTGTATATGTATTTTGTTTATTTGTTTGTTTGTTTATCTATTCATCTTTTGCTGGACATTTGTATTCTTTCTACCTTTTTACTGTTGTGAATAATGCTGCAGTGCACGTTGGCATTCCAGTCTGACTCCCTGTTTGAAATCTTTGGGGTACAGACAAAGGAATGGAAGTGCTGGGTCATATGATAATTCTATATTGAAATTTTGGAGGAAACATCAAACTGCTTTCCACATTTTCTTTTTACATACAGTCCATTATTATACAAGGGTTGAATTTCTCCACCAATGCTTGTTATTTTCCATTTTCTTCTTATTACAGCCATCTAATTAGGTGTGTTGTGATATCTCATTATGGCTTTGATTTTAATTTACATAATGACTAAAACGATGTTGTGCAGCTTTTCATGTACTTATTGTTCACTTGGATGTCTTTTTTGTTGATGTCCCTTGACCAGTTTTGAAATTGGGTTGTTTGTCAATTTGTTGTTGATTTTAGTAGCTCTTCATATACTCTGGATATTAAACACTTAACAATATAGGATTTGCAAATATTTTCTCCTACTCTATAGGTTGCATTTTTACTTTCTTGATAATATCCCTTGATGCACAAATGTTTTAAATTTTCATTAAATTGAATCTATTTTTTTTGTTTGTTACCTATGTTTTCAGTGCCATAGCTAAGGATCCAAAGTTATGAAGATTTACTCTTATGTTTTCTCTAAGAGTTTTTTATAGCTCCTATATTTATGAGTTTTAGTTCATTTTCTAAAAATTCATTTTGAGTTAACTTTGGCAATTGAGGTGGAGGCCCAACTTTACTTTTTAGCTTGTGGAAATCCAGTTGGCTTGTGGAAATCCAGTTGTTCCCATACAATTTGTTGAAGAGACTATTCTTTCCTCACTGAATAGACTTGACATTTTTATCAAAAACCAATTGGCCAGAGGTATACGGATTTATTTATTGACTCACAACTCTATTCCATATATTTGTATGTCTATCCTTATGCCAATATGACACTATTTTGATTGCTGAAGCTTTGTAATAAATTTTTAAATTGGGAATTGTGAATCTTCCAATTTTGTTCTTTTTCCAGATTGTTCTGGCTATGAGGGCCCCTTGCTACTCCTATGAATTTTAGGATTGTATTTTCCTTTTCTACAAATATGTCTGTTAGAACTTTGGTAGGAATAGTATTCAGTCTGTAGATCAGTTTGGATATTATTGAAATCTTATCAATATTAAGTTTGTCAATCCATGAACACAGGATGTCTTTCCATTTAACCTAGTTTGTTTCATTATACATGTTTTTCACCTTCTTAAATATGTCCCTAGGCATTTTCTTCTTTTAGATGCTATGATCAATGTAATTGCTTTTTTAATTGCCTTGTAAGATTGTTAAATGATAGTGTAAAGAAACAAAACTGATTTTGGGGTGTTGATTTGGAAACTGCAATTTTGCAGAATTAGTTTATCAGATTTAATTTTTTTGTGTGTGGGTTATCTGGGAATATAGATAGTTTTACTCCTTTCCACTCTGGAAGACTTCTATTATTTTTTTCCATGTCTAATTGCTTTGAAATTTCCAGTGCAAAGATGAATACCAGTAGTAAAAGTAGGCAACCATATCTTGTTCCTGATCTTAGGGAGAAAACTTCAGTCTTTCACCATTGACTATGTTACTGGCTGTGGTTTTCCCATAAACGTAATTTATCATGTTGAGGGAGTTCCATTCTATTACTAGTTCCCTGAGTTCTATTACCATGAAACAATGTTGGATTTTGTCAAATGCCTTCACTGTATCAACTGAGATGGTAATATTTTTCCTTTTCAGTCAGTTATTTGGTTTATTATATTAATTGATTTCCTTATGCTAAACCACACTTGTATTCCTGGAATAAATCCTATTTGTTCATGGTTGGTTTGCTCATATTTTGTTGAGGATTTTTGCATATATATTCATAGAGTATGAGTCTATAATTTTCTTTTCTTGTGATATCTTTATTTGGGTTTGCTAACAGGACAATGATGGCCTCAGAGAATAAATTAGGAGGCATTTTTTCACTTCTATTTTCTTAAAGAATTTGAGTAGGATTAGGGTTAATTCCTTTAGAAGTTTGGTAGAATTCACCAGTGAAGCCCTCTGGTCCAGGGCTTGCTTTCTTGGTAGATTTTTGATTACTGATCCAACTCTTATTGTAGGTCTATTGATATTTCTTATTTTTTCTTGAGTTAGTTTAGATAATTTGAGTGTTTCTAAAAATTTGTCCCTTTCTTCTATATTATATAATTTGCTGATATACAATTACTCTTAGTATTCTCTTATACCTTGTTTATGTCTATAAGGTTGGTAGCAATGTCCCCAATTTCATTTTTTATTTTATTTTACTTATAGTTGAACCTTGAACAACATGGGTTATACTATGCAGGTCCACTTAGGTATAATTTTTTAAAATAAATATGGTACAGTATTGAAAATGTATTTTCCTTTCCTTATGAATTTCTTAATAACATTTTCTTTTCTCTGGATGATTTTATTGTAAGAATACAGTGTATAATACATATAACATACAAAATATGTGTTAATCAACTGTTTTATGTTTTCATTTATGCTCTTCTATGTGAAGAGCAAACTATTAGTAGTAAAGTTTTTAGGAAGTCAAAAGTTGTATGTGCATTTTTTACTGTGTGGGGAGCTGGCACCTCTAATCCTTGTGTTGTTCAAGGGTCACTTGTATATGTCTGCTCTATTGTTTTGTAGTATTGTTCAAGTTCTTTATTTTTTTGAGAATGGGGTGTTGAGTTCAACTGTCATTGTAAAACTGTGTATCTATCTCCCTTTGATTCTGCTAGTTTTTGGTGTCATTTTTTAAATCCCTTGTTCTTTGATGCATAAATGTTTATAATTGTCATATTTTTCTTGGCGAATTAAACCTTTATCAATATACTTTTTTGTCTTCTGTAACAGTTTGATTTAAAAACTATTTTAAAAAATAAAATAAAATAAAATCTATTTTGTCTGATATTAGTAAAGCCACTTTGGCTCTCTTTTGATTATAATTTGTATGGTGTATCTTTTTTCCCCTCCTTTTACTTTCAGCTTTCTTTTGTCTTCAGGTCTAAAGTGAATCTCTATAGTTAGATCATGTCTTTGAACCATTCTGCCAATCTCTGCCTCTTAAGTGGAGTATTTCATCTTTTTGCATTTAAAGTAATTACTGATAAGAAAAGACTTCTGCAATTTTACTATTTCTTTTCTATGTGTCATACACCTTTTTTGTAGTTGTTCTTCTGTTCCTTCATTACTGACTTACTTTGTAACTCATTTTTTTAGTGTACTCTCTTGATTTCATCTAGTTTCTTTTTCTGTAATTGATTTTTAGTTTTTTCTTTAGCAGTTACCTTGTGTATTACAATTAACATCTTAACTTTATAATAGTCACTTGAATTGATGCCAACATTGATTCAACAGTATATAATATCTGTTGTGTTACACCTCCTTACCTCTTTTTATATTATTGTCACAAATTACATCTTTATACATTGCACGCTTATTAGCATAGCTTTATAATTACTGTTTTATGCATTTGCCTTTTAAATCATGTAGGAAAATATAAAGAGTAATTACCAACTAAGTATGTAATATTACTGGCTTTTATACTTAACTGCACAACAACCTTTACCATTGTTCTTTTTTTTTCATGTGTCTTTGTGTTAATGTCTAGAGTCCTTTCATATAAGCCTGGAGGTCCCTTTTTTTTTTAGGGCAGATCTACTAGTGACAAACTCCTCACTTTCTGTTTATCTGAGAGTGTCTTAATTTCTGCTTCATTTAGGAATAATAGTTTTTTAAAAATAAAATGCCCTGATGGTTCCAATTTTTGTGTCTGAATCACATTCTACTGTTTGCATTATATCAACAATAGGTTAAAGTTTTTCCTTGATTTTTAAAGTATCATAATTCTTAACTTAATTCTGGACATTGTAGTTAGAAACAGCAAAGAATGATATAAATAGTATTTATGCCCAGAAATGAATATGTTTCTCTTTTTATTAAGCTGTTAGAGTGGGGTATATAGGAGCTTTGGGTTAGTGCCCTGATGACCTTGCACTTACTCAAACAGGCCACATAGCCAAGGCTTCAGTGCAGCTGTTCTAGTTCTTTGCAGAATGCCCTGTGATCTTTCCAGAAAATGAGAGCATAACAAACTTGTGAGAAGCTCCTACTAGGCCATTTTTCACTTACCTCCCTATCTTCCTAGGAAGCTGTCATGAGACAGTTTCTCATTGCTACCCAGGTTCTGATGAGGTATGAAGATTTCTGGACTGTCCTCTTTAGGGTAGAGCTACAGGATTTAAAACTAATTAAGTCCACTGTGGCACAGGCTACATCTTAGCACTTGTGTTGCAACCATCTGAACATTTTTGTGCCATTATTGTCCTGTGGGACAAGGGAAACAGGATTTCTCTGCTTGGGAAACTCTTGGGTTTGATTGCTTTTTTAGTTGTTGTATGTAAGTAATAAACTATCTGAACGTAATAAGAGCTCATTGTTTTTTTACTGGAAATGATCAACCTTTCTTGACAGGATGTTAGGTCAATCTTGTCAGGAATTGAGCTGGGTTTTGTTTCCTTGTTTCTATCTTTACCTTCAGCAAGCCACAGACATTGAATAGTAGTGTACTGGTTTTACTTTGTGTTTAGAATGAGGACTAGACTTCTGGAAGGTTTTTCTCAATATTTGTGCCCCATCCTCTGCTCCACAGAAGAGATCTCTCTCCAAGCACTTTCCCTACACCAGTGGAAGGAAACAGGAAGGTTTCTGCTGCTTGTTAGTCAATTCTATGCTTGTCATGAGGACAAGGGTTTCTCTAGGTTCTCCTGGTCCAAACTCAGTATTTAGCATGATTTGCAGCATCTGGACTTTGGAGGCCAGTCTTTCTCAGCAGCATTACTTCCCTCATTTCCTGTGTTAGCCAAACTCTTTCTTATATTTGTAGAAAGTTTGGAGTGGAAAAGAGTATCTTCCCTTCTTCCCTGTATTGGTATAGCATCCTGAGCCCAAGAGAGTACCCTGTCCCCTCCCTCAGAAGCGTAGAGTTTTTGTTTCTCCCATTTCCCTGAAATAGCATACATTTTGTGATCTTTACTTAGGGGTGTATCCCTTCCTCAGAGAAAGAATGCTTAGCTCCTACCCTTCTTCCAGTGCAAATGATCCTTGCTTAAATCCTGGGAACAGGACTATTTTCTGCCCCTTCCAAATGGCTTAGGGACTTTGCTTCATATGAGAGAAAGTCCAAGAAAGGAAATGCTGTTTTATCTGTCTCCAGATGGAATCCAATCATCTCTGTATGCCTATACCACAGAGGTGGTGTTCTCTCAAGTTTCCTGCATTGAGAGCTCAACTTTCTGATGGACCCAAGAAATATTATTTTGTAATTATTCGGCCTTTTCTCAGTATTAGGTAGTATTAACATTCTCTTGAGGGTGTTTTGCACAGTAAGCTCACAGAGAAGTGATGTGATCTGAGTAACATTTT
>CM053612.1:23340493-23352860 GCA_028646535.1 Procyon lotor
ATTGTGGACATTGCTGCTATGAACACTGGGGTGCTGTGGCCCTTCTTGTCACTACATCTGTATCTTTGGGGTAAATACCCAGTCGTGCAATTGCCGGGTCATAGGGTAGTTCTATTTTTAACTTTTTGAGGAACCTCCACACTGTTTTCCCAAATGGCTGTGCCAACTTGCATTCCCACTCACAGTGTAAGAGGGTTCCTCTTTTTCCACAACCTCTCCAACGTTTGTTTCTTGCCTTGTCAATTTTTGCCATTCTAACTGGTGTAAGGTGGCATCTCAATGTGGCTTTGATTTGAATTTCCCTGATGGCTAATGATGATAAACATTCTTTCATGTGTCTGTTAGCCATTTGTATGTCTTCTTTGGAGAAGTGTCTGTTCATGTCTCTGTCCATTTTTGGACTTGATTATTAGTTTTGTGGGTGTTGAGTTTGAGAAATTCTTTCTAGATCTTGGATACCAGCTCTTTATCTGTAGTGTCATTTGCAAATGTCTTCTCCCATTCCGTGGGTTGCCTCTTTGTTTTGTTGACTATTTCCTTTGCTGTGCAGAAGACTTTTATCTTGATGAAGTCCCAAAAGTTCATTTTTGCCTTTGTTTCCTTTGCCTTTGGAGATGTGTCTTGAAAGAAGTTGCTGTGGTTGATGTCAAAGAGATTATTGCCTATGTTCTCCTCTAGGATTTTGATGGATTCCTTCCTCACATTGAGGTTGTTCATCCATTCTGAGTTTATCTTTGTGTATGGTGTAAGAGAATGGTCAAGTTTCATTCTTCGTATATAGCTGTCCAATTTTCCCAGCACTATTTATTGAAGAGACTTTTTTCTGTTGGATATTTTTTCCTACTTTGCCAAAGATTAGTTGACCATAGAGTTGACTGTTCATATGTGGACTCTCTATTCTGTTCTGTTAATCTATTTGTCTGTTTTTGTGTAAGTTTCATGCTCTCTTGGTGATCGCAGCTTTGTAATATAGCTTGAATCATTTTTTTAGATAAATATCCAGAAGTGGAATTATTGGATCATATGGTAGTTAAATTTTTCATTTTTTGAGGAAACTTCATCGTGTTTTCTGTAGAAACTGCACCTAATTTACATTCCCACCAACAGTGCCCAGGGCTTCCCTTTTCTCCACAACCTCACCAACACTTTTTATTTCTTGTCTTTCTGATAATGCCATTCTGACAGGTGTAAGGTGATATTTCATTGTGGCTTTGATTTGCTTTTCCCTGATCATCAGTCAGTCATGTTGAGCATCTTTTCATGTACCTGTTGGCCATTTGCATGTTTTCTTTGGAAAAGTGTCTATTCAGAACCCCTGCCCAGTTTTTAATTGGCCTGGTGTTTTCTGCTATTGAGTTGTATAAATTCTTTATATATTTTGAATATTAACCCCTTATGAGATACATGATTTGCAAATATTTTCTCCCATTAAGTAGGTTGCCTTTTCATTTTGTTGATGGTTTTCTTTGCTGTGCAGAAGCTTTTTAGTTTAATGTAGTCCCACTTATTCATTTCTGCTTTGCTCCCTTTGCTTTTGGTGTCAAATTCTAAAGAAATCATCACCAAGATTGATTTCAGGGAGCTTACCATTGACTGATGTTTTCTTCTCAGAGTTTTATGATTTTAGGTATTACAGTCAAGTCTTTAACCCATTTTTGAGTTAACGCTTGTGTATGGTGTAAAATAGTAGTCCAGTTTCATCCTTTTGCATGTGGCTGTCCAGTTTTCCAACACAATTTATTGCAGAGACTGTCCTTTGCCCACTGTACAGTCTTGGCTCCTTTGCTGCAAATTCATTGACTGTAGGCGTGGGTTTATTTCAGGGCTCTCTATTCTGTTCTATTGATCCAAGTGTCTGCTTTTATGCCAATATCCTACTGTTTTGATTACTATAGCTTTGAAATATACTTTCACGTCATGGAGCATGATGTCTCCAGCTTTGTTCTTCTTTCTCAAGATTGCTTGCTTTGGTTAGGGATGTATGAGTGGTTTAGTCGATTAAACGTCAGACTCTTGATTTCAGCTCAGATCATGATCTCCAGGTCCTGGGATCCAGTCCTGCATTGGGCTCCTTGCTCAGTGGGGAGCCCTTCTCCCTATGCTTGCCATTCCTCCTGCTTGTACTCTTTCTCTCTCTCTCCCTCTCTCTCTTTCTCTGTTTCTGGAAATAAATAAAATCTTTAAAAAAAAAAGATTGCTTTGGTTATTGAGGGTCTTTTGTGGTTCCATACAAATTTTATGATTATTTGTTCTATTTCTGTGAAAAATGCCATTAGAATTTTGATAGGGATTGGATTGTATGTATAGACTGCTTTCATACTATGGACACTTTAACGATATTAATTCTCCCAATCTGTGAGCACCGAATGTCTTTCCATTTGTTTGTGTCTTTTTCAGTTTCTTTCATCAATGTCTTAGTTTTCAGCATATATATCTTGTACTTCCTTGGTTAAATTTATGCCTAGGTATTTTATTCTTTTCAATACAATTGTAAATGGGATTGTTTTCCTAATTTCTCTTTACTGTTAATGTATAGAAACACAACAGATTTCTAGGTACTGATTTTATATCCTGCAACTTTACTGAATCCATTATTAGTACTGATTTTTTTGGGTGCAGTCTTTATCGATTTTTTTTCTTATGTATTAACTTTGTCTCTCCAGTTGTAACTTTATTAGACACGAAAAAATTTCTTATATAGAGTTTATATTTTCTATCACACATATCCAGCCGAAGACTGAAAGGAAAACGTGTAAACAACTATATTTTCAACTTGGACCTTGTGGTATCCTTACTCCTGGATTTTGCTTAGTTCTTCCATCATTTTCCAAGCAGATCAGAGAATTCCATATATTTCTTTATAGGAATTGGTTGATTCCCAAGATTCTTCTCAGAGAGAAGAAAGGACTGAACAGTCACTCTTGTGTTTTCTTGCCATGGATTATCTACAGCAAACCCTTCATCCTGGGACAGCTTTCTTTAGTCCAGGAGTACATAGGAGAATAAAAAAGACTTTTTACCATCATCCCAAGAAGAGTGTAATTAAGAAGGGAATCCACTTTTCAAAAACCCAAATTTTCATTCCAAAGTCTAATCGGCATTTGGATTATTCACCTTTGAATTATCCGCATCAACATTCCCATGTCACTACTAGGGGGTATCAAAGATGTGGCTATACTGTAAGTGCCAAGCACTCCTTCCAGGTTGTGGACTAGAGATCTGAGCAATGAGTACTCTTATCAGAAGAGGACATTTTGAACTGCAGCTTTTCTCCAGACTCACAAGTTTAATTCCAACCTAACAGCTGCACTGCAGTCCATGAAATATTTACATTGTTTCTTGCTAAATTATATACATTATTTAATATATCATCTATTAAATATTTACCACGTTTCCGAATATGTCATGTATTGCACTCCACTGCTCTTGTTTCTTTTAGCATTAAAATAGAAAAGACCAAGCCCTGTGGAAGCTTGGAGAAAGTGGATGTGACAGAGAAGACAGAGGAATAACAGAAAGAGAACCAGAAGGCAGCTATTTGGCAAAGGGCTCCATGTTATTTGCTCACTATTTTCTCAACTTTCCTTTTCTCTAACTAGGATTATCATTTCTCTCACTCAGAGAAGATGCTTATTTTTTCAGTAATTTATATATAAAACAATTAAATAGAAACAATTCTGGAAATAAACCATAATTATCCTCAGGAACCAAGCTGTAGGGTGGCCAGATATATAAAATTGTATAACAAAGACTTATGGTGATATCAGGAAGCAAGATACCAGCTCACCTTATTCAGAACTCTTCCCTACAAGAAATACTGACATACAACTCTCTAAGCAATGTGATGTTTCGTTCTCTTAAAAATAGGAAAACACAGATGTGTTGTCGATAGGATCTGTATGGTACTTGTGATCAGCAAGGGGTGCCAAACTATGCAACTAAGCAAACTTTGCTGCTCTGAGGGATACCAAAATAATAATAATAATAATAATAATAAATTGCTTTCCACTTGAGAACTTTAACTTGTTCATTGTTCTTTAAATTGTTCATTGTCCCCAAAGTAGGCATCATAGAGCTTGCTAATCAGCCATCAATTCTTTATGCATTGTCCCCTTCCATTGAAAGCAATATAATCTTTACTTCATGAGAGCCACACCCCTACTTAAAAGATTATATTTCCCAGCCTTCCTAGCACTTGAGGGTGGCATATGACTAAGTTCTGACCATGGAATTGGAAGTGAAAGTGTTATGTGGGACTTCTAGAGATCTTTTTATAAGTGAAAGAGCACCTGGCCTTCTTCCTTCCTTCTTCCATCATGCTTCTTGAAACCTGAAGTTGATGACCCGAACACCAGTAGCCATCTTGAACCATAACAAAGAAAAGCATATTTCTAGGAATCAAACAGTAAATAGCTGGACAAGTCTGTCTGATAACCATAGAGCTGCTGTAGCAACACTTCACTGCCAACCTCAGAGCTTATTTTACATGAAAGAGCAATAACTTCCTGTCATAGTTAAGCTACTTTGTTTTAGATTTCTACTATATGTAGCCAGACTTGATCTATACTTATACAGTAAGGATTATGTACTATTTCTCACTCATTCAACCATTTCAACTTACAGGCATTGAATGCCCTTATGTATGTCTTGTTTGCTGTCAAAATCTTTTCTGAGAACAATTACTCATATCTTAGTGGTGCAAATATACTTTTGTGGGTTATTTCAGTCATATTTAGCTATACACTCTACATGAAATGCGTCTTTGTTTTTGCTTATCTGAAGTCAGAAGATAACCCTTCTACAGTAACTATCATACATTGTATATGTATGTATATGTATATGTATAGCACTGTACTATAAGTTGGTTTTCCTCCAATTGATATTGGACTGGCTTAAAAATGGGTTAGTGTTGTCAATATTCTGAAACATATTATTGATGTCCACATCCTTAGAGCTGTCAAGGTCTTGCTGGTTAATTTTTATTTGTTGGATTGACTGGTTACTTGCAATTGCTATGCAGATACAAATGCATCAACATATTTGACTTATATACAGCTAAACTCTGAAAGTCTCATTTGTTTCACATACAAAATTGTGTGAAAATTTCCTTAAACTGCACTTCAGGTCAACAGATATTTCTTGAATGCTTATTGTATGCTATGAAATAAAAGGCAAATGGGTCTGAAATTCAACAAGTCTGAAGCTCATAAATGGAATCGAGAAAGAGAGAGAGAGAGAGACGGTGTGTGGACAATTTTGAGGGAAACATTTGAATTGAAATTAGCTTTAAATGAATGGATGCTGTAAGTGCATTCTTGCCTTGAATATAGTCATCAATACCTGTTTTAAATTTTTCTAGATTTTCTATTTTGTTTTGCTGAAGCACATTGAATCACCTCATACTGCAGCTGAGATTTCCTGAAATCTCTGCTCTCTAACATTAAAAATCTCCAAAGTACATTGCAGGTGTTTTTATAGGAAGGATATTCTTTAAAATTGACTTGAATAGATCATAAAAGCTTTTGATTAAAACTGATCATTTTACAAAGCCTCTACAAGGCTATATTTCTATACTAGCAACTTCTTTAAAAAAAATCAGGTGAATGGCATTGACCTTGACTATTTCAATATTTAAGGTGAGAAGGGCTATTTTATGTCATAAATAATCTAGATGATTGCCTGAGTTCTCTTTACAAGGCTGGACAGAGCAAAAGTGTTCTCCAGGATACATTCACAAGTAGTATACTGTTCTATAGTCAGCGAAATGCTACAATATGAGACAAAAGGATTAGCAAGAATAACAGCAATTGATAGCACTGTTTTTAGGTTTTTAAGTTTAAGGCAATCTTATTTGGTTTTGTTTAACCTAATTTTTCCATTTAGTCTGAATAAGTCAGGTTTCTTCGATGTGGAGTCAGTCTCTGTGTTTTTGCATAAGCCATTTTTGTGATTTGCTGATGTACAGACTTAATAGTTTCTGGGCTACCCATTGACATTTTGAGAATGGGAACAAACTATTAAACCATTGCACAGGGATGGTAAGGATTCTAAATCTACCTTATGTATTTGAGCACTGTACTATTCTAGAACCCTACATTACATAAAAAAGGAAGCTGATTGATGAAAATATGGATTTTGAAGTCTAAAGCCCAACCTAGTATGAACTATGTAGATGATTTGCTGTATTCCCAGCCTGATCTATTTTTTTTAATGAGGTATGAAATTGTGGGTTACTTTATTTTAAAACTGATGAAGCTGTTTGAATTAGAGCAGAGGCCTATATATTATTGACATTCTATGAACCAAAATGAGACCGAACTATCTATGGATTTCCTAAAGTGAACTGCCATTTCATTTGATTCAAGATTTTAATTGTGAGAAGAATGAAAAATGACTTTGGGGAATTATTCAGACTTCAAAAGGCATTTCTCCAAAGGGGTATCTAAAATTCAATGTCTAAAATGCACCTGAATGGTCATACTCTCATGATGATTAACCTGTTTCTTTTTATGTCCCTAGTTGTCATGTCTCTGTAGTTCCTCCTCTCCACACCAGTGTACTTTCAATTGAACCTATTTACAGTATTTTGGAGAGGATCAGAGAAGAGAGAGCTGAGTGAGGTCCAAGGTTTTAATGGAGATTTTCTTCACAGTGACTTTTTACTGATGTTTTCATGCTTGAGATTAGAAAAGAAGGAAATCAAAGGCAACTCTTTCCATAACACTATTTTTCTTCTATTCCATCCCATCTAAAAATCTTCTTAGTTCACTAATTTTAGGCAATTTAAAATCTATTTTCTAAATTGGCATTTAGGAATTAAGTATTTATATGCAAAATAATGTTTTAAGGGATTATATAGAAAATAGGAACAAAATTAAATAAAACTCAAGCTTTATCTGTTCATCCATTAGGAACAAACTGGTTTTGGAAAAAATATGAAATTAAATGATATTTAAAAGTGTAAGAAAAGCTCAATTTCACCAAAGAAATAAACCAGCTCTGGCATTCAACCAATTCCACGGGCTTCCTTGGGGACTAAGTTCTTTCTGCACATCAATGAAAGAATCAGTATTTGAGACACGAAGTAACTTTTTGGCAGACATTGAAAAAGGCACCAAATGGTCTCTGTCTTTGCTGTGATCAACTGTGAAATGAAAACCTACCACTTAAATCACTTCTACTGCAACCTGATTCGTTCTCCCTGAACACAGTACAGAATAAGTCTTAGTGCCCTCTGGCCCATGGAATTTTTCTAAAAATAGAGCCAACAATGTGAAGTTTCTGTGATTGGAACATCTTCCCAATCAGCAAGTATACTTGATATTTCAACTGTAGTTTGAAATTTAGTCTTTCAGTGATTTAGTCTGTCAGTGAGTTTCTGGTCTGCATAATGCCAACCTCATTTAAGTTGAGGTTCCACCACTAATTAGCTGTGTGGCCTTGGTAGAGTCATTTTTCTTTTACAGCCTTAATTTTCTTCACCTATAAATGAAAAAATTAAAATGGTTTTAAATGTCCCTTGCAGCTCTTAAGTTCTATGACTACGACTAATTTTTCACTATATAAAACAGTTATCCAGTAGGATTTAGACATGGTTTTAAAATGCCTACCCCACCTCCCCCCACCAACTTTCAACTATCAAACACAATTTACAAGAGGATTTAGCTACTGATCTGTAAGGTAGGGCTAGCTTTACATACCTAAGGAGTATATATCTGTCTTCATAGCACAATATGCTCTTAGGTCATACAAAGGCCCTCTACAGTGGAGCAAACCACCTGCCTGAACACTTCATGTTTGCATTCTTTGTGTTATGCTAATTTTGCCTTAATGCAACCTAATTCTTAGAGGTGGAAAGTATGGGATCCTTTTTTGAAAGAAAGCATAGTTTTAATTTGGGCTTGTGACCATGATAAAGGATTGTTCTTGTGTGGGGAAGGAAGAACTTCCACTGTCTTGTGGTCCTTCTGGCAGGACTTAGAATCAAATTGATATGAGACAGATTAACAGAATGGCCAAAATAAAATTTGATAGACATGTAATTCCAAAGACAGTGAGGCAACGTGAAGCTTATATGAGCTAAGGAGAGGGGAGGGGTCTGAGGATACAAAGGGGAGAAAGCTCATTAGCAAGAAGGTAAAAGGAGATATTTGGAAAAACAAGGTTAACCTACTACGTAGATAAGTTCCTTAGATAAAGGGTGTGTTCTTCCTAGTACAGGCTCTCTTTTCCAATGTAAATCTAGGCAGTTGTGGGGGAGGCAGAGATCTTTTCCTGCATCTGCTAGGTTTTAATTACTTTTAACTCAAAATAATCTTTATGCCAAGTGGCACATTTTGGGGAATCTCATCCTGCACCCCTTTCACTTGGTTATTAAACATAATTACGGACTTTATGACAGGACAGAGATCTTAAGAGAGGTGAAAAGTCTCTACTTGTGAAAGTGAATGCAGTCATTGGACTTTAGGAGACACTGTGAAAAGCTCTAGATGAGGGCAGCCTCTGCAAACTACATTTGAAGTCAGTGGAGCAATTCCAATGATCTGGGGAAAAGCAGGTAAGGGTACTTAGGTTGATCAAATATTATAAGTGACAAAATGCAGTATAAAATCACTAGAATACCAAAATCTTGATGAAAAACGTTATTACTTCTGTAAACCAAGATTTACTTTTACTCAGTCTATTGACAAAAAATTAGTTTTATATAGATATTTGTGAGAAAAACTGGATTCTATTAACAGAAATTCATTTAATGCCACCTTGATTACTAGAGTACCTCTATTCTGTCTGAAGTAGATAGGTTATCTCAAAGAAATGTCTCAAGATTTCAGCTACATTTTAAGAATTTGTAGTTCCCTTGTGGGGAAGTTGTCGGAGTCTCTCATTTCTTAATAAGACTATTTTCAAGATTCTGTTCTTACTAAGACTTATTAGTCCACTTCTGAGGACTAATGTGCCTCATCTCTTACCAGGATTCTATTTTTTTCCCAGTATAACATAAAAGTATTTAATATTTCCTTGTCCTTTTTTTGTCTGTTCCCTAAGTGTTTGATGTGCTAGGTTCTTCCATTAGGTGGGAAAAAGACTTGATTTTGACTGAGAGACACTGGCAGAAATTATTAATTCTTTGTGAGAAACCAAAGGTAGGCAAATATGCACCAATTGTTCTATAGCTTTGCAAATAGAAAAACAGTCGACCAAATTAAAGAGTACGCAGTGCTGTGGGAGCAACATAAACCCACTCAGTGATCCAAAATGTGGTTGTTCCCGTCCATCCTCATTTCCTGTTGGCTTCAGTGCCAGATGTTTTGGGATTTCAAGCATCTTGACATCCTCCAAATAGCTGTATGAGTAATTGAGGCATATGCTGGTGCGTGTGCGTGTGCGTGCGTTTATATATGTGCATGCATGCATGCATGTGTGTCCTGGAAAAATTCTCTTCTATCAATCCCTACATTCAAGTCTAAGAATATAGAATCTGAAAGCAGTAGAAAGGGGTTTTGTTTGAAGTCAGGCAAAGCTGGTTTAAATTTACCTACCACTTCTCATCTTTGTGACCTCAATTAGATTACCAAATGTGGTGCCTCCATTTTTTCATCTATAGAAGGGAGATAATAGTCCCAATTTTAGGGCTGTCTGAGAGTGCCTTCAACAAGAAAAGCAATTAGTAAATAGTAATTATTATATCAAAGTTTCTTGGAAGTCCTAAAGGTTTTGGAGAGACTCCCTAAAGGAGGATAATATACAAACAAACGGCATTTTCCTTATGGGTTCAATATATACTGGAATTTATATTACCGGCACACATTAGTTGGGAAAGCCAATGTAGTGCTTAAGAATGTGACCTCTGGGGGTGCCTGGGTGTCTCAGTTAAGTGTCTGCCTTTGGCTGGAGTTGTGATCTCAGGGGTTCTGGGATCAAACCCTGAATTGGGCTCCCTGCTCAGCAGGAAGTCTGCTTCTCCCTCTCCCTCTGCTCCTCTACCCTGCTCCTGCTCTCTCCATCTCTCTCCAATAAGTAAATTAAAAAATCTTTTAAAAAAATGTGATCTCTGCAATCATACAGATTAGAGTTCAAATCCTGACTGTTAGTCAGTAAAATTAGACAAATTATCTAATATCTCTGGGCTCTCAGATTTTTTTCTTAACACAATTGTGGTTATAATAGTTGCTACCTTGCTGTGTGGTGAGCATTAAATGAGCACTAAATTCATATAAGTCATTCACAGTGCATAATACATAGTAAGTATGTCATGAATGGCAGCTATTGTCATTATTGTTACTGTGTTCCTTAACAAATTAAAGAATGACAATGGTAGAAGGAACCTTAGAGGTTATCTGGTCCATGAATTGAAAACCATCCTTTTACATCTGGGGTGAATTAGCCTAAAGAAGGGAAGCGACCAGAACAAGATCAATCATTTAGTTAGTGACAAAGCTGTCTATGCAATCTAGGTTTCTTGCCCCATAGTTAGTATTCTTTCCACTCTCTTGGAGATGCTTGTGGACAGAAAGATTTTCCAAGCAGCCTTCATGAGTTGCCATGCTCATGAATTCAGCCCCTACACCACGACTTGGGAATTCTTTAAATGTTATCTTTATTATTCCCTGTCATGACAGTTGTAATTATGCCATGTTCTCTGTTCTGAGTGGCAGCTAAATGTTCCTATTTTCAGGTGGATGCTCTGGCAAGAGGCCAGTTTTGGTCATCGGTTTTATCTTCCTCATTCTCCAACCCCTTCCCCTAACATCACCAGCAAACAATTGTGTTTATGGTGACAGCCTTAGCTTTCACACGCATTTATTTTCAATTATCATATAAACTCCCTTTGGTTTTTCTCTCCCTCTCCTTCTTTCTCTATTAGTTCCCTTTGTTTTTTTTTTATAGTTCAAATTAAAAATCTATAGCCATAAAACACTTCTTCATTCATTGTTTTTTCCCCTCAAATACATTTATTTTATTTTTTCAGTGTTACAAGATTAATTGTTCATGCAACACACCCAGTGCTCCATGCAATACGCCCTCCTCAATACCCACGACCAGCTCGCCCAAACCCCGACCCCCTCCCCTCCAAAACCTTCAGTTTGTTGCTCAGAGTCCACAGGCAAGTTCATCGCCCCCTCCGATTTCCCCCATTCATCTTTCCCTTCCTTCTCACAATGTCTTCCATGTTTTTCCTTATGCTCCACAAGTAAATGAGACCATAAGATAATTGACTCTCTCTGCTTGACTTCTTTCACTCCACATAATCTCTTCCAGTCCTGTCCATGTTGATACAAAAGTTGAGTATTCATCCTTTCTGATGAAGGCATAATATTCCATTGTATATATGTACCATATCTTCTTTATCCACTCGTCTGTTGAAGGGCATCTTGGTTCTTTCCACAGTTTGGTGATTGTGGCCATTGCTGCTGTGAACATTGGGGTACATGTGGCCCTTCTTTGTAATGCATCTGCTTCTTTGGGGAAAATACCCAGTAGTGCAATTGCAGGGTCATAGGATAGCTCTATTTTTAATTTCTTGAGGAATCTCCACACTGTTTTCCAAAGTGGCTGCACCAACTTGCATTCCCACCAACAGTGGAAGAGGGTTCCCCTTTCTCCACACCCTCTCCAACATTTGTTGTTTACTGTCTTGTTGATTTTGGCCATTCTAACTAGTGTAAGGTGGTATCTCAATGTGGTTTTGATTTGAATCTTCCTGATGGCTAAAGATGATGAATATTTTTTTTCATGTGTCTGTTAGCCATTTGTATGTCTTCTTTGAAGACGTGTCTATTCATGTCTTCTGCCCATTTTTGATGTGATTATCTGTTTTGTAAGTGCTGAGTTTGAGGAGTTCTTTTTTTTAAATATTTTATTTATTTATTTGACAGAGAGAGAGAGAAATCACAAGTAGGCAGAGAGGCAGGCAGAGAGAGGGAAGCAGGCTCCCTGCTGAGCAGAGAGCCTGATGCAGGGCTTGATCCCAGGACCCTGAGATCATGACCTGAGCCAAAGGCAGAGGCTTTAACCCACTGAGCCACCCAGGCGCCCTGAGTTTGAGGAGTACTTTATAGATCTTAGATATCAGATTTTTGTCTCTAGTGTCATTTGCGAATATATTCTCCCTTTCTATGGGTTGCCTGTTTGTTTTCTTGACTGTTTCCTTCACTGTGCAGAAGTTTTTTATCTTGAGGAAGTCCCAAAAGTTCATTTTCGCTTTTGTTTCCTTTGCCTTTGGACACATGTCCTGAAAGAAGTTGCTGTGGCTGATGTCAAAGAGGTTACTGCCTATGTTCTTCTCTAGGGTTTTGATAGATTCCTGCCTCACGTTGAGGTCTTTTATCCATTTCGAGTTTATCTTTGTGTATGGTGTAAGAGAATG
>CM053612.1:23352960-23363601 GCA_028646535.1 Procyon lotor
TCTGTTTTTGTGCCAGTAATATGCTGTCTTGGTGATCACAGCTTTGTAGTAAAGCTTGAAATCAGGCAATGTGATGCCCCCAGCTTTGTTTTTCTTTTTCAACGTTTCCTTAGCAACTCGGGGTCTTTTCTGGTTCCATACAAATTTTAGGATTGTGTGTTCCAGCCCTTTGAAAAAAAACTGGAATTTTGATCGGGATGGCATTGAAAGTTTAGATTGCTCTGGGCAGTATAGACATTTTCACAGTGTTCATTCTTCCAATCCATGAGCATGGAATGCTTTTCCACCTTTTTGTGTCTTCAATTTCTTTCATGAGCATTCTGTAGTTCCTCGAGTACAGATCCTTTACCCCTTTGGTTAGGTTTATTCCCAGGTATCTTACGGTTCTTGGTGCTACAGTGAATGAAATCGATTCTCAAATTTCCCTTTCCATATTTTCATTGTTAGTGTATAGGGAAGCAACTGATTTCTGTGCATTTATTTTGTATCCTGACACATTACTTAACTGATGTATGAGTCTAGTAGTTTGGGGGTGGAGAAACAGTAGAACGCATCAGTGAATCCATAAGTTGGATTTTTGAAAGAATCAATAAGATCGATAAGCCACTGGCCAAACTAATCCAAAAGAAAAGAGAGGGAACCCTAATTAACAAAATTATGAATGAAAGGGGAGCGATTACGACTAATCCAAAAGAAATAGAAACAATCATCAAAAATTATTATCAACAGCTATATGCCAATAAGTTAAACAACTTAGAAGGAATGGATGCATTCTGGGAAACCCATAATCTTCCAAGACTGAAATAGGAAGAAATTGACAACGTGAATAGACCAATATCTAGTCATGAGATCGAAGCAGTGATCAAAAACCTCCCAAAAAACAAGAGTCCAGGACCTGACGGATTCCCTGGGGAATTCTACCAAACTTTCAGGAAGAAATAATACCTATTCTCCTGAAACTGCTTCAAAAAATAGAAACAGAAGGAAAACTTCCAGACTCTTTCTATGAGCCAGCATTACCCTGATCCTCAAACCAGGCAAAGACTTCATCAAAAAGGAGAATTTCAGACCAATATCCCTGATGAATATGGATGCCAAGATTCTCAGCAAGATACTAGCTAATGGGATCTAACAGCACATTCAAAAGATTATTCATCATGACCAGGTGGGATTTATCCCTGGGATGCAAGGGTGGTTCAACATTCGCAAATCAATCAATGTGATAGAACAAATCAATAAGAGAAGAGGGAAGAACCACATGGTCCTCTCAATTGATGCAGAAAAAGCATTGGACAAAATTCATCATCTGTTCCTGATTAAAACTCTTCAAAGTATAGGGATCGAAGGAACATTCCTCAACATCATCAAGTCTATCTGAAAAGCCTACAGCAGATATCATTCTCAATGGGGAAAAGCTGACAGCCTTCCCTTTGAGATCAGGAACACGACAACGATGTTTACTCTCACCACTCTTGTTCAACATAGTGCTAGACGTCCTGGCGACAGCAGTCAGATAACAAAACGAAATAAAAGGTATTCAAATTGGCAATGAACAGGTCAAACTATCTCTCTTCACAGATGACATGATACTTTATATGGAAAACCCAAAGGACTTCATTCATTCTTTGAAGAACAAGCTTCAGAGTTATTTGATAAGACTCTCCAAATTGCAATTTAGAATTGTTTATTTTTAATTTGTGGATTAAAAAAGTGCGATTCGGTGGATACATAGGTCCTAAATCAGAATTAAAATGATGGGACCAAATAGAAGTCCCTCCTAGAATCTTAGAGTTGGAAGAATTCTCAGAAACCATTAGTTCAACCTGTTACTCAGTAAGGAATGCTTCTTCACCTCCCCATATAACAGTCATTGAGCTTCATATGTTAAGAATTATAGTAGCAAGGACTTTTGGAGGTTTTCTAATTTAACACATTCACTTGCTAGACCAGGAGACAAGGGGCAAGAGTAAAAAATTCACTCCTCCAACTTTCTAGTTAATTGTCTAGCTTGAAATACATATATATAGGCAAAACAACAATCTTCTTCCCGTTAGATTTTTCTTTGGGGATTAAAAGAGCATTATAAATGGTTTGGGTGTCTGTTCTTTCACGAACTGATTCTGTTTCCAGAACATTTGCTAATCCTACCTAAGGTTTGGGACAAGATGGTAACAGGCTGAGGGTGAAGTCTTATGTTGATGGGATGGGTGAAAGAAGAAGGAATAAATAAAGGCATAAACGTTGAGAGTTCATGTTTCCCAAAGAAAAACAACAATTATTAGGATAAATATTTTCTTCCAATCAGTTTTCTTGGTTAGCTATTACTACAGAGCAGTGCTATTCACTAAAACTTTTTGTGATTATAGGAATGTTCTATTTCTGTGTTGTCTAATACAGTAGTCACTAGCCACATGTGGTTATTGAGGACTGAGTTTTTAATATTATCTAATTTTAATTAATTAAATTTAAATACCCACATGTGGCTAGTGGCTACCATACTGGACAGAGCAGCCCTAGAGCCTAATAGCAACAACTTTTTTATTCAGAGCAGCTAGCTCTCCATGTCTTAGGTCAAGAAATTTTTCTGAAGAAGGAATACATCTTTTCCTGATGCATTTTATGGTGAGAAAAAGTCCAGATGTTACCTCCGAGTTATCACAATATCTTAAACAAGATCTTTTCCTCTCTGAGAATAGCTCACCCATCCCCATGCCAAATTGTAGTATAAGTTGCATGGTAGGTATGTCTGAATGCAAGACTTGGATTAAGCCTGTTCTACCTTTCCTTGCAATCTCTTTTCTATTGTGTAGATTCTATCTGATATATCTCACAGAACTGTTGTGAGCATCTATAGCAGTAATTGACAGAATAATTTTATTTTATTTATTTATTTTTCAAGATTTTATTTATTTATCAGACAGAGAGAGTGAGCGCACAGGCCAGGAGACAGAGGGAGAAGAAGAAGCAGGCTCCCCGCTGAACAGGGAGCCTGATGCGGGGCTCTATCCCAGGACCCCAGGACCTTGGGACCCCAGGGTCATGACCTGAGCTGAAGGCAACCACTTAACTGACTGAGTCACCTAGGCGCACCCATTTAGAAAATTTTTAAATAAAATGCTGTGAACCAGTATAGCAGAGATTATCTGCATTTGATACATGAGAAAGCTGAAGCCTAGAAAGTGAAGCGACAGGTCACATTGATCTAAAAGTGGTAGAGCCTGGGCAAGAACACAAGCCTCCTAAACTCTTCACCAGATTTGCAATTAATGATTCTATGTATTGCAATAAAAAGTAACCTTGTAGGGGCACCTGGGTGGCTCAGTTGTTAAGCGTCTGCCTTTGGCTCAGGTCATGATCCCGGGGTCCTGGGATCGAGCCCCGCATCGGGCTCCCTACTCGGCAGGAGGCCTGCTTCTCCCGCTACCATTCCCTCTGCTTGTGTTCCCTCTCTCGCTGTGTTTCTCTCTGTCAAATAAATAAAATCTTTCAAAAAATTAAAAAAAAAGTAACCTTGTACATCCCATGTGTTTAAAATTTGCTCAGAAATGTCACCCAGCATATCACAGATCCCGTAGCCCCTTGTTAAAGTGGTTGACCAAGTTCTCAAACAGATGTTTTCTTTCCAGATTGTTTCTCTTCTGCTCAGATACAGTTCAGGCCCAAAGAGTGCATACTTCTATGGCTAACCAATGCAAAGTACATCAGAAATTAATACATTATGCACATAGGGCTTGGCATCAACCAGAGTTCCCCTTCCTCCTCACCACCGCTACCATTTTTTCAAACCAAGTTGAACACAGTTGCAACACTTCCAGAAGCTCTCAGCCATCTTCTTTAGCCCATAAACTTGGTTAAGTGGTCTGAAACAAACAAATCCAGCCCCTATGGAAAATTTGAAGGAAAGAGTCTCTTTAGTGGGTCTCAATTTACCGCGTAGTGCTTTGTTCTGGTACAAAGCAAGAACCACTGAATGCTTTAAAGGATTCTTTTTTCCTCTCTTTACGTGTGTCACCATTGCTGTAGCATTAGTACCAAATAATTGTGCTGTCTTTGGGGAAAATTTGTTGACAACAGAGTCAGTTCTCAAACATCTCCTTTCTTTTCTGATTCCATTTGTCTTCACTGGAATAAATTTTTGTACCTTTTAACACACCTTTAATTTGGTATTTATCCAACCTCTAAATTTAGGGTACTTGCCATGCTGTTGTCAGATTGGATTCCCCTTTCATCAACCGGGCTACAGATTTTATTGCAGTAGTTCTTAAAACATGGTCCCATATGACACCCACATCAAAATCACCTGAGGGGAGGGCTTCACAGAAGGCAGGTTTCTGAACCATACTCCAGGTGATTCTCATGCACAGTGAGGCTTGAGAGCCACTGCTTTGAGGAAAGCCTACTCTTCACAGAGCAATCTTCTAGATCTAGGGCAAATGAAAAGGACAATAGGAAAGTATAATTTCTTAGATACCTGAGAAGTTATAGTCATCTGACTATGACTCATAGTATCTTATTTTCAAATTTAAATTAATTTACAACAGTAACCAAATAACTAGAAGAGAGTGAAAGAAATTTTGGCAGAGCCAAACATTTTCAGCTAAAATAAGCACATAACATCTCTATGCAGTTAATCCAATTTATTGCTACACAAATGACTATAAAAATTCCAGATCCAGGATCCTATCGTATAATAGTAGATAATTTTTCATCAGCATTACTAACTTCATAAATAAAATATTACAGGTACCCACTATATAAAAGGTACACAGTTTGGCACTGCAGTTCTGGGCTGAGTAGTGGGTCCTAAGGAAGTGTTGGTGAGAAAAGGTTCATGTTTTATACTAAGATTTACCTGAAAATAGAATATCATCAACCTAAATTTTTATCCATTAACCCTAAACTCTCCCAATCTCCCAATTCCTCCAGGAACTGTTATTCCAACAAGGCCAGGGCAGAGAAGATGAATACCTGAGTGTGTGTGTGTGTGTGTGTGTGTAGCAAAGTAAAGATAACAGATCTATGCATCTTAAGGTAGCAAATCCGATGAATTTTTAAACATAACCCTACAGGGTTTGCATAAGTCTGATATCTGATACTTCAGAAGCAAATAAATCCAATGCTTACTATATTCTATATGGATGTGAAGGAACAGATGTAAAACCAATTTACCCATTATCATTTCAAATATTTATGAGTAGAAATAATTTTGAAAGAAGTTAACTTGTGCCTACATGTATCTGTTATGAGTGAAATTATCATTACCTTCTGGGAATTAAACATATTTACTCTCCATTATCATTTGAATGCTTGATGTACATGGTGCAGGAAAAACAATCAAGACTATTTTAGTCCAGAATAAGACTCAACACAGCTAGGATAAGAAAATAAGATGACACTCTCCATATTTGAGAGTCCCCTTGTTTATGGGTACCTTTATATAACAGCACTTATTTTCAACTGAGTCAGAGCAGGATGCCAGCCAAGCTGGGTGACATCATAGAATTAGACTTTATTCTACCTATCGATGATACTCCAGTCTAGTTGGAAAGATAAAAAAATTCCTATGGCAAAAATTTGATGTCTACAGGACAAATTATAAGCAAAAACAAATTCATATAATGCCCACCATATATAAGTCCTAGAGAAAGCATTGCTCCCGATGCTAAATGTTTGAAGAGGTTATTCTAGAAGGGCTTCCTGGAAGCCCAACCAGAAACTTCATACCTATATGCTAAACACACAGGATACAGTAGTGGACATACTAAACTTAAGTTCTGACTTTACAGACCTTAATCTAGTGAAGAAGACAGATGCTCAATAAATAAAATAGGTGTGAAGAATATTACATATAGGAAGTACAGGTGATATGGTGGTTCGAACCCAGTTTTGAAACCTGGGAAGGCCTCTCTGAAGAAGTGAAGGCCCTGAGGCACAAGTGAGCATAATGTGTCCAAGGAACTGACAGAAAACCAGTCAGTTTGGAGCAAACAGTTTGAGGCAGAAATAGAAAAAAAAAAATGAGACTAGAGAGACACATGAATTAAAGTGAGAAGAGGATGTGGGATTTAACGTAGCATCTTAAAGTGAAAATTAAATCTATAAAATGGGATTAAATGGAATTAAAAGGATCTTTTCTTATTCAGTGACCCAGAATTAAATGCAGATATCAAGATTTTTCGCTTCCTCCTGTTTTATTCTATTAAGTTATTTATGCAAGAGAAACTAGATCCATCTGTGATTCATCAAAGAAATTTGAGAAAGAAATTTGAAAGATCCATCAAAGAAAGGATTGCTGACATTAACTAATGTCTAGATTTTTAGCTGCTTCAATTTTCACATGATTTCAATCTGTTCTGGAAGTTAAGTGTTTTAGGGTCTTCAATATTGTTTTGTCAATACATTAGTACTATCATTTCAAATTATAACATTTCCAAATTTTTAGGTACAGGGTGCAAATACAGTCACGTAAAACAATGTAATAATTGAATGAAGAAAATGGGAATGTTTTTGACATCCAGAGTGTAATGCATTCCATCATTCATCTTTAGAGACCATTTAGCCAAGACAAGAAAGCTCAGCTGTAAAGACCTGCACATGCTGACATCATCATGTACACTTGACAAAAGACATTTCAGCAGCACATTTGACTCTGTAAATATTTTTAATCACTTTGAGGAGATATAGCTAAATCCTATAGACCTCACTATGTGCTAAAAAAAAAATTGGTGGTAGGGGGAGAGATAGGATGTTTGTAGCAGAGGTTTTACAGATTTATTTGCTTCCAAGACAGGTAAGCAAGAGTACTCAAGCCTGAGTTATTTCTCACAGGATAAGTGGTTGAATCAACAATGGGCCCAATTTGAGAACAATTCCACTTTTAAGCTGGAAACTGCTGCAAAGGCACCAAAAATTAGAAGTTCCAAAAGCACCTGGGTTAGCAGAATAAGTATCATAATTCAAGCATATGACCCTTGGATCACTCTATGCTATACTTTACCCTATGTCTTTTGTGCATGTCTTATTAAAAGATATTATAGAGCAAAGCATTGAAAAACTTCTGGGATTTGTTGATGCAAGTAATAATTATTTCATTTACTTCTTTCTAGTGATTATTGATCTACATATCTTTTTAGATATGACTTAGGTCTGTTTCTTTAACATTTCATAGGAAAATAGACTGATCTCTCTTTAGCTCCTCTGTGATCATAATTCACATGACCTAAGCCACATAGCTAGTGGGAACTTTAGCATCTTGTTGTTGGAGAAGGTGGGGGCATCTGCAGCCTAAAGGTATAGGACCTGTAGGAAAGGAACTTGGTTCATAAAAGTGCACATTAGACATAAGAATATGGGAGAACTGGCTGTGATTCAGTCAAGATTTGGTATTAGAGGAAGTGTAATATCAACAGTAAGTCATAGTAGCTAGCTTGCAAGTATGACAAAGATGACAGACAGCAGTGCCATGATTCTGGTGTGTTATTTCATCCTCAGTATCTAGTTAGTTACTAGAGGACATGGAATGCATGTGACTACCCCAGGGAAATGTAGTACTAAACAAAGAAAGTAAGGCATATAGATTTCAGACAAATTCTGGCCCCCAGCAGCTGGTGGTTTGCGACTATTATGATCAAGGTACTTCTCACCATAGTCAGAGCTACGTAGCTTGGACTAAACAAGGTATGGGGTATGGGAGAGGACGTCAGGGGCTCTAGCTACAGAGGTCTATATAAATGGATAGACCATGCTACTCTAAGTACTTGCTATATCCAAAGTGGTACAGTATAAAAAGTAATACTTTGCATAGAGGGTTTCAGGCTTTTTGTCCTACTGACCTTAACCACACTGAACCAACTGTTTAGAACAGATCAGAAATCAATTTGTCTCTGGACAAAAGGGAGAGTTACCAGACCTTATAGGGCAGAAGAACTGTTAGATAGAGGCAATCTAAAATGGACAGTGACTAATGAGTCAGTCAGATAATCAAATAGTCTCTTGGGTAACTTGAATATGAGCCATATACCTTAGCACTTCTAATCATTCACCAGCATTCTTTTGTGTCTCTTTTCATTCTGTCCCCTCAACTTGGAACATCTTTTAATCTCCTCCCCTATTGGTAAAATCCTAAACCTTTAGGGCTTATTTAAAAATGTTATCTCCTCTGTGAAGCCTTTTGTGAACCTTCAGGTAGGTTTAGTACCATCTTTTTTTCTTTGCTTTTTTGACTTCTTCCCATGGTCTCCAAATAACTTGAAGGCAGAATTGATCTCTTACCTACTCTTGTTCCTCAATGCTTAACACGGTGTTAAATTAATAATACTAAGAACTAACCTTTATTTTAATATATAAAAATATATTAGTATACTATGCCAGAAACTATTATAAACACTTTAAATATATTAACTCATTTAATCTTCACAATAACTCTATCATGTAGTTAACTGCTATTATAGATAAGAAAACCAAGGCACAGAGGTAGACTTGACCCTAGGTCACACAGCTTATATGTGGCAGGCAAGATTCAAATTCAAGCAGTGCAGGGGCACCTGGGTGGCTCAGTGAGTTAGTGTCCAACTCTTGATTTTGACTCAGATCATGATCTCAGGGTTATAAGATCCAGCCCCTCATCCAGCTCACAGGCTGGGCATGGAGCCTGTTTGGGATTCTCTCTATCTCCCTCTGCTCCTCCTCCCACTCAGAAAGAAAGAAAGAAAGAGAGAGAGAGAGAGAGAGAGAGAGAGAGAGAGAGAGAGAAAGAAAGAAAGAAAGAAAGAAAGAAAGAAAGAAAGAAAGAAAGAAAGAAAGAAAGAAAGAAGAAAGAAAGGGAAGGGAAGGGAAGGGAAGGGAAGGGAAGGGAAGGGAAGGGAAGGGAAGGGAAGGGAAGGGTAAGGAAGGGAAGGGAAGGAAGAGAGAAAAGAGAAAAGAAAAAAGAAAAAAAAAAAGGAACATGAAATTCAGGCAATCTGGCTCCAGATTAGCAAGTGTTCAACAGATATTTGTAGAAGGCAATGAAATGTAACAATAGAAAGCAAACTTAGATTTTGGAATTTCTCTTTTTACAGATGGGGAAAATGATACCTGGGAAGTCAGCAAAGAAAGGGTTAGCTAGTTAGTGGCAAAAAGGAAGTTATAATTTGGAATTTACATTTTTTTATTTTCACTGCTCGATGTTGCTCTCCTCAAAGGCTATCTCTAAGATAGTTTAAAAATAATTTCCAAGAATCTATCAAAATTATCTCTTATTGTCTGACTGAATTCAGTTCTCTTTATCTGAGTCAAATATGGCAAAAAAGGACAAGGAAAGAGATAACCTCTATTTGTAAAAGGGAGGTCCTTAAGTCTTCACTCTACTATTTATTATGTACGTTATTATTTATATACAGGTAAGGCCACTTCTTAAATCATTAAGAATCATTAAAATCATCCATTTTCAAGAGATCATTATACTAATTTCCATGCATCCACGGTAATGGAAGGTTCTCAAATCTCTAACTTGTCCCCATAACAGCCATTACTCTATGCCGTGTCCTATTTTTAATAGAGTCTTCTCCATGAACTTTCATGTATATTCTCTAATTGTTTCTTCTATATTTTTCTTTTTTTCCTCTTCCTTCCACTCCTAGACTTGTGCATTCCCCTAAAATGCCAATCCCAGGAACCTTAGTGTTCTCTTCACTTTCTTCTGAATTTGACATTTGTCATCCATAGATAACAAGAGTCATTTTTCATGCTAAAGTGATTGGGTTGGCAGAAAGTTTTCTCCTTCGTGTGCAAAACTGACCAAATGAATTATTTTCTTTCTCTACTTCAAAAGAGGTTGAAAGTGAGTGAATCTCCTTGTCTTGAAAAACCAATGGGTTGTCCTGATAGACATATATTTCTTGTTAAAGGCTGGCTGACTTTCAGAGCCTAAATGTGTATGTGTAGTGATTTTTTTCTGCTCTTTTGCAGGTAGAAACAAGATAGTAGAATTTTACTGTGCTCTAGAAAAAGCAATAAACCCTTCTTCAAACTTCAGAAGCTAGCACAGTAAAAGGAACTCTGCACCAGTAGGATATTTTCCCTTCAAAATAACAAAGCAGAACACAAAGTAAGCCAAAGCGTATTAACAGAAAAAGGACTTCAGTTATCTTTGATAACTGAACTCCAGAAATGACTTACTTAAAAAGAGTTCCTCAGAATGGCTTGACATCTATAGACAAATCATTTGTCATCAACTTGTATTCTCCTCTCTCCTCACAGTCCTGCATCAGAGCTTGAGAAAACCGAAAGGGACATACTCAGATGGACAGTATTCCATCTAGAACCAGAAAAGTCTTCTACATTGACTATTATGTTAACTTTCCAACTTACCTCAGAAAATTGTGGTTTAATTGTCTCTTTCTATTTTCCTTTTTTTTATTTGACTTCTCCTCAGTGAGAGTATAGAACTGTTTACCTAAAGACCTCGGGATCTAGCAACATAGGAAGCAAGTTGTTATTACCAAGCTGGTTGGAGGTCATTTGGGGCACAGTGATGTTTATTATTGAGTATCTCACAGCCATCACCTATCAAAATATATCTTTCACATAGAATTCTCTGCCACAATAAATTTAGATGGTGCATATTCTAGAATAGGAATCACAACAGTGTCACTTCTTGAC
>CM053612.1:23363701-23380693 GCA_028646535.1 Procyon lotor
AACAGTGATGTTTATTATTGAGTATCTCACAGCCATCACCTATCAAAATATATCTTTCACATAGAATTCTCTGCCACAATAAATTTAGATGGTGCATATTCTAGAATAGGAATCACAACAGTGTCACTTCTTGACATTACTGAGTAATTTACAATGCGTAGAGATGATTTTAATATAAGTCCCAACAGAGACCTCGTGTAGGAAGCTCAAAGCTATTCTGACAAAGCAGTAGCTAATGCTAGCAGAGCAGACTGAGGCACTTTGAAAAACCCAAAAGCTCTTTCCATATTCAGCCACTAGGAAAAAAGTTTAGAAAAGCTTCACTGCTGAATCTCTTCATTTTATATAGTTGCTCAAACTTTAGAAACTTCATAGACCATAATCCATTAAAACAGCACCTATTACATCAAGTTCAAATTGCCTAATTTGCTATTAAAACCCTGAGGTAAAAGGATTGGATCTCTTCCATTTTCCATAAAGCTGATTTGTAAAACTGAAAAAAAAAGAATCCATGAGACAATCTGGTGGATCACTCACTATTCCTGATCTGTGTTCTCTTACATTCTTAGCCTTACCTCTGTATCTGATTAGAAAGGTTAGCTCAGGTCCTCCTCTCTTGCAAAGAAATCATTGTATATTACAAGATTTTACTTTCATTGTTATTTTTCAGTCCAGTTCAAGGTTAAAGAAAATGGTACTGTAAGCCCAAATTTTGTCACCCACCTACCTTTTCAAATGCAATTGTGTGTTACTACAAATTAGTACTGTTTTTCTGAATTCTGTGTGGGAAAAATTTAGACAATCTTTTAAAGATATGCAATAAACCAAGCTTGAATTCAGACAATCTTTTAAGAAATGTACAACATACCCTAACTACTTGAATGGACATCAGTGTTTTTTGTTAAAGTGCAGACATAGCATTTTACAACTATTTTTATCATTTCTATTCCTGGTATTTTACAGTCAGGACCATTTCAGTCAACTTCAGCACTATCCAAAAAAATCAGACACAGTGCAATGTTTCACAAATAGGGAGCCATGTATAAGTCCTGAGGCACAAAGTTTAAAGGATTTCAACAATGACTTATTAAGCAGAATCTTGGGTTCTATTATATAGTCCATATTCATATGCTAAGAGCAAGGGTTGTTCTGCCTCATTGGTCTTAATCTACATTAACCCTATAAAACTAAATTCTCCCACAGGTTTCAGTGCAGTCCCAATGTGATAAAAACTTCCTGAAAGCTTTTCCAGCAAAGCTCATCTTTATATTACTGCCACCTCCCCTACTTAGCCTCAGTTAACTCCTATTAATCCTCCAATACACTTATTGTATTATCACCCTATGAAGTCTTCCCTGGTTGTTCCACGCATACTTCCTCTGCTAGGCTCTGAAACTACTATATATAACTATATTATATTACATAGTTCAGTGCTTATCACAAATTTCCAATAGAATGTTTTTGTCAGTAAACAAGAATAAATGTGAACTTCCCAAGAGTCTGGATGAATTAGAACAAGGTGGATTCACCCTAGTATGAAACTTCTGAAAATCTAATGTTTTATCTTATAAAAATATGGATAAATGTTTTAGACTATACCATTATATATGTTTATTATAATTTATAATGTTATTTAAATTTCTCATTAATGAAATTGTAGCTTAAAAGTATTTCTAATATTCAGCCAGTGGTTTTGTGTTCCCTTTTTAAAACTATTTTTAAAATTATCATATACATTCAGTTTGAGGGGTACCTTTTTAGATCCTCCAATGACAAAACAATATTTGTTACAAAATAAGAATATTCTGTAAAAGACAACACAATACTGAGGAGAAAATTTATAGCATTAAACACATGTACTAGAAATAAAAGATCTCAAATCAATGACATCAGCTTCCAAGAAAAACTAAAAAAAAAGAAGGGCAAATTAAACCCAAAGTAAACAGAAGAAAACAAATAATAAATATTAGAGAAGAAATCAATGAAATAGAAAACAGAGATGGAGAAAATCAATGAAACTGAACTGGGTTTTTGTTTTGTTTTGTTGTTTATTTTATTTTATTTTATTTTATTTTTTTATTAATATATAATGTATTATTTGCCCCAGGGGTACAGGTCTGTGAATCATTAGTCTTAATACAATTCACAGCACTCACTATAGCACAGTCCCTCCCCAGTGTCCATCACCCAGCCACTCTGTCCCTCCCCCCTACCCCCAGCAGCCCTCAGTTTTTTTCCTGAGATTAAGAGTCTCTTATGGTTTGTTTCTCTCCCTGATCCCATCTTGTTTGATTTTTTTCCCTCCCTACCCACCATGAACCCCCACCCTGCCTCTCATATTCCTCATATCAGAGAGATCATATGATAGTTTGAACTGGGGTTTTTTTTTTTAGTTCAAAAAAATTGATAAACATTTAACCAAAATATTCAGGAAAAAAAAGAACACAATTTATCAATATTATGAGAAAGATGGCATGACCAGAAATTTTACAGATATTAAAATAAGAAAACATGAAGGACTTTATGACAATAAATTTTAAAACTTAGATGAAATAGATGAATTCCTTGAAAGACACAAGCTAGCAAAAATGACTCATGGAGTAGTGCAAAACAATAAATCTTGTAACACTGAAAAAAATAAATAAATAAAATTTAAAATGTTACATATTAAAAAAGAAAAAAATTAAAAAAAAATAACTCATGGAAAAATAGAAAACCTGAATAGCCTCATATCTATTAACAAAATTGAATTTATAGTTAAAGATCTTCTGACAAGAAAAATCACAAGCCCCATATGGTTTCACTGGTGAATTCTACCAAATATTTAAAAAAAATATAATACCGGGTGCCAAGGTGACTTAGTCGGTTAAGTGTCTATCTTCAGCTCAGGTCATGATCCCAGGGTCCTGGAATCCCCTGGGGTCCTGGTTCCCCACATTGAGCTCTCTGCTCAGTGGGGAGTCTGTTTCTCCCTCACAATCTCCCTTTCCTCCTCTCTCCCGCTTGTGTGTGTGCTCTCTCTTTCTCTCAAATAAATAAATTTTAAAAATCTTAAAAAAAAAGATATAATACTAATTTTCTAAAAACTCTTCCAGGAAATCATAGAAGATAAATTATCTCTCAATCCATTCTATGAGACCAGCATTATCCTAAGACCAAAACCAGGTGAAAACATTACAAGAAAACTATGTCCCAATAATCTTCATGAATATAGATGCAAAAATAATATATATTTTTTTAAGAGAGAGAGCATGTGAGAAAGCAGGGGTGGCAGGGGCAGAGGGAGAGGGAGAGAGAATTTTGAGCAGGCTCCACGTGACGCCTGATCCAGTGCTTGATCTCACCACCCAAAGATCATGACCTGAACTGAAATCAAGAGTCAGATGCTTAAGAGACCGACCCACCCAGGTATCCCAATGCAAAAATAATTCTTAAAAAATTTTAGTAAATTACATCAAATAATATTTTAAAAGAATAATATGTCATAGTCCAATACAGCCCAAACCTGAACATCATTATGCTTGAATAGAAACATATTTGCTATACTATTTCCACTGCAAAAAGATGACTTTTCCTAAGCCTAATGTTGGGTTTCCTGACACATACAAGTGTTCTAGTCCTCAAGAGTTTATCATTCACTTTATCTGGGAGAAGAAAGGAAGGAAGGAAGGAAGGAAGGAAGGAAGGAAGGAAGGAAGGAAGGAAGGAAGGAAGGAAGGAAGGAAGGAAGGAAGGAAGGAAAGAAGGAAGGAAGGGAAGAAGGAATTTTTTTCCTGTTCACCACAAGTTCAAGAGATACCATTTGGAGTATATGTGAAAAGTCTGAAGTGACTTCTTTTAAAAAATTGAGAAAAAAGGAGTAGATAAAAAAATCCTTTAACCATTCTTCCAACCATAGAACTATGTTCAAACCTATACCATGGCAAACAGCTAGAACAGTAATAACAACTAAAATTATTTGACCATTTACTATTTCCCAACGTCCTAAGCACTTTACATGTAATTTGATCCCAACAACTTACTGTATTAGGTAATGTTATCATTCCCATTTAACAGAAGAGAAAATAGAAACTGAGGATCACATGGGTTAAAACAGATACCCATCACAACTCAGTACTAAGATGAAGCAGAACAAAGGATTGAGCCTAGTTAAGAATCTGTGCTCTTAACCCCTATAGTTGACCAATACATTATAATAAGAATTCAATAAATCAGAACTCTACTAACTAAAGCCCTTAGGTAAATGCCTCTTTTATGAGAAAGAAGCACATTGTAATATTAAAGCTCATGTCATAGGCTTTGTTTAAACAAAAATTTCTAGAAAATGGGCCTCTTAAAAAAAAAAGAAAAGAAAGAAAGAAAAGAAAATGGCCTTTGTCCTGCAAAATTCTTAGTCAATGAAGATTTAGTGGTTACTAGACTTTACTAAGGGGATAAAATACTTTGACCAGTTAGAAAAATAGCCACTAACCAAAGAGTAAAACAAACATGTTTTTGTTGCTATTTTTAACCCTCAGGTCACTAGAATATTCAGTTAACTAGAACCACTCTTTTTATGTAGTCTATTTAACTGAGGTTTTCCTATAGCCTGACATTTATACATATATATATATATATATATATATATTTCTTATATATATATAAGAAATATATATATATTTCTTTTGTGTGTGTGTGTGTGTGTGTGTTATGTTAGTCACCATATAGTACATCATTAGTTTTTGGAGTAGTGTTCCATAATTCATTGTTTGCATATAACACCCAGTGCTCCATGCAATGCATTCCCTCCTTAATGTATCACCAGGCTCATCCAACCCTCAAACCCCCCCTTCTAAAACCCTCAGTCTGTTTTTCTGGCTTCCTAACTGAACGCTTTCCATTATTTATCTGAATGAAGAACACAGCTGACAAATTTCCTTCAGAAATAAGGTAGACATGTGCTATGTAATGAAACAGACATGATATATTTCTAATGAAATAAAATACATGTGAAGATTATGTATAAAATGGTCATTATTCAATAGAGGCTACTGCTTACTGATGTATCCTGCCACTTCTAAAATTTAAATTCTTTTTTTAAAATTTAAACTTTTCTGAGCAGAAAAGAGAAATTATTTATTTATTGATGAATACTGATCATCTATTGATTCATCTACTGAGATTGTTCATCTATTCATAAAAATTCTGAATCTCAAATAAAAGAGTTAAAAATATTCAGAGCAAGTATCCATAAGAGAATTATTCAATGTGATATAAAAGATAATTTAATAAACACTTGGTATAATAATGTAACTGGTGGCACTTGGGTACTGAAGTGTGAAGAAGCACTAAAATTGGGTTGTTAAAAGTCCAAAAGCTTGATGAGATGATTCACAATTGGCATTTGAACTAATGAGAAGATTGTGGAAAGGCAACATTATCAACTTGAAATGAATTCGCTTGTCTTTCTAAGACACTTACTATCAAAGTACAGTCTAGCTGGTGACAAAATAGCTCATATGTGGTCTGGAAAAGTGACTTGGCAAAAATATCAGGCAAGATATCTTTCATAAAACACATATACATACATGAACGTGCTCAGTTCACCTAAAATAATCTCATAATAAGTCTCATATGATGATCTAAAAAAAATCTGCCTTGAGATTAAGAACTTTGATGACTCATCTCTCTATGTAGTCTACCTTCTCTTGGAAAATCACCGGGCCACATTTTTCTTAGAAAGTATAACTGAGGGCATTGTGAGAAAGAAATGAAGGGTGAATGGGGGGAAATCGGAGGGGGCAATGAACCATGAGAGACTGTGGACTCTGAGCAACAAACTGAGGGTCTTGGAGGGGAGGAAGTGAGGGGTTGGGCGAGCCTGGTGGTGGGTATTGAGGAGAGCATGTATTGCATGGTGCACTGGGTGTGGTGCATGAACAATGAATCTTGTAACACGGAAAAAATAAAATAAAAGTGGGGGAAAAAAAAGAAAATATAACTGATCATATATGTTAGTACTCTATTTCTCTTTCTCTCCCTTCACCTTCATTCCGCCCCCCATGCTGCTTTTATTTTATTCAAAAATGGTAGTTTGCATAAGGATTTAGGGAAAAGATTATCCAGTATTATTGTTCTTCAGGTCATGCTCCTGAGTAAGCCTCAAAATCATTGTAATAACAAGAAAAAATATACAACATAAGGAGAAAGCCAGACTTTTATATATGGGGTGGTGTGTGTGTGTGTGTGTGTGTGTGTGTGTAAAGGGGGCCACAGAATATTATATATATGTGCATAAATTCAGAGAGGCAATGCCGTAAAACCACCTACTGAATCTACAATGTCATTTACTTCCCTATATTCTTTTTGAATATATTACTTTTGTGTGAACAGATACAGATGACACTTTTGGTTTTTTGTTTTTTGTTTTTTTTAAATATTTTATTTATTTGACAGAAGCACAGCGAGAGAGGGAACACAAGCAGAGGGAATGGTAGCGGGAGAAGCAGGCTTCCTGCTGAGCAGGGAGCCCGACGCGGGGCTCGATCCCAGGACCCTGGGATCATGACCTGAGCCGAAGGCAGACGCTTAACGACTGAGCCACCCAGGCGCCCTGACACTTTTGGTTTAAAAAAAAACCCACAAAAATAGATAAACACATGCATGGTCACAGAAATGTTCAGGTCAACCTAATTTTATCCACTAGTATTTGACTGGCTACTTTGTGTGCCCAATGAAGAGTTTATCATTCGGTCATTCAGAAGCATTCATCTAGTCCGATTTTTTCCTAATCTAATTACTACCAAATTTTGTTTTAAAATCTATCTATTTTGAATCTATTCTATGATATTAGAAACCGCTGAGCTGTACACTTCCAATAGGTGAATTGTATGATATATAGATTATTTTCTCAATAAAGGTGTTATTTAAAAATCTATTCTGTAAACATTATGGCCACTATTTATTGAGTATTTATCCTATACTAAGTGCTTTGCATAGGTTGAGTCTTCTAATGTGACAGTTATAACCAACTTATGGGTCAAGTTTATAACTCCAGTTTCACAGACAAAGAAATCAAGGCTTAAAAACATTAACTAACTTGCCTAAGGATACATAGCTAATAAGTGATGGATTCAGGATTCCACCCGAGTTTGTTTGACCTCTAAGTCCTCATCCCTTTCACATCACCAGAGGCTGCTTCTGGGCCTGTCTGCCTATCTAACAGAAGTAAACTGGACCTGATGATTTCTTCAAGTTGCTTGGAGTTTAAATTTATGATCTTCTAAACATTTCCTCCAATTCTTTAGATGGTTCTGGCTTTCTGATTATAGCTAAAGGTCTGAAGGAAGAATGATAACTTAGAAAAGTCCTGATTTCCCTGGTTCTGGGAGATGGATTCCAACCCAGTCTTCAAGAAGGGGATATCAAGTCCTACAGTAACACTCAATAAGTATTTTTCACTTAAGCCTCACAAATGTCAATGCAGAAAGAGTTATTTTTAAATTTTGTTTTTTTATTTATTATTTATTTGTTTGTTTATTTTTGAGAGAGAGAGGGGGAGAGAGAGAGAGAAAGAATGAGTGGGGGTAGGGGCAGAAGGAGAAGGAGAAACAAGGTTCCCTGGGAACCTGATGCAGGGCTCAATCCCAGGACGCTGGGATCATGACCTGAGACCAAGACAGAATCTTAACTGACTGAGCCACCTAGGTACCTCAGAAACATTTCTGACTCAACTACCTCCTTAGAACTTGCCATAAGTGTAGGTTTTGCTGTTGTTGTTTCTTTTTCCTGGATACTTCTTTTCCCACCAGCTTGATTCATCTTGACAATTATCTTTATCTAGATATATCCATTATTTTGTTTTCAGCTAGGAATTCAGGGATGCCTAAAAGATGGTATCTGATGCAAGGTTTGACTAGGTAATGGGCCAAGGACTTCTCAACACTGTGACACTATTGTGGACACATAGTCAGGACCCTTGATAGTTTCCCATGACCAAGTCAAATTACCGAGTCTTCCTGTCCAGGTACAAAAGGGGAAGAAAAGGCCGAGGAACTCAAAAGCTTCAAGTCAAGTATCTGATTGCCACTGGGGATGATAGCAACAATAAAAGACATAGGAAATTAAAGTTACTTTCAAGCTTTACTTTCAAATTTTAGATATTTTCAAATCTACCGCTGCTGCTACTTCACTAATTCAAGACGAACATTCCCTCTCACTGAAGCTACTGTCACAGTTTCCTACTTGAATTCACTGTTATTTTCTTGGTACCTACAGACCATTCATTCTTCCCACAGCATTAACCACAGTTTCAGCATCTTTCTGGATGTCTAATAGAAACAAGTTCAAAGTAGCAATCTCAAATTTTTTAAGTAAACTCTACCCTCAGTGTGGGTTTCAAACTCACAACCATGAGATCAAGAGTCATATGCTCTATGGACTGAGCCAGCTAGGCACCCTCAGCACTCTTGATTTTTACCTCCCTCCAACCCAATCCTTCCCCAGTCTTCCCCATTGCAGATAATGCCACTCCTGTACAATTGCTGATACCAGAAATCTGGGTGTCATAGACACCCAACATCTAATCCATTACTAAGTCAATATTTCACTCCAAAATATACCCAGAATGCAACCATTTCTCTCCACTTCTACCACTATCATCCTAAACTGGATCACTATCATCTGTCATCCGAACCTCTGTGATAACCTCCTAACTGGTCTCAGTGTTCCATTTGCACCACTCCCCACAATCTGTAGTAGTCAGTGATATTTTTTGAACTTACATCACTGTTTTCTCATGAAGCACTTGCTATGCTCCACTCACATTAATATCCCTGCTGTTCTTAGAACTAGCATCCTCTGTGCTTTAGGGACTTGTAGTTCTCTTCTACCTGACTGGCATATTCATCTCTCAACTCTTGGCATTATCGGCTCCATTTAATCCCTCTGGTCTCAGTTCATGTATCATCTTCTCAAACATTTCCTTGATTATTTAGCATTCTCTGCCATTGATAATTTCCTTTGAAGCACATGTCACTTATCACTATTAAAAGTTCACATTTACTTGTGTGATAATTCGATCACCCTCCCCTCACCTCCACACATACTGCCATGAGTCTCTTGTTTACCATTATATCCACAGTTTTTTATCCTAGGGCCTAGAACATGGTAGGTCTTTAATAAATATTTTTTGAAGTAAATACACTGCCTGTATATTCATTCTACCATAGGAAAAAAGTACCATGGTGAGGCTAGAGGCAACAGAGAGGGGGAATGGAAGGTCCAGACAAGTAATCTCTGTGAAGTCATCCATCTGAGCTTCTAGAATTCTCTGGGAGGACACATCTTACTCATCAATTTCCTTTAGTGCCAATAATCTTTAGAGCCTGCTAGACTCTGTTACTTTGAGGTAACTCATGCTGAGGATACACAACTAAATTTTTATGAGAAGACACGATTAAAATGTATCTAATTTATCTTTTTATAACACATTTATTTATCTTCTAACTCCCTTATTCTTCTCAGACAAAGTGACTCTCAGCAAGAACAAAAGCTCAAGAAACAGCAGGTCTAAAGCACAGACACAGCTGAGGATATAGGCCTGATTCTATACCATGAGATTTCGACAGCCTAAAGGGTCCTGGAACACAGGGGAGTGAATTCCTTGGTGAGCATTAAGTGCTGAATCAACCCTGGCCAGTTTACCCAAATTCAGGAGATAAAAACAGAACTTGGTAATTCAGAAAGGAAGGCCTATCTGTATCACGAAAGTGCCCCAAGTCCAGACTATTTTCAAATGTATATTTTGTCACTTTTAGGGTCTATAGTAACTTGATTAGATATGCTTTTTGATAGACAGGAGTTATTTATAATAATACCTCAAACATGATTGTTATTGGATGAGGTAGGCAGGAGCCAGATCTCAGTTTAACTTCCATGCCATACTAATCTTATACCCTTTCTGAAAATTACAGGCCCTCACTGAAGGATTTTTAGCAGAGAAATGATGAGATCAAACTTTAGATCATGTTTTATATAAAGCTCAGTTCGGGAACAGTGAGAAGGGTGGATTGGAGAGGAAAGAACACATAGCGATGTTTATAATTAGGAGGCTATTTTCATATTCTTATGAGAAAAATGATTACTACCTGAAACTGTGCTATTAGGAATGGAGAAGAGGGGACAGATTTCGGATGTAGAAATAACTGAAACTGCATATAAGAAGGTTGGTGTGGGAGACGAGCAAAGGGGCAAAAATCAAAGGTGCTTTGTAGGTTTCTTGTTTGGGGGAGTAGGTGGATGGCAGGGCCATTTCTCAGCACTCGAAGGCCACAGGAGGAGGAGCAGGTTCAGATGAGAAGATCCTTTGGGATCTATGGAACCTGATGCTGGTGATATATAACAGAGAAAAAAGTGACGTGCCATTTGGATTGAATTACAGCTCTTCCCTTCTAACTTTCCCCCGTGGAATTATAGGATTAGAGTCTCCTGCCCGGGAGACACCGAGCAGGTGCTCCAAGAGAGTTGTTGATTTGATTTGCATACCGCAGACCTCAGGCCACCCGCCACGGCCACCTGGGCAGGAAGACTGGGGAGGAAGGGGGTGTTCATCCAGCCTGACAGAGCAGGGCTGGAGTCTGCAAATTATCCCCGCTGTCAGCGAAATTCCTGGAGCTGCTCAGCAGATGCCTGGAAAGAAGGTGGACCTATACCATTTGCAGAGGCGGCTTGGTTGTCATGACTGCGCCTTGTGCTGTGGCAAAGCTGCCTCTCCCCAGCTCCCTCCCTTGTTTCCTTCTCTGGAACGGCGGCGGCGCGACGGCCAAGACACATCTGTGGCCCTGAAAGAAAAATGAGTCGAGTAAAGACGAAGGAGCTAGCTATTTCTTCACTGGAAATTTAAATAATAGGCAAAGCAGCTCTTCAATGCTGTACCCAATTACAGTACAGCCCAATCAGCTGCCATTTGTTGGAGTAAATGGACTATTTAGGGTGTGTTTTAAAATAGGGCTTGCATCTCCTCCTAAGATGATTTTTACCGTACAATGGTGCCATATTGTTGCTGTATTTAAACCACTCATTTGGAGTGTGCAGGGACTGTGACAGCAACTCAAGGAAAAACTTTCCACTTGCCACTTTACCACACGTCCTTCCTAAGGGCAGATGCCGTTCAGTGGTCTGAACAGACAAAAGGGTTCATGCCTACAGCCATCCCATTGTTCTTGACACTGAAGGTAGCCTTTCCACAGAAAAACAGGTTTCCTTGAATGGCTTGAACTTCGAGACCCAAGAGATGGCTTTGGTGACCCCATGCAAGACTGCAAAGAATGCAAACCCCACCAGAAGGAAGGCAGTGTCTGTTTTGGAATGGTTGGGCGATTTTTCACACCCGGGAACTGCATCTTTACCAAGGAAGGATTGAGTCCCATTTAATAGACACTAAAAGGTTATAAGCCTTGGGGGCGAGGGGGAGACTTAAATCCTAGCCCTGGATCTGATGCTAACTGGCTGGACAACCTTGGACAAGTTACCTTGTCTCTCTGGATCTCTGTTTTCCCGCCTGATGGTCCGTGTTCCTCCTAGAAGTATCCTAGATTCTATTCCTAATCCTATGCTGAGGCAGATGCCTACATCTGTTGACTTTTCACTTCCTGTTAGGAGGATGGCACGTGAAAGTAAAACCCTATCCTGCACTCCTGCCCCACTCTACCCCCTCCCCACCAAGATCGTCTGGTCTGGCTGATTGCCAGACCCATTACTTCTGTCTTATTGAGCATATTTCCGTAGTGTCCCTGTTCAGTTTGTGGGGCCACATGAGCACTGTTTCTTTTCTTTTTTTTTTTTTTTAAAGATTTTATTTATTTATTTTTGACAGAGAGAGAGAGAGAGAGAGAGAGAGAGATCACAAATAGGCAGAGAGGCAGGCAGAGAGTGAGGGGGGGAAGCAGGCTCCCTGCTGAGCAGAGAGCCTGATGCGGGGCTTGATCCCAGGACCCTGAGATCATGACCTGAGCTGAAGGCAGAGGCTTTAACCCACTGAGCCACCCAGGCGCCCCTGAGCACTGTTTTCTAAGGGACTCTTTCACAAGGAAGATACAAGTGGAAACTTGTCTATAAATGAAGATGGGAGCCATGGTGGCCAGACTTCTTCAAGAGCTATTTAAAAATCTACTGGTTTAAGTGCTTTGCTCTCCAGTACTTATAGCTATTGAAATAGAAAGTCACTTCATAAGGAGGTTGGGACGATTTGCCTTGAATTAAAATGACAGCATTCGGGTTCACCTTGGCACTCCAAAACATCGATCTTTTTCAATGCTTGCTTTCAAAATATATGTAGCTTTTGAACATTTTTTTTTTCCGGAATAGCTCTAACAGTGACAATATGCATTCAATTAGTGGGTCGGAGAATGCCTAAATATTAATAGTATATCTTAAGAGGTTTTTAGGAAGTCAATAATCTTTTAACATTTCGGGAATCTCGGATATTTCAGCTGTTTGGAAACAGTGCTACATTGTTTCTCCTCTACTTCAGTTTTTTTTTTTTTTAAGGTTTTATTTATTTGAGAGAGAGAGAGAGAGACAGTGAGAGAGGGAACACAAGCAGGGGAAGCGGGAGAGGGAGAAGCAGGCTTCCTGCTGAGCAGGAAGCCCGACACTGGGCTCGATCCCAGGACCCTGGGATCATGATCTGAGCCGAACGCAGACACTTAACGACTGAGCCACCCAGAGGCCCCTCTCCTCTACTTCAGTTACCCAGCCTCAAGAACATTCACCCAGAGTCTTCTAATTGCTTAGCTTCCAGAGCTGCTATGGTAGCCAATCAGTGTTACGTTACAGAAAACGAAATGTTCTTCTGTTTTGAGAAAGCCAATTTCAAATTTTTTCAGAGTCCATTCTTTTTTGCATTGTATTTCCTCCATGTTATTTTAGATAACAATTTGATTTAAATAATATTGCGCGCTGGGGACTACAGCATGGATTTCGAATGCTCGGCTGCTCTACTCTGGATTAATTCCCTCATTCAACAATAACCCATTTCCTGCCTCTTTAGCAAGCATTTTTAAATATCTTCATTTAGCTTTCTATTGAAGAAGGGGGGATGGGGTGAAGGGAGCACTCAAAGAGAGTTCTTTAACAAAGAAAGGTTGTTGGAGAGAGAGAAAGAGAAGATTTAAACTGCACTATGAAATGGAAGTGCTCTGAAAATAAGAGGCAGAGCATTTCAATTTTCTTCTGGTCTATAGAAAATCGACCAAAACGCAAAATGACATTATTTGAGTCTAGGCAGGAAGGAAGATTATCAAAACTACCGCTTGTAGGTGTACATTTATTAGTATGAAATTGACCTGCTATATTCAGATGGAAACTTGTAGCTCTGATGGGGAAGGGACTTCAGATACATGCTAATCATTTGCCTGAGCCCTTGAAAGAATCCCCCAGGCAGCTCTTCTTGAGGGTTTGCACTTGTCTCACATACCGTGTACTTTGAAACATATTAAATTCTCTCTAGCCCATAATTACAGGAAGCAGCCAACTGCTTAACTTTGGTGCGTTTGGCCACAAATTGATGTCTTTTTAATAGATACATCTGTTAAAGAACATAGACTATTCAGGAGACCATAGATGAGAACCTCATTTACAAAATAAATCTTAGTTTGGGGCCTTAGGGATTAAGATGGGGGTGAAGGGATTTGTGGGTACCAATGACTACAACCTAGAAAGCAATCTGGCTGGAAAAGGCAGCAGGCTAGAAAAAGGAGAAGTGTCTTTTTTTGCTTTCTTTCCAGGTTATTTCACGGTCAGATTCCATTAGACTCTCTATTGATGCATGAGTATTTTTATGTTGAGCAGCTAGGTGGATAATTTTCTTCTCCTATCATCTTATTCTGATAATCCTATCAGTTGGAAGGATCTCCATGCTGTTCTGTGCCCCAACCTTAAGCAGTTGATATTTTGTCAACTTACATGCAGCAAAGGAATTCCTGTTAGGACAAATCTTGGGTTTCCATGTAATGAGGTTATAGTAAAACATATCTGGATCTTCAGGTCCTTTCTCTGGCCAGCTCGAATGTTGGTATTTGAGATTCTCAAGGTACTAACCCCTTCCCTTCCTAGCATACCTTTTCTTGGTCTGTCCCATCGGCAGACAATGCCTTTACGCTGCACATGGCAGGTCCCACGGGATGCCGCTTCAAGCACTCAGATTGTTGTTTCCTTCCATTCTTCTCTCCTCGAGCCCTGACACTAACCATACATACAGTCCTCTCTCCAAATAAAAACTTACTTTCAACTAGGCTCTTGTTGTAGCTAACAAAAAAGAAAAGGACCTGGTAGCGCTCACTAATCTGAAATAACTATATTATGCCTGAATTTGCAGTGTAAATTATGCATTTGTATATCTCTAAAGGTGGTATTTCGTATATTGATGTGTGTGGATTGGGGGCCTTGGGAGGGTTGGGGGAAAGACTTCCTACCACTCTTCATATTCAGTTCTTATTCTGCCTATATGTGATCGCAGCTTTGTTGCAGGCCAAATAGTTTCTGAAAATGACAAGTCCATGATAAATTCTATTTGCCAAGCTGAATTATAGAGTGTGGACTGGGGTATATAATGGGACTAAGCCTTTGATTGATTTTCCACTACATACACTATTTCTCCCTGATTTCTTTTCCAGAGTTTATAAAATGGAGGGATCCCAGATGCTTTTGCCTTTCCTCTTATTCAATTTTCGATTTTGATTCCTAGACACCAACAAATGGCTCTAGGATATAAGTTCCAGAAGTTTTTAACTTCAACCCCTCCCAGAAAAAAAAGAGGAAAACGTAAGAAGACAAAGAAAGAATGTAGCTGTGCTTTCTAGGAAAAGCAGATCCATTTATATTTGCATTATGTATATAATTTTAAAAGTCAATTTCTCTCTGACCTGGAACAGTAGCATAATAATCTTAGTGTAGGTAGTAAGGATATGTCATCTGTTCAGTTGTTGGAGTCAAGCATAGTTGATGCTTTCCATTTATCTATCTTGGGGATCTGCCACTTAAAAAGGATATGAAAAGATGGAATAGAATATTAATACCAAAAAGGAAAGTTCACAGATGTGAACCTGCTTTGAAGTCATCATTTTTCCAGGTTTCCCAAATATGTCAACAATCATTTTCTTTACTTTTCCACTGCGCTCTTTACCCCTCCTCCTCATATATACCTAACTGCCTCTTCTTATATCTTTTAGGGGACGTTTTTAAAGTATACTTGACACACAATGTTACATTAGTTTCAGATGTACAACTTAGTGATTTGACAAATTTATGCGTGATGCTATTCACCACAAGTATAACTACCATCTGCCCATTGCTTCTTCTCATCTTGACCCACACCTTACAAGCAGTGCACAATATATTTGGAACTTTTTTTTTGTCTAAACAGAGCCGATAGCCTAGATATAGTATGGCTATTAAGGATAATTTCTCTATAGAGAGATCTGATGCTCTCCTATCTGGAAGGGAAAATTTCCATATAGGCTTTTATATGTTGTAATACAAAGTACTCTTACCTGCTCCTTTGTCTCTAAAGTAAACAGATCTATTTCCAATCATCAATATAAAATAATAGCCTACCAATCCTTGTTTTTTTCTTTCAAGTATTTATTTATTTATTTGTTTGTTTGAGAGAGAGCAGGGTGGGGAGGGGTAGAAGGTGAGGGAGAGAAACTAAAGCAGATTCCACACTGAATGCAGAGCCCACTTCGGTCTCAATCCCATACCCCAAGATCATGACCTGAGCCAAAACCAAGAGTTGGACACCCAATCGACTGTACCACCCAGGTGCCCCTAATCTGTTTGCCTTTGTTTTTTTAAAAAGACAGTATGACCTCCAAATTATGTGAGAGAAGTAATTTTCAGGAAAATTACAGAGAAATGCTATTCATTCTCTTTTCTCTTCTAGATACTTATAGTAATCATTTCTTATTTGCTCCCCTGCTTCTTTTCCCCCATCCTAATAGGACTGAATTTCTCAGTCATGAGATTTGGGTGGGATTGACTCTACCCACTTCCAGTTACAGCTCCAAGAGGACCTTAATTGGCTTAAGCTAATTGGTGTATCCTCTTCCTATGGAGACAATATTTTTGGCCCAGAGATGAATATATGAAAAAATTGAACTATTTATATTTGAAGAAACACTTGCTTAGAGTTTCTGAAGAAGAAAATTTCCTCTCACTTCAATGGAAGATACATAAAAAGATGTTCTCTCTCACACACTAAATATGAACAAAGAAGTTTATAAACCCAAGAGATACAGGCAGCCATCTTTAGATTTAGAATGAGTCAGCTTTAGAATGAAGTTGACATCATGGAAAGAAAAGTAGAGAGTCAGAAATAAAAGGAATATTCCTTTGTTGTTGACCTACTAGATCAATCCTTGCCTGAAGCATAGCCTACCTCTAGAATGTAAGTTATGTGTGCCTATAATGTATCTATTTTTAAACCAATGAGAACTCTATTGTTCTTGTTACCTCCAACTGAAAATAAATTAACTGAAACAGTACTCTAAGGTGAATTATAAATAAACTTGGAACAGAAGCATATAACCACACAGGCTTTTCTCCTTCATGGTCAGCTTCACTGAGATTGAATTTAATCAATCAATGAGCACAACTTTTATCAAGGGTCTTTATTCTTTAAATTATAATATGAAGATCCTTTTACATTTGCTATAAAAATGTCCCTTAAAGATATTATTTATTTTATATTCAGTCTTCTTTATATTAGATCTCACAGAAGAAGGTTCTTTTAGAATTTAACAGCACAATAATCCATATCTTTCTTGAAGGATTACTGTATAATCTCTTGTCTCGTAATATGAACTATGTCATTCAGCAGGTTTATCTTTGTGTGGTGACTATTAAGAAGATCTAAGCCAAATAAGAGTAATTGTATAGCATCTTAATAGGGTTCCCTGCTTCCAATCTTGATGAACTTTAACTTATACTCAACACAGCAGCCAGAGCTCTTTT
>CM053612.1:23381193-23401242 GCA_028646535.1 Procyon lotor
ATCCTTTTAATGTACCGTTGGATCCTATTGGCTAGTATTTTGGTGAGAAGATCTAATAGTTTTAAATCTCTATGCCCCTAACAAGGGAACAGCCAATTATAAAAGCCAATTAATATCAAAATCAAAGAAACACATTGACAATAATATAATAACAGTAGGGGACTTTAACATCCCCCTTTACTGAAATGGACAGATCATCTAAGCAAATGATCAACAAGGAAATAGACTTTAAATGACACACTCGACCAGATGGACATCACAGACCTCTTCAGAACATTCCATCCCAAAGCAACAGAATACACATTCTTCTCTAGTGCTTATGGAACATTCTCCAGAATGGATCACATCCTGGGTCACAAATCAGGTCTCAACTAGTACCAAAAGACTGGGATCATTCCCTGCATATTTTCAGACCACAATGCTTTGAAACTAGAACTCAACCACAAAAGGAAAGTTGGAAAGAACTCAAATACCTGGAGGCTAAAGAGCATCCTACTAAAGAATGAATGGGTCAACCAGGAAATGAATGAAGAATTTAGACATTCATGCAAACAAATGAAAACACAACTCTTAAAAGTCTTTGGGATACAAGAAAGGCAGTCCTGAGAGGAAAGTATATAGCAATACAAGCCTTTCTCAAGAAACAAGAAAAGGTCTCAAGTACACAACCTAACCCTACACGTAAAGGAGCGGGAGAAGAACAGCAAAGAAAGCCTAAACCCAGCAGGAGAAGAGAAATAATAAAGATCAGAGCAGAAATCAATAAAATAAAAACCAAAAGAACAATAGAACAAATCAATGAAAATAGGAGCTGGTTCTTTGAAAGAATTAATAAGATTGATTATTATTAATCATTATTAATAATTATTAATTATTAACCCTGTGAATGCTATTATTAACCCTGTGAATGTTAATTAATTATATTAATATAATTATTAATTATCTTAATTATATATTATATATAAAACATATAATTAATATAATTATTAATATAATTAATTATTAATTAATTAAGTTAATAATTATTAACCCTGGCCAGACTTATCAAAAAGAAGAGAGAAAGGACTCAAATTAATAAAATCATGAATGAAAGAGGAGAGATTAAAACCAATACCAAAGAAATAAAAACAATTATAAGAACAAATTACCAGCAAATATACACCAGCGAATTTGATATTCTGGAAGAAATGGATGCCTTCCTAGATACTAATAAACTACTAAAACTGAGCCAAGAATAGAAACCTTAAACAGACCCATAACCAGTAAAGAGATTGAAGCAGTCATCAAATATCTCCCAACAAATAAGAGCCCAGCGCCAGGCGGCTTCCCAGGGAAATTTTACCAAACATTTAGGGATGAATTAATACCTATTCTCCTGAAACTGTTCAAAAAAGTGGAATAGAAGGAAAACTTCCAAACTCCTTTCATGAGGCCAGCATCACCTTGATCCCAAAATCAGATGAAGGACCCTTCAAAAAGGAGAATTACAGACCAATATCCCTGATGAACACGGATGCAAAAATCCTCACTGAAATGCTAGCCATTAGGATCCAACAGTACATTAAAAAGAATATTTATCATGACCAAGTGGGATTTATTCGAGGGCTACAAGGTTGGTTCAACATCTGCAAATCAATCAATATGATACAACACATTAATAAAAGAAAGAATATGATACTCTCAAGAGATGCTGAAAAAGCATTTGACAAAGTACAGCATCCTTTCTTGATCAAAACTCTTCACAGTGTAGGGATAGAGGGTACATAACTCACTATCATCAAAGCCATCTATGAAAAATCCACAGCGAATATCATTCTCAATGGGAAAAAAATGAGAGCTTTTCCCCTAAAGTCAGGAACACAGCAGTGCTGTCCACTATCACCACTACTATTCAACATAGTACTAGAAGTCCTGGCCTCAGCAGTCAGACAACAGAAAAAAATAAAAGGCATCTTAATCAGCAAAGAAGAAGTCAAACTCTCACTCTTTGCAGATGATGATACTTTATATGGAAAACCTAAAAGACTCCACTCGAAAACTGTTAGAACTCTTACAGGAATTCAGTAGTGTCAGGATATAAAATCAATGCACATAAATCAGTTGCATTTCTATACACGAACAGCAAGACAGAAGAAAGAGAAATTAAGGAGTCAATCCCATTTACAACTGCACCCAAAACTGTAAGATACCTAGGAATAAACCTAACCAAAGAAGGAAAGAATCTGTACTCAGAAAACTATGAAGTACACATGAAAGAAATTGAGGAAGACACAAACAATGGAAAAACATTCCATGCTCATGGATTGGAAGAACAAATATTGTGAAAATGTCTATGCTACCTAAAGCAATCTACACGTTTAATGCAATCCCTATCAAAATACCATCAATTTATTTCAAAGAAATGGAACAAATAATCGCAAAATTTATATGGAACCAGAAAAGACCCTGAATAGCCAGAGGAATGTTGAAAAAGATAACCAAAGTTGGCAGCATCACAATTCCAGACTTCAAGCTGTATTACAAAGCTATAATCATCGAGACAGTATGGTACTGGCACAAAAACAGACACATAGATCAATGGAACAGAATAGAGAGCCCAGAAATGGACCCTCAACTCTATGGTCAACTAATCTTTGACAAAGCAGGAAAGAATGTCCAATGGAAAAAGACAACCTCTTCAACAAATGATATTGGGAAAACTGGACAGCCACATGCAGAAGAATGAAACTGGACCATTTCCTTATACCACACACAAAAATAGACACAAAATGGATCAAAGATCTCAATGTGAGACAGGAATCCATTAAAATCTTTGAGGAGAACACAAGCAGCAACCTCTTTGACCTCAACCAGAGCTATTTCTTCCTAGAAACATCACCAAAGGCAAGAGAAGCAAAAGCAAAAATGAACTATTAGGACTTCATCAGGATCAAAAGCTTTTGCAGAGCAAAAGAAACAGTCAACAAAACCAAAAGACAACTGACAGAATGGGAGAAGATATTTGCAAATGATCTCTCAGATAAATGGCTAGCATCCAAAATCTATAAAGAACTTCTTAAACTCAACACCTGAAGAGCAAATAATCCAATCAAGAAATGGGCAGAAGACATGAATAGACAGTTCTGCAAAGAAGACATCCAGATGACCAACAGACACATGAAAAAGTGCTCCACATCACTCGGCATCAGGGAAATACAAATCAAAACCACGGTAAGATACCGCCTCACACCAGTCAGAATGGCTAAAATTAACAAGTCAGGAAATGACAGATGTTGGCAAGGATGTTGGCGGAGTAGGGGGAACCCTCCTACACTGTTGGTGGGAATGCAAGCTGGTACAGCCACTCTGGAAAACAGTATGAAGGTTCTTCAAAAAGTTGAAAATAGAGCTACACTATGACCCAGCATTCACACTACTGGATATTTATACTAAAGATACAAATGTAGTGATCCAAAGGGGCACATGCACCCAAATGTTTATAGCAGCAATGTCCACAATAGCCAACGTATGGAAAGAACCTAGATGTCCATCACAGATGAATGGATAAAGAAGAAAGAAAGTATATATATATATATATATATATATATATATATATATATATACACACACACACACACACACACACACACACACATATACACATAATGGAATACTATGCAGCCGTCAAATAACCTGAAATCTCGCCATTTGTAACGATGTGGATGGAACTAGAGGGTATTATGTTAAGCAAAATAAGTCAATCAGAGAAAGATAATTATCATATGATCCGTCTGATATGAGGAATTTGAGAGGCAGGGCAGGGGGTCATGGGGAGAAGGGATGGAAAAAATGAAACAAGAGGAGACTGGGAAGAGAGACAAACCATAAGAGACTCTTGATCTCAGGAAACAAACTGAGGGTTGCTGCATGGTGGGGGAGGAGGGATAGGGTGGCTGGGTTGTGGACTTTGGGGAGGGTATGTGCTATGGTGAGCGCTGTGAAATGTGTAAGCCTGATGATTGACAGACATGTACCCTGGGGAAAATAATACATTATATGTTAATAAATAAAATGAAATAGAAAAGAAAAAATAAAATAAAAAACACAAAAAATAAGTGTTTTCATTAATGTGAAGAAAAAAGAACCCTGTGCACTATTGGTGGTAATGTAAATTGGTGAAACCATTGTGGAAAACAGCATGGAGGTGCCTCACAAAACTAAAAATAGAACTACCGTCTGATCCAGTAATTCCACTATTGGCTATTTACGCAAAGAAAATGAAAACACTGCATGGAGCACTGGGTGTGGTGCATAATCAATGAATCTTGGAACACTGAAAAAATAAAATTAAATTAAAAAAAGAAAACACTAATTTTTTTAAAGATTTTATTTATTTACTTGACAAGAGGGGGGGAGGTGGGAGAGGAAGAATCAGGCTTCCCGCTGAGCAGAGAGCCCGATGTGGGGCTGCATCCCAGGACTTTGGGATCATGACCTGAGCCGAAGGCAGCTGCTTAACAACTGAGCCACCCAGGCACCCCAGAAAACATTAATTTTAAAGACATATGCATCTCTATGTTGATTGTAGCATTATGTATAATAGTCAAGATATAGAAGCAACCCAAGTGTCCATTGATAGATGAATGGATAAAGACGTGGTACACACACACACACACACACACACACACACACACACACACACACCGGAATATTCAGTCATAAAAAATAATGAGACCTTGCCATTTGTGACAACATAGATGGACCTAGAAAGTATTATGCTAAGTGAAATACGTCAGATTGAGAAAGACAAATAACATATGATTTCATTCACTAGTGGAATCTAAAACACAATATGAATAAACAAAGAAACAAACACAAAGCAGAAACAGACCCTTAAGTACAAAGAACAGATTGGTTGTTGCTGAGGGGGATGGAGGAGAAGGGAAATATGAGTGAAGAAGAGTAGGAGATACAGGCTTCCAGTTACAGAATGAATAGGTCATGGGGATAAAAGGTACAGCACAGGGAATATAGCCAATAATATTGTAATAGTGTTGTACAGTGCCAGATGGTAGCTACACTAGTGGTGAACATAGCATAACCTAGAGATGAATTGAATCACTGTGCTGTATACCTGAAACTAATATAGCATGGTGTATCAAATATAGTGAAATTTAAAAAAAACTGGATTTTCTTTTTTTTTTTTAAAGATTTTATTTATTTATCTGACACACAAAGAGAGAGATCACAAGTAGGCAGAGAGGCAGGCAGAGAGAGAGGGGGAAGCAGGCTCCCCGCTGAGCAGAGAGCCCGATGCGGGGCTCAATCCCAGGATCCTGAGATCATGACCTGAGCTGAAGGCAGAGGCTTTAACCCACTGAGCCACCCAGGTGCCCCAAAAAACTGGATTTTCAATCAACCCAGAATTCACATTTATATGTAACATGAGGTAGGGCTCATTTCATTTTTTCCACGTAGCTATCAAGTTGATCCAGCAATATTATTTCTAAAAAAATCATTTCTCTATGTTCTGTTATGCCAACTTTTTCATAAACAAGTGCTTTACGTGTGAGGGATTGTTTCTGGACTTTGTCTCTCCTGTTTCATTTGCCTATTTCATATCCTGGTGCTAAGACCACAGTGTCTAACTTACTATAAGCTTACAATAACCCTTTAACATCTGGTAATGTGATTCCATCATCTTTATTTTTATGATTGTCTTGCCTATTTTTACCCTTTGCATTTGTGTAAATAATTTAGAATGAGTGTCAAATTCCATAAGAATACTACTGGAGTTTTTGAGGAAAACATTAAAGCTATACATGATTTTTGGGAGAATTACCATTTTGACAAATTTGAGCCTTCAAATCCATTAATATGATTTGTCCCTCCATTTTTTTTATAAATTTTTCTCTCAATAATGTTTTAGAGTTTTCTATAGAGAGGTCTTTCTAGTTTTTTATTGGATGTATTCCTAGTTATTTGGTACTTTTGATGCTACCATTAATTGTATTATTTCAAAGTTACCATTTTCTAATTACCTATTGTTATATGGAAATACAATAGATTTTTCTTATATTGATATTATATCTTAAGACCTTGTTAAATTCAGTTATTAAATTTAGCACTTACCTCTAGATTTCTTTGGATTTTCTATGCATGTACTCGTATTTTCTGCAAATAATGTTAATTTTATTTCCTGCCATATCGGTCTGCATAGTTTTTTATTTAATTTGTTTTTTAAATTTTTAATTTTTCCATGCTTTGCTGCACTGACTGGGAACTTCAGCACAATTTTAAATAAAGGTGTTTATAGTTGGTTTTCTTGCATCATTCCTGATCTCAAGAGGAAGACTTTTAATATTTAACAATTAAGTATAATGTGTGGTATAAGTTTCTGTAAATATCTTTTATTAGATTATGGCAGTTCCCCTAGTATGTGCATTTTGTTAATGGACATTAATAGACATTGGATTTTATTGATCACAGTTTTTATACAATTTTTGAGATATATTTTTAATTATTCTCTTTATGTGGAAGATGACTGATTAATTTTTAATGTTAAACCAACCTTATATTCCTGTAATAGAATCAAGCTTTCATGGTATATTATCGCTTTTATAGGTCACTAAATTCAGTTTCGTAACATTTTGTGTTTTTTCACTCCTTACATGAGAAAGATAGGTCCATGTTTTCTTCTTGTGATAATCTTTTTCACATTGTAGTCGCAAAGTTAAACTGGCCTTCTAAAACAAAGTGGGTAGTATTCCCTTTTTCTCTTCTAAGAGTTTGCGTAATATTGGTTTTAATTTTATCCTCTAATGCTTAATAGAATTCAATAGTGAAATTCTATGGGCTTAGAATTGTTTTTGTAAGAAGGTTTTAAGTTCTGGATCCAATTTCTTTATTTTAGGTGTATGTCTATTCAGAACATCTATTTATTCTGTTGGCTTCTTTAAATGGTGTTTTCCCAGGAATTTGTCTCTCTCATTTACATTTACCAATTTTAGGTTTAATCTAGGACAGTGGCTTTAAGGAAAAATGGAAATCCAAGACAGGGAGAAATGTAAAGCAATGTTATATAATATGTTACAATGCCAACCATCATTTCTAAACAAACCATCAATAGGCACAGAAAAATTGTTCACCAAGCCTGTTCATTTATGCAGGGCATTTCTAGAAATGGTTCAAGAACGTGCAACTTAAGGTAATGTTTGCAAGGGGAGGAGAATAGTTTATCTGGTCAGACTCTTCCAATTCTTGCTGTTCAAGGGTTTCAAATGGAGAGGCACTACATGCACTTTGAAAATACATCTGTTTGAAGCATTTAATGACAGTGATAGAAAACTGACATCATCTCACTGTGTGTAAAGTTGGTCTTTTCTATTGGAGCCAATATGTCACCAAGCATTGCTTTAGTTTTTGTGTGTATGTGTGTGCACAAAAAATTGGAATTAAATAAATGAGCTAAGTGACCTTTGGAAAAAAAAAATTACAACATCTGATCCCTGTGTAGTAAACCAGATCCCCTGTTGAAAAGCATATTTCATCCAATATATGGAAGTGGAGAGTGTTTCAATGCAGGCAGCACTCCAACCCAGAGGGATACAAAATGATGTCATTGAGAGTTTCTGTTAAACACTTTAATTTATTCTGATAATATTTGTATTTTAAATTAAGAGTATTTGGTTCACTTAAGTTTAATGTAATTACTAATGTATTTGTGTTTATTTACCTTCTTACTGTTGGTTTTCTAGTGATTATTAAAAATTAAAAAAATTATTCTGAATTAATAATTTATTGTTTTATTCTACCCTTATATTGGCATACTGGTTATAATTCTTTTCCTATTCTTTTACTGGTACCCTGGAAATAATAGCATGCATCCTTAACTTATTTAAGTATACTCTAAACTAGTATTTTTTTTAAAGATTTAATTTTCTTTACTTTTCTTTATTTTTTTAGAGAGAGCAAGTGAGTGGGGGGAGGGACAAAAGAAGAGAGAATCTCAGTCACCTCACCTAGCACAGAGCCTGACACAGGGCTCAGTCCCATGACCTAGAGATCATAACCTGAACCAAAACCAAGAGCTAGATGCTCAATCAACTGAACCACCCAGGCGCCCCTCTAAATTGTTATTTTTACCACTTTCTGGACAATGAAAGATTCTTAGAGCACTTTAAATCAGATCATCTCTTCCTCTTATGCTATTTTTGGTGTATATTTTAATTATACATATATATTACATATGTTATATATAACACATGACATATATAACATACATATAATATATGTATCATACAATCAACACTCATTTATATTTATCCATGTATTTACTCATTTCCTTGCTCTTCATTACTTCTTGCTTTTTAACACTTCCATCTAGGATTTTTTCTTCCTAAAGAACTCATTTTAAGATTCCTTTTGGCACAGGTCTGCTGATAAATTCTCACAGTTTTATTAGTCTGAAATGTTTTTAATTTGCTTTCATTCATGAACAATTTTTTTCCCAAGACACAGAATTCTGGGTTGAAAGTTACTTTCTTTAGTAAGTTTGAGGATAACTTTCATTATTTATTTTTTTATTATGCTCAGTTAGCCAACATATAGTACATCATTAGTTTTTGATGTAGGGTTCAATGATTCATTAGTTGCGTATAACACCCAATGCTCTTTTTTTTTTTTTTTTTTAAGATTTTATTTATTTGACAGAGAGAAACACAGCGAGAGAGGGAACACAAGCAGAGGGGATGGAAGCGGGAGAAGCAGGCTTCCTGCAGAGCAAGGAGCCCGATGCGGGGCTCGATCCCAGGACTTCGGGATCATGACCTGAGCCGAAGGCAGACGCTCAACGACTGAGCCACCCAGGCGCCCCAACACCCAATGCTCTTGACAACACATGTTCTCCTTAATACTCATCACCTGGCTACCCTATCTCCCCATCTCCCTCCCTTCTGTAACCCTCAGTTTGTTTCCTGGAATCCAGAGTCTCTCATGGTTTGTCTCCCTCTCTGGTTTCTTTCCATTCAGTTTTCTCTCTCTTCCCCTATGGTCCTCCATGCTATCCCTAATGTTCCACATATGAATCAAACCATATGATAACTGTCTTTCTCTGCTTGACTTATTTCACTTAGCATAATCCCTTCCAGTTCCATCCATGTTGATGCACATGGTAGGTATTCATCCTTTCTGATGGCTGAGTAATATTCCATTGTATATATGAACCACATCCTCTTTCTCCACTCATCTGTTGAGCATTGTTATTCTTTTAAAAAATATTGTATTATTTATTTTGACTTTTTCATTTTTTATTTCAATTTATATATTTATACCTTTACAAAAGAAAGGGAATAGTGAAATCCCAACCCATGTAACAAAATACAGGAGAAGGAAAAAGAAAACCAATCAGTAAGCAAATACAAAAATAAAGGTGTGTTTGTATCTATCAATCATCTATATCAATAATTGCCCTTTAGAAGACTCAAAGACTCAGACTGAATTTCAAAAAATAAAATTAGCTACATGATGATGAAAAGAAACACAAATAAATCCCCACCAAAAAATTCAGAAATAAGAACATGTATATGAAGAAAATAGTAACAATAAAATCAGATGTCACCATGTTAATATGAGACCAGCTAAAATTTAAAATATATTTGAGGAGAAAAGAGAGATGCTTCATAATGATAAATGATATATCAGATCAGTATAATAGTCATGATTTTTATACATCTTTTAAAAAACTTTCCAAGTAAAAATAAATAAATAAATAACCTTCAAAGCATAAAAAGGAAAAAATGATAGAAATACAAAAATAAATTGACAAATCCACACACAAAATATAAGCCAGGATATAGAGCATTTGAATCTTATAACTAACAAGCTTCTTTAAAAAATATATAAACTTTATGCTCACCAGAAAAACAAAGTCCTTTCAAACACTTGATATATTGACAAAATTTTTCCATGTAATTTGGCCGCAAATAACTTTGCAACTTTTTTGTGCCTAAATAGAAATCACAGAGGACACATTTGTGGATCATGAGACAATAAAATTAGAAATGGGGAACCAAAACCAATGTACATTTTAGGGATCTTGTTTTAAATCCACAATTTCATTTCCAAATAAGTTTTGTGTTAAAGAGGGAAACAAACTAAAATTAAAAACTGTATAGAAGAAAACAACAGTGAAACACAACCTATCAAAACCTGTTCACTCTCCTGACTGCTCTCGCTGGTGTATACTGACCAGGTACTCTTCTGGATGCCCCATGAATCCCTCCCATTTCTGGTATTTACCCCCTTTGGCCCTGGAGTACCCCATGACCTAGTCTCTCCTTATTCTGTGATTGGGCTCATGCATACAATGTAAGTGACATTGGAAGTTATTTTCCTTATTCAACTTAAAGATCATTTCCATTATTTTTGTTGAGCATTTGGTTATCATTCTTATTGCTAATCCTTTGGATAAAATATGACTGCATTTTCTAGCTGTTTTTAAGATTTTATCTTCATCTTTTCTTTTGGACAGTTTTACTATGATCTCCTTTAATGTGGTTTTCTAAATATCTCTCCTGTTAAAGGTTTTTAGTACTTCTGAATGTGTAATTTGACGTCTTTTACCAGCCATTATTTCTTCAAATACTATTTGTGCTTCATCTCTCTTTAATCTTTCTGTGATGCCAATTATAGGAATGATTTTTTTTACTCTTTTATATGTGTTTTTAGCTCTTTTCTGTTTTCCACACTTTTGTTTCCCATGTTTCAGTCTATATGTTTGCTTATTGCTGTCTTCAAGTTTGTCTAATTATCTCTTCAGCTGTGCTGAATGTATCAAACCCAACCATGGAGATTTAATTTCAGTTATTGTAGTTTTCAGTTGCAAATGTTCTATTCTAGTATTTCTCATGTTTGCAGTTCTTTGCCAATAATCTCAATCTTTTTATTTAATTTCTTGGAAATACTAATCAAATGTGAAGTAGTAGTTGCCAAACTTTACCATAAAGGGCTATATACTGAATATTTTCAGCTTTGAAGAACATATGGTTTCTGTTGCAATTGTTGTAATAACTTAACTCTACAATTCTAGCATGAAAATGACTATAAACACTATGTAAACAAATGAGCATGGTTATTTTCCAACAAAGTTTATTTCCAGGATCAGGAAGCAGCTTGGATTTGTCTTACAGGCCATAGTTTGTGGAGACATATTTTAAAGCCAGTCTCTGATAACTTCAATATCATATGTGGATCACCTATCAGTCTGTTTCTATTGTATGTTTTTTTTCTGTTGTATTTGGTTATTTATTGTCATTTTTGGATGTTGTTTTTGATGGACTATCTGACACTGTATATAATAGTCTGTGGAGATAATTTGGGGTCAAACTTGATACTGTCTTCCACAAGAAATGATTTACTCTTGCTTCTGACAGGCAATTGAGGGTAGATCACTTTAATCCAGCCAAGGATGGAGGTAATTAAAAGTTAGATTTTAGTTTTTGTGAGCGCTAGCTTTTGTGGCTTATCCTTTTTACCTAAGGTATAGTTTATCAGGGTTCCATTGGAAAGCCTTCAGTGTTTTTTATGATTCCTCCTCCTAAGTGATCTCTGGACTCCAATGCTTCTCTTGCAACCCCGAGATACTCCTGAAATGTCTGGTCACCTTCTCAATTGCTTAGCTTCCACTTTCAAATCAGTGCATCAGTAGAAAAGTAGATGCAAATGTTAGACTTTATTATATGGACTTTCTTTCTCTTCCAAATATAGTTCCACAAGGTATTTCTGCCTTGCATCTCTCCAGTGTGTTCAAGTAAATATTCTCATGTATAAATACATGTGTATGTATGTTTTATATATCAACTGCAGCAGGAGATTTGAGTTGAAACAAGCCAATAAACCACTGCTTTAAGTCTAAACTTGAGACTTAGTTTTTGTTGAATAGTTGAATTGGGAAGTCATCCAAATCCAGAGCTGGGGTATTATATACATTCCATGTGTATGTGAAAGCAGAGAGTTCAAGAGATAATAATGAAGCCAACATTCAGAGACAGGAGACTGAAGCCTTGGAGAGCACAGGAAGAAACCCCAGTCCCTGATAGGTTTCCAGTTATCATCCCTTACAATGTTTAGTTAAAATTTTAGACCTTAGTTCTATATTATCACTCTATCCTTATAACACAAAACTCTTTTATTAACTTTGGGAAGGATCTGGTCCTTGCAGCCAATTGTCACTAATATATTTCCCCTTAGGTGTTGGATTTTGGCAGAGTTTCATTCTTTCTCCAATTTTTTCTTTATTTAAATGTTCTTCCTGAATATCTACTCCCATGGCTTAAGTTACCACATATGTGTATGACTAAGTCTCTATATTCAGTGAAGACTTATGCCTCAGCTTTGATTGCCTATTGGTTTTCTCCCTTTGGATGCTCCACAGTTACCTCAAACTCCTATCTCAAGTCTCATCATTCTCTCTTTTCCTCTATTTATAACGAACAACTCACAGATGACTGAACATAACATGCTCTTTCAATAACCTCTGCCTTTGCTCATGTTGCCTTCTCTACCTGAATATGCTACCTTTCACTTTTCTTCATGTTCTACTGAAATCATTCAACATGCATCTTCCAGATCACTTCCTCTGTGTTGACTTTCTGTTATACCTAACCTCATCGCATAGGATTTATACCATCTCCATTCCATTTTATTTCCATCGAGCTATTTTTAGCATTTTATTACACATATACATGCCCTGGATTGGCTGGAGCAAAGATATGGATATGTCATGTATATGGGGTTTAATTACATATTCATGCTTTTATTTACATTCACTGAATTGCACGAACTATATCTGGCTGTTCAGACATATGGGCTTCCTAAGCTGAATGAGAACAGAGATTAGAGGAAAGATAATAGGCAAATTCTAGGAAGAAAATTGACTCCAAGTAATAGAGTCTCATATGACTCAACAGCACATTCAGACTTTCAAAGGTGAATAGTGGCTCTGGACATGGCTGAGCCCTTTTACCAAAACCTACCAGAAATAAATTTTGGCTTTTACACAAACCTACGGTGATCCTGACATCTGGTATGTGCAAGCCTTGGAAAGAAATGGGTGTTTAAAATTTGAAAAGCCAAAATTCCTTGAACCCAAGAAATTATGCTCTCATGCCTACTATGAGAATACAACCTTCAAGAAAAGTTGGGTGAAGTTTCTTTTTGGTGTAAGAGTAGCAGACCTATGCAAGATAGAGGCATTAGCTTGACTAACATATTAGCAAATGTTAATACAATTTAAGAAGCAGTGGTTCAGAGAGTAAGCCATAAAAGGCATTGTGATCACAGTTTAGAGGAAATTATCAGCTATAACATAGTCTGAGAGGACTACTGGGATTTATAATTTAGGATAGGATCATGGCAGATACACAAGCATTGGCCAGGCTGGCTTGGGCCCACACATAGACCCTCCCATTGATTTTTCTGAAATACTATAGAACAGAAGGAATTGAAGAGTGGTAAATAGTGTCTGATCCTAAAGTTAAACAGAGATGAGGTAGTTAGATAACACATTGCATTGATTTTGCTGACTTTATTTTGTACTCAAGCTGATGTACTCAAGCTGATGAAACATTAGATATTTAGGGTTACAAATATAATATTCCTCTTCTAAACAGCCATTTTCTTGAAAATATGAACCATCTCTTATTCAATTTTGCATTATCTATGCCTACCACGGTTTCTTAAACATAAAAGGTGCTAAAAATGATTGAATGAAAAATGAATGAATGGATGTGGGAATGTTGAATGGATTCCAGAATAGATAAAACACAGGGTTCATACAAGAGGTATACAGACAGTCCCTGATTTGCAACGGTTCAACTTCTGATTTTTTGACTTTATGATTGTGCAAAAGCAATACGCATTCAGTAGAAACTATACTTTAAATTTTAAATTTTGATCTTTTCCCAGACTAGCAATATGGGTACAATACCCTCTCAGGATGCTCAGCAGCAGAAGTAAGCCAAAGCTCCCAGTCAGCCACATAATCACAAGGATAAACAACTGATACACTTGGAACCATTCTGTACCCATACAACCATTCTGTTTTTCACTTTCAGTACAGTATTCCATAAATTACATGACATAGTCAACACTTTTTATAAAGTGGGTTTTGTGTTAGATGATTTTGCCCAACTGTTGGCTAATGTAAGCGTTCTGAGCATGTTTAAGGTAGGCTAGGCTAAGCTATGATGTTCAGCAGGTTAGGTGCATTAAATGCATTGTCAGTTTATATCTTCAACTTACAATGGGTTTATCAGGGCATAATCCCATTATAAGTCAAGGAAGATCTCTATTCACTATGCATGAGAGTATAAACTCATCCTGTTCCCACACCATAGGCTTCCCAAAAGACATCACAGAAACATGAAAGGTCTGAAAACAATTTCACAGTGAAGAATAGAATTTATAGTGAGAGCCACCTAGGACATGCCATCTCACACCCTTCTGTATGCCAGAGAAGGAGAGAAAACACAACACATGGGTTGACTATATGCTCAGGCACTGGCAACTGTCAAAGAGACAACTTGAGCTATTTGCAAATTAAATCCTATAGTTACTGATGACAGTTGTTTGTCTGAGCTGGTTAAAAATACCATTTCAAAACCTAAAATGTCTTCATTGTGCCTCAGGGTGCCACATTGTTGATGACTGTGCCTTTCTCTTCTCTCTCCCATAAATCATATCTCAGTCTGTAATTTAAAAAAAAAACTAAAATAAAACAGATTTCAATCAAATACATCAACTTTTATGAAGCTACTCCAAGGACTTAACAGTGATATTAAATAATATAGCTTGATTCTGCTAAAAGAGCTTTACTTCACTGCATGTCCCAAAGGAGGGTCAAGATACAATAAATACAATTCTTTCTTTTATTGGGCTGATTTTCCTGTTCCCAGATTCCCAGGGAGGATTAACATCAAGACTCTCCATTCCAAAATACTAGTAATTTAGTTGACATCTTGGGTCATTTATTTTTATACAATTCACTCACAGCATATCCCTACAGCTCTGCCTCCCAACCTCCAAAACATGCACATGAAGTTTTAATTAAACCTGCTATGTCTGTGCATCTGTTAAATTCCTGTACTAGGCTGTGAGCAAAACAAAGCAAGGATTATTTTATTGGACTTTCACCATGATGCTGAGCATAGTGACTGCTGAACTTTGAGAGTGTTCAAAAGATTTTTTTTTTTTTAAGTCTTATAAGTTGAGAAACAGTTGAAAGGGTTTGGGTTTTAGAGCAACAAAGTCCTGGATTCTCTTCCTAAATTTACCAGTTTTTACATATATGATTTTAGGTATGCCATTAAAAATTGCTGGGCCTCAGATTCTTCTTATTAAAATAAGGAAAGGTATTTCACAGTCTCCCAACTCAATTGCAAAATATATATTATAAATGTAAAGCAACTAGAATGCACCTTGGAAAATATATTTCAATTATTGATGTTCTGCTATCCTTATTTTGAACTAGGAGGTAAGAATCATTGTGAACTTGAGTGGTCTAGAAATACCTCTTTGAGAAGGACGTGATTTTATATTGAATGAAGGAGCAAAAATCTATCAAGTTAAAATATCAGAAAAAAATGTTTTGAGGAAGCAGTCTCTTCTAGCTTTTTCATATTCACTTTAGGGAAAGACCTTCAACCAGTCAGCACAATCTGGGACTCTGGAAGGGCAAACCACCTGGTAGCATCTGTGGGTAGGAAGAACTTGCTATTGGGGGTCTCTCATTGGGTGAAGCTCATGTTCTGAGGTTGGGAGGGGCTGCCAGCTTGGCTCTTTGTCTGGGTGGTGCTGCTGGTTATACTCTACTACTGAGTGGGGCTGCAGCTTGTGCTCCCTGGCCAGGGAGTATAAATGGTTATACTGCATTCGGGTGGGGCTGCAGAGTTGGCTGTCAAGATTTGTTCCACAGTTGGATGGGGCCTCCATCTGGGTTTCATGATAGAGTGTAGCCACAGGTTGTACCCGCAGTTGGGTGAGACTGCAGGCTAGACTCTGTGATTGGGCAGGCTACTGGCCATACTGCACAGTCAGGCTAGATCGCTGGCTGGGCTCCCTATTCAGGCGAGGCCAGAGGATGTGTTCTGTAGGTGGGTACTCATACTGGCTTGCCTGGGCAGGGCCACATTGTGGGATCTTCAGCTGGGCCCGACTGCTCGGTACCCAAGCCAGAAAGATCTGCTGACCAACCATGCTCCCTAGCCAGATGGGACCACTGGCTTGGCTCCATGAGGGAACAGAGCCGTTGGCTGGGCTCTCTGGTCAGGTGCTGCTACCAGCTGGAACCCAATCTGCCAAGATCCCTGTACTGGTTGCTTGAGCCCTGCCCCCCTCTTTGTTTTTAGCTGACACTTGGTAGTCTAGTCCTGCTGATCCTCTCAGTGTTCCCCATGAAGTGAGACAGAAGTGGCTTCCCAGGAAGTTCCCCAGAATGCTGGAAAAAGTTGGATGTGTACTTCAGGATACCTCTTTTCCTTACTGGAGAAACCATAGGTCCGGGGCAACACTCTCAGTGTGGTGTCATGCTGACTTGGGGGAGAGGTGATGTGGTCAAAGTGAAACTTGATCCTCTTATCCTTCTAATGCACTTTTTCTTACTTTTCTGTGGTCCAAGGGGCTGATTCAGTTCATCCCTGGGTTTTGGGATTTTCACAAAGTTGTTCTGGTCTGTGAATAGTTGCTAGTTGCTCTTCCCGTGAAGGGGAATAAAGCCAAGGACCTTCTATTCTGCCATCTTCCTGATGTCACTCTAGAAGGATTTTGGTAGAAATTGACAACTCGATAATAACATTTATAGAGAAATCAAAAGGAACTTAAAATTGCAAGAACAATTTTGAAAAATAATAAAGTTGGAAGACTCCCCCTAATTTCTTTCAAAAAGCGCCTCTAAAGCAAAAGTAATTAAGACAGTGTGATATTGGTATAAGAATAGATATACAGCTTAATGGAAAAAATAGAGTCCCAATATACACCTATACATATGGTCAATTGATTCGCAATAAATTCAGTAGGGTTAAGGACAGTCTTTTCAACAAATGGTGCTGTAATATTTGGATATTCATTTGCATAATGATGAATCCTGACCCTTATGTCATACCGTACACAAAGATTAACACAAAATGGACCATGTGAGACCAAAACATATGAGACTTCTTGAGGAAAATATAGGAGACAATCTTTGTGACTTGAGATTAAGCATATATTTCTGAGATAGGGTACAAAAAGCAGATTACAAAAGAAAATAATTATAAATTAGAATTTATAAAAACTAAAAATTCTGCTCTTTGAAAGATGTTAAGAAAATGAAAATACAAGCCATGGGAGAAAATAGTTGCAAAACATTGGATAAAGAACTTGTATTCAGGAAATATAAGGAACTCTTACTTTATGACACACATGCCAATTTAAAAAAATGGCAAAATATTTGAATAGACACTTCACCAAAGAAGATATTGGGATGTCAATAAGCACATAAAAACATTGCTTACTATTGTTGGTCATTAGGAAAATTCAAATTGAAATGAGATACCTCTACATTTATTGTGCTTTCATATATCTTCTTTAGTGAAGTGTCTGTTCAAGACTGTTGCCTGTTTGTTGTTTTCTTTTTTACTTATTCAATTGTAGGACTTTTTATATATTCTGGGCAAAGTCCTTTTCCAGATACATGCATGGCACATATTTTCTCACAGTCCATCACCACTTCATTTCCATGATTACATCATTTTTATAAGTAAAATTTTTGTTGAAATACAACTTATCATATCTTCTATGGTTAGTTCTTTTTTGCTCACTGCAAGACAATAAACGTATTCTATTATGTTGTCTCCTAAAAGCTTTATACTTTTAGATTGCATATTTAGATTTATAAACCATCTTTATTTAATTTTTGTACATAGTATGGAGAGAGGTCAAAGCTCCACATGTACAGTTGTTTCGATACTATATATTATTCTGTTTTATTAATCCAGTTGTCTGTCTTTATACCACTCAATCTTGATTGTTGCATTTTTCTGTTTTGAAATTCCAAGTATAAGTAATCCAAACTTATTCTTTCCTTTGTAGAATTCTGTGGGAAATTTTTGCATTTCTATATACATTTTAGAATCATTTTGTCAGGGGTACCTGCGGGGCTCAGTTGTTAAGCAGCTGCCTTCAGCTCAGGTCATGATCCCAGTGTCCTGGGACCGAGCCCCACATCGGGCTCTCCGCTCAGCAGGAAGCCTGCTTCTTCCTCTCCCACTCCCCCTGCTTGTGATCTCTCTCTCTTTCTCTGTCAAATAAATAAATAAAATCTTAAAAAAAAAATCATTTTGTCAATTTTTAAAGTTTGCTTACATTATGATGGACATTTCATTTTGCATCTACAGATTGACTTGTAGAAAACAATATATCAAAAATATTGAATCTTCCAATCCATGAGCATAATTTATCTCCTAATTTAAGTCAGTCTCTTATAATTTGTCTCAGCAGTGTTTTCTACTTTTCAATACAGAGGTCTTGCATGTCTTTTCCTTTATTTAGTCCTAAGTATTTCAGGTGTTTGAGCCTATTAAAATGTTTATTTTTTATTATTTATTATTTTCCAACTGTAATATTTCCAATATTTCTTTTTTTCTTAAATTATTTGTGCTGTTATTGCAAAAATACATTTACACTTCTTTTATAAATGTAAGTGAGTGGTAAACTATGAGTACTTAAATGTTTGAAATGGTTTTATTCATTTCTCATAATTGACTTATGATTTGGTATAATTTTGCTAAAAATGTTGAAGACATGCTGTAATATTTCCTGCAATCTATTTCTATCCAAAGAGGAATCATATGCTAGTCTAATTATTGTTTCTCTGCAGAGGAACACCTCTTTCTCCTTGAGAAATTTTTAGGATCTCTACTTTATACTTAGTCTTCTGTAATTTCACAATATTGTGTTTAGGTATGTTTTTATTTTCATGTGTCCATCGTGGCATTCAATGGATGTTTTCAATTTGAAGACAAATGTCTTTCTTCAGGTCTGGTAAATTTTCTTGAGTAATTTTTTAGAATTTCTTCCTTTTTATTCTATTAATCTGTAACACCCTTATTAGATATTGGACCTCCTGCCTTGATTCTAGATATTTCCTGTCTTTGTTCTCATTTTCTTTGAATACTTTCACTTTTATTTGGGGAATTTCCCTTGACTCCATATTTTGTACCCCCTTTTAATATTTATTACCATATATTTAATTTTAAGGTTTTCTGAGTTATTCCTTGATTCTCATCACACCATATCTTAAGTTATGTGTGCAATATCTTCTTAAAACTTTTACAGTATTTATCACAGTATTGTAGGTATGCATGTATTTTTTTGGGGCCACTTAAGTTCTTGTTTAATTGAAGTATAATTAACATACAATGTTATGTTAGTTTTAGGTGTACAATATACTGATTTGATAGTTCTATACATTACTCAGTGCTTAACCACATTAAGTGTAGTAAACATCTGTCACAACATTATTAAAATATTACTGTCTATATTTCTTTTTTTATTATGTTATGTTAGTCACCATACAGTGCATTATTAGTTTTTGATGTAGTCTTCCAAGATTCATTGTTTGCATATAACACCCAGTGCTCCATGCAACACATACCCTCCTTAATACTCATCACTGGGCTCACCCATCCCCCCATTCCCCCTAAAACCCTCAGTTTGTTTCTTGAAGTCCATAGTCTCTCATGGTTCATCTCCCCCTCTGATTTCTTGCCTTTCATTTTTCCCTTCCTTCTCCTAATGTCTTCCATGCTATTCCTTACGGTCCACAAATAAGTAAAACCATGTGATAATTGTCTTTCTCTGCTTGACTTATTTCACTCAGCATAATCTCCTCCAGTCCCATGCATGTTGATGCAAAACTTGGGTATTCATCCTTTCTGATGGCTGAGTAATATTCCATTGCATATATGGACCACATCTTCTTTATCCATTTGTCTGTTGAAGGGCATCTCAGCTCCTTCCACAGTCAGGTTATTG
>CM053612.1:23408226-23418287 GCA_028646535.1 Procyon lotor
TAATTGGCTCTCTCCACTTGACTTATTTCACTCCGCATAATCTCTTCCAGTCCCATCCATGTTGATACAAAAGTTGGATATCCGTCCTTTCTAATGGAGGCATAATATTCCATTGTGTATATGTACCATATCTTCTTTATCCATTCATCTGTTGAAGGGCATCTTGGTTCTTTCCACAGTTTGGCAATTGTGGCCATTGCTGCTATGAACATTGGGGTACATGTGGCCCTTCTTTGTAATGCATCTGCTTCTTTGGGGTAAATACCCAGTGCCCTCCTCAATACCCACCACCAGTCTGTGGACTGCTTTTCCATTCTCTTGACAATATCTTTTGCAGAGCAGAAATGTTTACCTTTAATGAACTTCAGCTTATTAAAAATTTATTTCAAAGGTCATACCTTTGATATTATAACTAAAAAGTTCCTGCCGAACCTAAGGACATTTAAAGTTTGTCTTACATCATCTTCTAGGAGTTTTATAGTTTTCCATTTTACATTTATGTCTATGATGCATTTTGAGTTAATACTTATGAAGGTAGTAAGGTCTGGGTCTAGATTCCTTTTTACAGATGGATGTCTAGCTGTTCCAGCGTTATTTGTTGAAAAGACCATTTTTTCCTCCATTGTAATGTCTTTGTTACTTTGTGAAAGATCAGTTGACTATATGTATGTGGGTTTACTTCTGAGCTTGTTACTTCGTTCCATTAAACTATTTGTCTATTCTTTCACCAGTACCATGCTGTGTTGTTAACCATAGCTTTATAGCAAGTCTTGAAGTAGGGTATGGTCATTCTTCCAACATCGTTCTTCTCCTTCAATATTGTAATGTCTATGCTGGTCTTTTGCTTCTTCATATCAACTTTAGAATCAGTTTGTTGATATACACAAAATAATTGCTGGTATTTTTATTGGGACTGCATTGAATCAATAGACCAAATTGGGAAAAACTGACATCTTGACAATACTGAGTCTTTCTATCCATCAACACGGAATATCTGTATTTACTCAGTTCTTTGATCTATTTTATCAGAGTTTTGTAGTTGTCCTCATATAGATCTTCTACATTTTTATTTGATTTACACTTAAATATTTCATGTTTTGGATGCTATGAAAATGGTATTATATTTTTAATTTCAAATTCCATTTGCTCATTGCTGGTATTTAGGTAAATGATTGACTTTTGATTCATATCTTGCAACTTTGCTATGATCATTTATTAGTTCCAGGAGTTTTTTTGTTGATTCTCTCAGATTTTCTACCTGAACAGTCATGTCATCTGTGAATAAAGACAGTATTTTTTCTTCCTACCGTATCTTTATACCTTTCATTTCCTTTTCTTGTCTTACTGTATTAGCTAGGCCTTCCAGTAGGAAGTTGAAAATGAGTGGTAAGAGAAAATATTCTTTCTTTGTTTCTGATCTTAGAATTTTGAGTTTCATGCCAATTAAGTATGATGTTAGCTGTAGGATTCTGTAGATATTTTTTATCAATTGAGGAAGTTCCCCTCTATTCATAGTTTACTGAGAGTTTTTATCATGAATGGATATTGGATTTCATCAAATGCTTTTTCTTCATCTATTGATATAATCATGTAATTTCTCTTAGACTTTTGATGTGATGGATTACATTAATTGATTTTATAATGCTAAACCAACCTGGCATACCTGAGATAAATCCTACCTGGTCATGATGTATAATTTTTTATACATTGTTGGGTCTGATTTGCTAATTTTTTTTATTAAATTCAATTAACCAATATATAGTATATCATTAGTTTTTGACATAGTGTTCAATGATTCATTAGTTGCATATAACACCCAGTGCTCATATTTTTTTTATGATTTTTTTCATCTATGTTCATGAGGAATACTGGTCTGTAGTTTTCTTGAAATGTCTTTGTCTGGCTTTGCCATTAGGCTAATGCTGCCCTTATAGAATGATTTAAGAAATATCCCCCTGCTTCCAAAATATTGTATGGGATTGGTATAATTTCTTCCCTAAATGTCTGATAGAATTCACCAATGAACTCATCAGGGCCTGATGCATTATGTTTTAAAAAGTTGTTAATTATTGACACAACCTATTTAAAAGATATGGGCCTGCTAAGATAGTCTATTTCTTCTTGTGTGAGTTTTGGCAGGTTGCATCTTTCAAAAAATTGTTCTATTTCATCTAGATTACCAAATTTGTGAGCATAGACTTCATAATATTCCTTTATTATCCTTTCAATGTCCATGGGATGTGTAGTGATATCCCCTCTTTCGATATTAGTTACTTCTGTTCTATCTTTTTCCTTAGTTAGGTTGGCTAGAGGCTTATTGATTTTAATTACTTTTCCAAGAACTAGTTTTATATTTCATTGATTTTTCTCTGTTGATTTTCTGTTTTCAATTTCATTGGCTTCTGCTCTCATTTTTATTATTTCTTTTCATCCGCTTTCTTTGAATTTAATTTGCTCTTCTTTTTCTAGTTTTCTAAGATAGAAACTCAGATGATTGAATTTAGAGTTTTCTTTTTTTCTAATATATGCAAACAATGTTATAAATTTCCCTATTCTTTTCTAATACATGCATTATCGAATGCATACATTTGAATGTTATACATTTACCTCTAAGCATTACTTTCACTACATCTTATGAATTTGGGTAAGTTTTATTTCCATTTACATTGAGTTAAAACTATTTTAAAAAATTCTCTTGAAATTTCCTCCTTGACTCATGTGTTCTTTAGAACTGTTTTGTTTAATCTCCAAGTATGTTGGGATTTCCCAACTATCTTTCTGTATTGATTTCTTTAAGCAATAATCTGAGAGCAGACATATGATTTCTACTCTTTTTTAATATATTAAGGTGTGCTTTATGGCCCAGAATGTGGCCTGTCATGGTGAATGTTCCTATGAGTTTCAGAAGAAAATGTATTCTGCCACTGTTAAATGAAACAGTCTATAGATGCCAATTATATACAGTTGTTTGGTGATGGTGCTGAATTCAGTTATGTCCTTACAGAAATTCTGCCTGCTGCATTTTTGCATCTCTGATAGAAGAATGTGAAGTTTCCAACTATAAAAGTGGATGTATCTATTTCTCATAGTTCTATAAGTTTTTGCTTCAAGTATTTTGATGCCCTGTTATTATGTGCATACACGTTAAAGATCATTATGTCTTGGAGAACTGACTCCTTTGTCTTATGTAACATCCTTCTTTATCTCTAATAAATTTCCTTGCTCTGAAGTTTGATCTGTCTGAAGTTAATATAGCTATTCCTATTTTCTTTAGTATCTCTTTCTCTATCCATTTGCTATTAATCTATGTGTTTTTATATTTAAAGTGGGTTTCTTATAGAGAGCATATAATTGGGTTTTTTTAAGATTTTATATATTTATTTATTTGACACAGAGAGATAGGGATAAAGAGAGAGAGCACAAGCAGGGGGAGAAGCAGAAGGAGAAGGAGTGGGAGCCCAACGTGGGATTCAATCCCAGGACCCCAGGATCATGACCTGAGCCGAAGGCAGACACTCAACCAACTGAGCCACCCAGTGCCCTGGGTTTTTGTTTTGTTTTGTTTTAAATTTAATTTTATTTTTTCAGTGTTCCAAGATTCATTGTTTATGCACCACACCCAGTGCTCCATGCAATATGTGCCCTCCTTAATAGCCACCACCAGTGTTTGTTTCTTTCTTTTTCTTTTTTAAAGATTTATTTGTTTCAGAGACAGAGAAAGTGAGCTTGAGTGGGCGGAGGAGCAGAGGGAGAGAATCCTCAGTCTCCCCACTGAATGTGGAGCCTGATACAAGGTTCAATCTCATGACCCTAGAGATCATGACCTGAACTGAAACCAAGAGTCAGCCACTTACTGAGCCACTCAGGTGCCCTGGTTCTTGTTTTTTATCTTTTCTGATAATCTCTGTCTTCTAATTGGTGCATTTAGACTCTTGATGTTCAGACTGAGGTAATGAGTGCCTTTTAATAACAAATTAATCCTAATTCCTCCTTCCCATTACTTGCATCATTGCTGTCATTCATTTCATTTACACATAAATATATACCAAAAGCATACATAATTTAATACACCGTTGCTATTATTTTGAATAGTTGTCTGTTAAATCAATTATAAGTAGGAAATAAAAAGCTTTATTTTACTTTTACTTATTTCCTTCTCTCACACTCTTCTTTCTTCATGCAGACCTGTTTGTGACCTATATTATTTTTTTTCTTCCGAAGAAATTTTAACATGTCTTGTAAGGCAGGTGTCCTGGCAACAAGTTCTTTCAATTTTTGTTTGTTTCAGAATGACTTGTTTTCCTTCTGCCTTTTGAAGGATAATTTCATAGGGCACAGAATTCTTGGTTGCTGTTGTTTCTTCTCTCTCAATACTTTCAATATTTCACTCTAATCTCTCGCATAGTTTCTGAGAAGAAATCATGTAGAATTCTTATCTTTGCTCTTCCATAAGTAAAGTTTTTTTTTCTTTAGGTTTCTTTCAGATTTCTTTTTTTACTTTCGATTTTCTGAAGCTTGAATATGATATACTTTGGGATAGTTTAAAAATTTTTTTTTTCCTGCTTGATATTCTCTGAGCTTCCTGGATCTGTGATTGGATATCTGACATTACTTTCAGTCAATTCTCAGTCATTATTCTTTCAAATAATTCCTCTGTTCCTTTCTCTCTTCTCCTTATGATATTCCCATTACATGTATGTTATACCATTTTTAGTTGTCTCACAATCCTTAGATATTCCCTTCTGTGTCTTTCAGTCTTTTTCCAACTTAATTTTCAGTTTCAGAGTTTTCTACTGAGATATTCTCACACACAGAGATTCTTTCTTCAGCCATGTCCAATCTGCTAATAAGCCCATCAAAGGCAATCTTCATTTCTGTTACAGTATTTTTTTTTGTCTCCATCATTTCTTTTTGTTTTTTTTTTTAAATTTCCTTTTTCTGCTTACATTATCATTTGTTCTTGCATGTTGCATATTTATCCATTATAACCCTCAGCATATTAATCATAGTTGCTTCAAAGCCCCAGTCTGATAATTCCAACATCTTTGCCATATCTGATTTTTAGCCCAGTGCTTGTTCTCTCCTTTCAAACTGTGTTTTGTGCCTTGCTATCTGGACATGATGTACTGGGTAAAATAAACTGCTTTAGTAATGTGGTGGTAAGGTGTGGGGGGCAGGGAAACATTCTATAGTTCTATGATTTGTTCTCAATCTTTTACTGAGCCTGCTCCTTTATATTGTGAACTTCACATATGCTTCTCAGGTTTCTTTCTTTCTCTAGCTGAGGCAGGTTGATTAGAGGGTCCTAGAGTTGAGTATTTCCCTGTCCCCACATGGAAGGATAGAACTGGCTGGAGTTGGATATTACCCTTCCCCCAGGTCAATTAGGTTAGGTAAAAATTCCAGAAAGTTAAATAATTCTTAAGTAGTTTCTCCTGAGGACAGAACCTGTTTGGAAGAACAGAATGCTGTGTTGTGGTTTAAAATGGTTCCTTTGCTCATCTCCCTGAAAACGGCATGGTTATCTTTCACTGATATTCACTGTGAGAATCCAGACGAGCTCTTGGAGGTACAACTCACAAGTGTGCTCCTCTTCCAATGTCTGGATCCCCATGGAATTTTTATTACTCTGACTGGTCTACACTGGGGTCTCCAGCAATTTTTAAAAAACATTTTATTTATTCATTTGAAAGAGAGTGAGAGAGAGAGAGAACATAAGCAGGAGGAGAGGCAGAGGGAGAAGCAGACTCCCCACTGAGCTAGGAGCCTGACATGGGGCTCCACCCCAGGACCTGGAGATCATGACCCAAAACAAAGGTAGATGCTTAACCATCTGAGCCACCCAGGTGCCCTTCCAGCAATTTTTAAATTAGAGTTTAGGTTTTCCTACTCCAACACTGATTCCCAGAAGGGTTTCTGCTTGTGAGCTTTGCACTAGCAAGTTGTAATTCTGGGTTCACTTGTCTGTCACTTCAATTTTGGGTGCATTAGTTTGTCCTGTGACCTCACTTCTCTTAGAGATCTAAGAAGAGTTTTTGCTTTTTCAATTGGCTCAGCTTTTTTTTTTTTTTAAGATTTTATTTATTTGTCAGAGAGACACAGAAAGAGAGCACACAAGCAGGGGGATTGGCAGGCAGAGGGAGAAACAGGCTTCCTCTGAGCAAGGAGCCTGATGTAGGACTCAATCCCAGGACTCCGGGATCATGACCTGAGCCAAAGGCTGATGCTTAGCCAACTGAGCCACCCAGACATCCTTTAATCGTTGAGGTTTTTGCTTGTAAGGTTGGAGTGGCTACTTCCAAGCTCCTTGCATATCAAACTTGAAACCAGGTATCTTACTGATTTTTCTTGTAGTTTTATTTCAGTATTGAATAATGAACATAGAAGAATTCCTTTTCTTATTTTTTTAATTAATTTTACAATCATGAAAAGGTTTTTAAAAGCAAAGAATAAACAAAGGATTAGAATAATAAAGCAGCAAGAAAAGAAATATAAAGAAAGGATGGATGAATGAATAAACAAAATTAATAAAACAATGTGTCCCTTCCATGCATACTCATACTCATGTACATATGATGTGTACATGGGGAAAATGAAAGAAATTAGTTATTTATTTTCATTAAGGAAGAATGTATCATGAAAAACTCCAATTCTTTTAATAAATATTTTTGAAAGGATGAATTATGAGTGGCATATCTTTTTAAAACTTAGGTTGAAATATTAGGCAGCCTTGTACAGGATAGTAACGAGACAAAAACTGTAGTAAGTTTCTGTTGGTGTTTTAATTCCATCCTAGTGATAAACAGATTAAAATGTAAATGAACTTAAAGGACAAGAATCATATGACCTTCTCAGTTGATGCAACAAAGTATTCAACAAACTATGGCATCCTTTCTTGATTGAAACTTTCTACAGTGTAGGGATAGAGAAAACATACCTCAATATCATAAAAGTCATATGTGAAAAGCCCACAGTAAATATTCTCAAGGGGGAAATGAGGAGCTTTTCCCCTAAGGTCAGGAACATGACACGGAAGTCCATTCTCAGCACTGTTGCTCAACATGATACTAGAAGTCCTAGCCTCAGCAATCAGACAACAAAAAGAAATAAAAGGCATTCAAATTGGCAAAGAAGGAGTCAAATTCTTGTTCTTTGCAGATGACATGATACTTTCTGTAGAAAATCCAAAAGGTTCCACCCCAAAATTGTTAGATCTCATATGGTAATTCAGCAATGTGGCAGGATAAAAAGCAATGCACAGAAATTGGTTGCACTTCTATACACTAACAATAAGACAGAAGAAAGAAATATTAAGAAATCGATCCAATTTATAATAGCACTAAATACCATAAGATACCTAAGAATAAACCTAGCCAAAGAGGTAAAGGACCTGTATTCTGAAAACTACAGAACACTTGTGAAAGAAATTGAGGAAGACACAAAGAAATGGAAAAACATTCCATGCTCATGGATTGGAAGAACAAATATTGTGAAAATGTCTATGCTATCCACAGCAATATATACATTCAATGTAATTCCTATCAAAATACAAAATACCATCACCATTTTTCACAGAGTTGGAACAAATAATCTTAAAATTTATATAGAACCAGAAAATACCCTGAATAGCCAGAGGAATGTTGAAAAAGAAAACCAAAGCTGGTGGCATCACAGTTCCAGACTTCAAGCTATATGACAAAGCTGTTCTCATCAAGACAGTATAGTACTGGTACAAAAATAGAAAAATAGATCAGTGGAACAGAATAGAGAGCTCAGAAATGGACCTTCAACTCTATGTTCAACTAATCTTCAACAAAGCAGGAAAGAATATCTAATGGAAAAAAGACAGTCTCTTCAAAAAATGGTGCTGAGAAAACTGGACAACCACATGTAAAAGAATGAAAGCGGACCATTTTCTTATACTGTATATAAAGATAGAGATAAACTCTGAAATGGATGAAAGACCTAAATGTGAGACAGGAATCTATCAAAATCCTAGAGGAAATTATAGGCAGCAACCTCTTCAACCTCAGCTGCAGCAACTTCTTGCTAGACAGGTATCCAAAGGTAAGGAAAACAAAAGCAAAAATGAACTATTCAGAATTCATCAAGATAAAGAGCTTTTGCACAGCAAAGGAAATAGTCAACAAAACCAAAAAACAACTAACAGAATGGGAGAAGATACTTACAAATGTCTTATCTGATGAAGGGCTAGAACCCAAGATCTATAAAGAACTTCTCAACCTCAACACTGAAAAAACAAATAATCCAGTCAAGAAATGGGCAGAAGACATGAACAGACATTTCTCCCAAGAAGACATCCAAATGGCCAACAGACACATGAAAAAATGCTCCACATTACTCGGCATCAGGAAAATACAAATCAAAACCATAGTGAGATATCTCACACCAGTCAGAATGGCTAAAATTAACAGGTCAAGAACCAACAAATGTTGGCAAGGATGCAGAGAAAGGGGAATCCTCTTACACTGTTGGTGGGAATGCAAGTTCACAGCCAGTCTGGAAAACAGTATGGAGTCCCTTAAGATGTTAAAAATAGAGCTACTTTATGACCCAGCAATTGCACTACTAGGTATTTACCCAAATGATACAAACGTTGTGATCCAATGGGGTACCTGCACCCCAATATTTATAGTAGCAATGTCCACAAGAGCCAAACTATGAAAAGAGCTGAGATGTCCATCAAAAGATGAATGGATAGGAGGGAGGGGGGCAAGATGGTGGAGAAGTAGGAGATCCTGTTGCAACCTGTCCCCTAAAGTGAGGTGGATATCTACCAGAACATGCTGAACACCCATGAAATCATCCTGAGGAGCAAGATTTTTTACTTCTGGATCTCTACAGGAGCAGAAGACAGCAGTGGAGAGGTAAAGCAAAGTGGGAACACTCGAACTAATATCAGAGGATAAACAACAGGAGAAGGGAGCCACCAGAAGTGATCCAAGGACAGTAATACCCCAAAGGAAAGTGCCCAGTGGCTGGGGACCAGCATTAACTTAGGGTCTGGTTAAAAACACTTAAAAAGAGCAAAAGGTTCTGAGGAGCAACTAGTGGAAGGGGGTGGTCACGGGCAGGGGCCTAAGCCCACGTTCCCAGGAAGGACACGACTCACCTCAAAGAGAGACTGGTGGGGGAGTCCAGTCCGTGGTTCATGAACCTGCAGCTTTCTGCTCCTTGCACCATTTTGTGGATGGGGCGCACTCCTACAAGTGCCTTAGAGAGTCTGGTGTGGTCCAGGAGCCTGGAGCTTTTCTCTGTGTGCCCCAATCCCTGGACTGAGTACAACCCTGACCGCAAGACAATCGTGGCCTGCGGCAGGGTCTGGGCACTCCCAGGAAGCCCCGGAGAGAATGCGGGTGGGTGGCCTAATCTCCAGCAGGAATCTGAGCACATCCTGCATGGGCTTGGAGCTCAAAGAGCACTTGCGGAGCCACTGAACGGTGGCTGGGGATGCACACCACCTGTGACAGGCTGTGGTGTGAGCAGAATTTTGTTGAGTAGAGTGTGTGTTCTGGACAACCCAGAGGGGAGCAGACTGAGGCTTCTCTGTGATGCAGAGGTGTGGGTACAGGCCGATTCCTTGCTTGGACTCTCCAAAAAGGTGAAAAAGCTACAAAAGGCCAAAGCTCTCTCTCTTCAGAGAGCTAAAGATTGAGAAGCCGGTTTCCACAGAGTGCAGCCCCTTGACTGGGGGGCAGGGTGACTCAACCCAAGCAAGATTGACTGGAAAACAATGTGGCAGGCTCCTCCTCCAGAAGACAAGTCAAAAACAAAAGGACAATAACCACAGGGTCCCCATAAAATTTTAAATCCCCAACATCAGGGGAAATCAATATATTAATTTTCTAATAATACCCTAAAACCTGTATATTTCATAGGTATAAGTTTTTTTCTTTCTTATTTTCTATTTTTAATTCACTCATTTACACATTTTATGGTTTGTTTTTTTAATTTTTTTGTTAAACTACTTAACATTACAACTAGAGGCTTAATACAACAATAAACCCAGGAAGACCTGAAATAACCTTCTTTGCCTTCGA
>CM053612.1:23418787-23454286 GCA_028646535.1 Procyon lotor
CCTTACACCAGTTAGAATGGCCAAAATCAACAAGACAGTAAACAACAAATATTGGAGGAGATGTGGAGAAAGGGGAACCCTCTTCCACTGTTGGTGGGAATACAAGTTGCTGCAGCCACTTTGGAAAACAGTGTGGAGATTCCTCAAGAAATTAAAAATAGAGCTATCCTATGACCCTGCAATTGCACTACTGGGTATTTACCCCAAGAAGCAGATGCAGTACAAAGAAGGACCACACGTACCCCAATGTTCATAGCAGCAATGGCCACAATCGCCAAACTGTGGAAAGAACCAAAATACCCTTCAACAGATGAATGGATAAAGAAGATATGGTACATACATACAATGGAATATTATGCTTCCATTAGAAAGGAGGAATACCCAATTTTTGTATCAGCATGGACGAGACTGAAAGAGATTATGCAGAGGAAATAAGTCAAGCAGAGAGAGTCAATTATCTTATGGTCTCACTTACGTGTGGAGCATAAGGAAAAACATGGAGAGCATTAGGAGAAGGAAAGGAAGGGTGAATGGGGGGAAACTGGAGGGAGAGATGAACCATGAGAGACTGTGTACTCTATGCAACAAACTGAGGGTTTTGGAGGGGTGGGGATGGGGGGATGGGTGAGCCTGGTGGTGGGCATTGAGGAGGGCACGTATTGCATGGAGCACTGGGTGTGGTGCATGAACAATTAATCTTGTAACACTGAAAAATTAAATAAAGTATTTGGGAGGGAAAAAGATGACTGTATAAAGAGGATGTGCTGTATATAATGGAATATTACTCAGCCATCAAAAAGGATGAAATCTTATCATTTACATCAACATGGATAGGACTAGAAGGTATTATGGTAAGTGAAATAAGTCAGTCAAAGAAAGAATTACCATGTGGCTTCACTCATATATGGAATCTAAAAAAAAAAACAGAGGATCATAGGGGAAGGGGGGGAATAAAATAAGATGTAGTCAGAGAAGAAGACAAACCATAAGACAAACCATAACAATAGGAAACAAACTGAGAGTTTCTGGAAGGTGGGTGGGTGGGGGATGGGGAAACTGGGTGATGGGCATTAAGGAGGGCACATGATGAAATGAGCACTAGGTTGTTATATAAAACTGATGATTTTACTGGACTCTACATCTGAAACTAATAATGCACTATATGTTAACTAGTTAAATTTAAGGAAAATAATTTTAAAAAATAAAATATAAAGGAACACCCATGGCAGTCCTACCATAAATGTGAACAATAAGTGGTTCATCTAAATTTAGAGATAAATTTAGAGATAAATTGTGGATGAAGTGTTCCATGCAGGATAGGATACTTTGACTCGCTAAATATTTATTGGCTGATTAGCCTCCAGCTCAAAGCCTGCCCCCTTACTAACTTTGAAACTTCAAACAAGTTAGTTTATCTTTCTTGGAATAATTTTCTTCAACTTTAAAGTAAGGGGATTAGTTTTTATCCCTTTCTTTTTAATATTTATTGAGAATCAACCATGTGGCAAGTAGTGCACTAGAAGCTATTACACAAATCATTTAATTTAATCTTCCCTATAACTCAATGAGGTAGGAATTATCATCCTCATTTTACATGTAAGGCAACATATATTTTATAGTTAAGTACTCTAACCTCTCTAAATTTTTATCTAAAGCCTATTAGGAAAAACTCTACAATTTGCTTGGAGTAAATAAATTTAAAAGAGTGTTAGGGTTTGTGTTCATACCAGTTCCATCATACTGCTAGAGTAGTTGGTTCTTACTCCTATAACATGCTTCTTTAGGAAGTAGATGATTTATCAACCTTACCATTTTCAAAAGGTAAACAATATTGATGAAAATGTCACCTAGATTCAATGGTTTTAACCATTTGAATGGTTAAACTCAATGGTTTTAACCTCATTGCTGATTAAATTTCCACTTTTATAGTATGAAGTCTTTCTAGGCAAAGGTCATTGGAGTAAAGGACAGAATGTCCACTCGGTGAAAATCTTTAATAATTCATTTTGTAATAAAAAATGGTTGGGGGACGCCTGGGTGGCTCAGTTGGTTAAGCAGCTGCCTTCAGCTCAGGTCATGATCTCAGGGTCCTGGGATTGAGTCCCACATCAGGCTCCTTGCTCAGCAGGGAGCCTGCTTCACCCTCTGTCTCTGCCTGCCTCTCCGCCTGCTTGTGTTCTCTCTCTCTCTAATAAATAAAAATAAAATATTTAAAAAAAATGGTTGGAAAATCATGATGCTTATGGAAAGAGACCCTTTGGAAAACTAAGTTTGTGTGCGTGTGTGTGTGTGCGTGCGCGCATGTGTGTGTTTTGGCAGAAGATCTTAAATTAACTAAATGCAAAAAAAAAAAAAAAGAGGATGTCTGAAGGAACATGTTTAAAACAAGTTCCCCTACAGCAACACTGTAGTAAGGTATAAGAAGAAAAACTAAATTCAGCTTCAGGTTTGGTAGATGACTAAAAGCAGCCTGAATTATAGAGGCAAATCAGTCTCATACCTAGCAGGATAACTTTTGCCACAACTAGTAAGGCTAGCATCTTTCAGGTAAAAAAAAAAAAAAAAAAAAAAAAATTGGAAAGAAAGTTTATTGTATCATCAGGATACAAATAACTGTTATTAGATAGTTACTACCTGTCTAATAATAATAACTAACTGTTATTGGTGTTAATTAGAATAGTAGTTATCATGTCTTAATTAGGAACTGTAGTGTAGGGGTCATCCACACAGAACTTATTCCATAGAACATATATTATAGAATATGGAACTCCACTTATAATTTCAGGTGATTATAGATCTTCACTATTTTCCTCAAAAGAGATTTGTGCTTCCACACTCTATGTTGAAATTACAATTTTTTAATCAAAGAAAATATATACTTGCAAATAATAGCTATCCTGAACTAGAGTTTTGGTTGTGGGAGAAAAACTCTAGTCACAAAAACAGCAACTATTCAAGAGCAAGTTAAAGCCCATATTGCTGTAGACTGGTGCTTCTCAACTTTGGCCACACACTGGAATCACCTGGAACATTTTAAAAGTCCTGGCGCTCAGAATGCACATAAGACAAATTAGTTCAGAATCTCTAGGGGAGGGAGCCAGTCATCAGTACTTTTTAAAGCTTCCTACCTGCTTCCAGTATGTAGCCAAGGTCAAGAACAACTGCTATAGATATTTATGACCAGCTTTATTTATTTTCTTTAAGGCCTAAGTCCCATCAGTGTAACACATTAGTCACTTAAGAGAGGTGTTTTCACCATGCCTGAGAGCTGTGTTATCTCAGTTGCAAGAATCAGTTTTAATAAATAGAAGATTTTTTTGTAGGCCTGTAAGTTTCCTACTAATTTCTACATTCTATGTTGGACATAACAGAATTTGGGAGCATTTCCACCTTTTAATCTGATTTAAGAAGCAAGACTTGTCTACATGGTAAAACTGAAGACTACATGAAGGCAGTTTCTGAGGATTTCCTGTTACTCGTCTATATAAGTACACAGTAAAAGCAAGAGATTCTTGGGGCATCTTGCCCCTGGAGCTGTCACACACCAGGTGAAATCTGAGTTAGATCTTGCTTGGAGGACAAATGTGGAATATTTAGTAAAGTAATAATTAGGACAGCAAAAGTTTTCCTAGGAAATTTGTACATACAACCTGAGAGGTTTGTTTAATACACCTCTGTTGCCAGAAGCATCTATAATGATTGAGATTTTAGAGTTTCCAAAATCACTTCAGTGCGACAAGCATTATGGACTACACTTCATGCCTCCAGATGATTGTTGATAGGTGTTATGGTGCTGATGTCTAGATTCAATTACTATACTGGGGATTGAATAAGCAGTTTGAGGCTATCTTGCCCAGTTGGGTTGGGTCCTCTATAGGGCATAAATGATTCTCACATTGCCAAAAAGCAGTAATAGGTTTCTGGGGTGCCTGGGTGGCTCAGATGGTTAAGTGTCTGCCTTCTGCTTGGGTGGTGATCCCGGGGTCCTGGGATGGAGTCCCACATGGGGCTTCTTGCTTGGTGGGGAGCCTGCTTCTCCCTTTTCCTCTACTGCTACCCCTGGTTGTGCTCGCGCGCTCTCTTTCTTTCTCTCTCTGTGTCAAATAAGTAAATAAATAAATAATCTTTTAAAAAAATAGTTAGGTTTCCTTCTCAGGAAAATGAAAATGCCCTGCTCCTCAACTTACTCCTCACATTTCAGTAGCTTCTATATGCCTTTCTCGTCCAGTAAATCTCAATAAAGCTACCATTTATCAATTCTTTGCAAAAATAACTTAATATTAGAAGAATGTAATGAACATACAAACACTTTGGCTTCTAATTATGAGTATCAATAACTTATACAGTGATATTCTTGAGACTCACTTTCTTAAGCTATAAATGAGAGACCAACTCACAATTCTAACATAATAATGTTCTAGGAATTAAATTTTGAGAAAAAATCTAATGCATGAAAGTTAATAAATAGGGCATATACTTTTATATGAGGGAACATCTATCCAAAAACATGATAAGCTTCCTTCTCAGTGTCTCTTCTCAACACTACATATCCTCAGTATTTATTCTGATTAAAGATGAGAATTCCAGGGGTGCCTAGGTGGCTCAGTGGGTTAAAGCCCTCTACCTTCGGCTCAGGTCATGATCTCAGGGTCCTGTCCCGTGTCAGGTTCTCTGCTCAGCAGGGAGCCTGCTTTCCCCTCTCTGCCTGCCTCTCTGCCTGCTTGTGATCTCTCTCTCTCTGTCAAATAAATAAATAAAATATATATATATATTTTTAAAGATTTTATTTATTTATTTGACAGAGAGAAATCACAAGTAGACAGAGAGGTAGGCAGAGAGAGAGGGAGAAGCAGACTCCCTGCTGAGCAGAGAGCCCGATGCAGGGCTCGATCCCAGGACCCTGAGATCATGACCTGAGCCAAAGGCAGAGGCTTTAAACCACTGAGCCACCCAGGCACCCCTAAAATATTTTTTAAAAATGAGAATTCCAGCATGAATAGGCAGCATAGATACCAATAAGTTGTTGTTCCAAATGATACTCAAGGTCCCAGAAAAAATTGTGATAGATGATTTATGACCAGTCAGTAGCAGGAGATTTGGAAAGAATCAAGCTCATTTTGTACCACCCCACTGTTTCCTGTGTTCTTCCTTCTTCTATAATGCTGCCTCAAGCTGTGTACACTCAAACACCAAAGTGATGACAGAATTGAATCACCAGTATCATTAACACTTGTCATCAATCAGCCTGGAGAACAAAGTTAGCCTTGGTTCTCTTTCGATAACAGTACAATGATTTCAAAACATAAAGGCAGAGCACAGGAAGGGAGTTCACATAATTAACTACGAGGGGAAATGTAGTCATTGTCAAAGAGGAAAGGAGGAAAATCTGAAAGTAGATAATGTATAAGAGTTGTAGAAAAGCAGCAAAAGAACTGATGATATTTATGAAGAAGATATATTTATTTTTAATTCCATATACTTCACTTTTCAAATCGATAGTGAAATGCATTGTAACTGAACAAGAGAATAGCACTAATCAAACAAGGAATAGAAATGATTTTTGAGGGGCTGTCAAAAGATAATTAGAACAAGTCAGAGGTTGTTGTACGAGTTATTTTTCAGAATAATCAGATTTTTTTTTTTTTTTTTTTTGCATAGGGCTTAGGTCTTTAGTTGGCTTCCTTGGAAATTCTAGCTATTTTATGTTAAATTGATTAATCATTCAAAAAAAATAAAGATGTCACTGAAAATAACAGAGTAGAAACTGCATGGCTCCATCTTCTCCAAAAGTAACTGATAAGCAGGCAAAAACTGCCAGAATAAACTTTTCAATAACCTTAGAATCTAGTCAAAAACTTATACTAACCAAGGGAAGACATGGTGAAGGAAGAAGTTGTTGATTTGGGGTAAGAGAGTGTCTTACCTACCATCTCCAAAGTATCCACCTACCATCTCCAAAACTCCAGATCATCAGCAGCCATGAGATGACAGCCCTTATACTACAGGGAGTATTTGACTGAAACTTAATCTTAAATAATTGTAATTGTGGGTCTCAGCCTTTCTGGAGACTTGGACAAAGACTGGGGCAAAAGATTCCTGTTACTTCACCTGACTTGGGACAGTTATTCAAATGGCTTTTGTTAAAATACGTTAAAGACATCAGTATTGGCTAAAGAATACTGTAGCGTGCTCGCTTCGGCAGCACATATAATAAAGAATACTGTAGCAAGAGACAACTGGGACAAGCAATAGACAGATCAACAGGCCTAGGTTGAAGAAATAGGTTGGAAAAGGAGATATATGTAGAAACAAGGGCTTTTTAGAAGTTCCCATGTACATGGAGGAGTTGAAAAAGCCACACACATGCTCAGGGCAGATGAATTATTAGAAAAGGCTTGAGAAACACTAAGCCTTCACCATTGGCTGACCTTCGAGTTGCATACAAGTAGGAAGTGAATGGTAAGGCAGAGTTGTAAACAGACTACCTTAAGGCAAAGTTGTAAGTGAACTGCCTAAGTGTTGCAGAAGTGCTCCACCATAAAGCAAAGACTGGAAGAGTATTTTTTTCTTTTCACTTTTTGTTCATTTTTTGGCTCCAGGCATATAGGTTGACTGTCAAAGTACCAGCTGACCGCTAAGCTAATAGAAGAAAGACTTTAGTGGCCATGCATGACAAAGAATATAGTTTAGAAAACTCATTAGACAATAAAACAAGAACATTCCATAACAAGGGGAAAGAATTTGATCTCAGAATTGACACACTATAATAGTCAAAAGGTGCATTTTTCACTTGAGGCTGGAAAGATGGCAGAGTAGGAGTATCATATGTTTGCCTCACCCCATGATACAACTAGATAATACTCATATCAGTGTAAAAAACAAAAAAAATGACCCAAAGACTGGCAGAAAGAACTCCACAACTAAAGGTAAAAAAGAGGACACATAGAAGAAGGTAGGAAATATAGAGACACAGTTTAGGAACAAAATGGACCATGACCATCCATAGTCAGGAGGGATCGAGAGTCATTAAGAAGGGTGAGAAACAGATGAGCACACTGGGGAGCTCACACGGGGAAGATGAATCCCCATCAAATTTGGCTTTGAAAGCAAGAGGGGCTGAATTTTGTGTTTTGACAACCAGCAGGACTTAAAGCCTGGAATTTAAAAAATCAGTAGGCACTGCTCTGAGAGAGCCTGGAGTGCATTAAGAATCTGAGTGCCCACCCTTAATGAGACAGCACCACAAACAACTAGGAGAGATGCAATGTAGAAGCAGCAGTTTGAAAAACACCTGGGACACAGGAGAGGGAGAGATTTATTCATCCCAGAGTATGTCCCAGAGAAGCAAGGATCACAGGGAGATCCCTCTAGGAACAAAGGAACTAGCACAAGGCATTTCTATCCCCTGTCCCCCAGCATAAATACACAGCCACCTGCAGAAACCAGTGCAACAAACACTTGCTACCTAACTTGTTTACATGAAGCCCTGTCTCCCCTATTCCTTTTTGGCAGATCTGTCCTTCCTAGTCACACTTGCCTCAGTCCTGGCACTATGGGCTCCCTTCCCTAGAGATAAGTGCAAACCTCACCAGCACCTAATCTCCTGACCCATGCCTTTTGTAGGGACTCGGTTCTGGCAGTGGTGGCAGCAGATCTAGTTTTGAAGCAGAACAACACACACCTTGTTAAAATGTGCCCAACCCAGCCGGGGACCAAACAGTGCCCAAAATAGGCAAACACAACTGAAATGAAAGGAAAAAAGGCCAGGACTCAACAGCAGAGCACACATAATACACATAGGAGACACTCCCTGAAGTGCCATGTCCTGGGGAACATGGTACACTGCGCTATACAGAACTACAGGATCTGTTCTTCATAAGGAGCAGGAAACATAGCTAACTTCCCTAACATACAGAAACACAGAAAGTTAGATAAAATGAGGAGACAGAGGAATAGGACTCAAACGAAAGGAGAGGACAAAACCACAGCAAGAGACCTAAGTGAAACAAATATGAGTAATAAAACTGATAGAGGATTTAAAGTAATGATCATAAAGGTATTCTCTGGACTTGACAAAAGAGTAGAGATCATCAGTGAAATCTTAACAAAGAGATAGAAAACATAAAAAAGTTAGAGATGAGGAACACAATAAATAAAATTAAAAATACATTAGATTGAATAAGTAGCAGACTAGCAGAATGAATTACTGACTTGAAGGACAGAATAATGGAAGGTAATCAAGGTGAGATAAAAAAAATATGCAAATTGAGAATAGTCTTAGGGAACTTAGTGCTGTCCAGTGTATCAATACTCACATTATAAGGATCCCAGAAGACAGAGAAAAGGGGGTAGAAAATTTAGTTGAAGAAATAATAGCAGAAAATAAGCTGACTTGAGGAAGGAAGCTGATATCCAGATCCAGGATGTACAGAGATCCCCTCCAAAAATCAAGCCAAGGGGTTCCACATCAAGACACATAGTAATTAAAATGGTACAAAGTAGTGATAAGGAAATAATTTTAAAAGCAGCAAAAGAAAAAAGTTATACACAAGAGAAAGCCCATAAAGATATCAGCATATTTTTAGCAGAAACTTTGCAGGCCAAAGATAATGGCATGATACATTCGAAGTGCGAAAAGGAAAAAAATCTGCAGCCAAGAATACTGTATCCAGCAAAGCTATCATTCAGGATAGAAGAAATAAAGAAATAGTCTCTCAGACAAACAAAAGCTGAAGGAGCTAATGATGACTATATTAGCTCTACAAGAAATATTAAAGGGGACTCTTAAAATGGAAAGGAAATATCATAAGTAAGAGTATGAAAAGTAAAAAACATGAAAAGCAGTAAAAATAAGTATTTCCATAAAAAACAGTCAAGGGGGGCTGCCTGGGTGGCTCAGTTGTTAAGCGTCTGCCTTCGGCTCAGGTCATGATCCTGGAGTCCTGGGATCGAGCCCCGCATCAGGAAACCTGCTTGGCAGGAAGCCTGCTTCTCCCGCTACCATTCCCTCTGCTTGTGTTTCCTCTCTCGCTGTGTTTCTCGCTGTCAAATAAATAAAAATCTTTAAAAAAAAAAAAAACAGTCAAGGGATTCATAAAATAAAAGGATGTAAAATATGACACCATATCCCTAAAAAATGGAGGAGTAAAGAATGGATTCAAACTTAAGTGACCATCAATTTAATAGACTGCTACATGCAAAAGATGTTACATACAAACCTCATGGTAACCACAAATCAAAAACCAGTAATAGATATGCAAAGAATAAAGGGAAAGGTATCCAAGTACAACACTAAAGGAAGCCAACAAACCATGAAAGAGAGCAAGAGAAGAAAGGATCAGAGAAAAACTACAAAACAACCACAAAACAAGTAACAAAATGGCAATAAACACATATCTATCAATGATTACTGTGAATATAAAAGGACTAAACACCCTTATCAAAAGACACAGGGTGACAGAGTAGATTAAAAAGCAAGACCCATCTATATGTTGCCTACAGGAACCTCATTTCAGACCAAAGACACCTGCAGAATGAAAAAAGAGGGGATGTAGAAATATTTATCATGCAAATGGATGTAAAAAAAAAAAACAAACCGGGGGTAGCAATACTTATGTGAGACAAAATAAACTTTAAAACAAAAAGTATAACAAGAGACAAAGAAGGGGGCACTTGGGTGACTCAGTCAGTTAAGTGTCTGACTTTGGTTCAGGATATGATCTCAGGGTCCTAGAATTGAGCCCTGTGTTGGGCTCCCTGCTTAGCGAGGAGTCTGCTTGTCCTTTTCCCTCAAATTAATTCTATGAGACCGCATTACTCTGATATGAAAACCAGAAAAAGATACCAATAAAGAACAAAAACAAAAACAAAAACACTACGGCCAACAACCCTGATGAACATGGATGCAAAAATCCTCAACAAAATAATAGCAAACTGAGTCCAACAGTACATTAAAAAAATCATTCACAATGATCAAGTGGGATTTATTCCTGGGTTGCAAGGATGGTTCAATATTCATAAATCAATCAATGTGATACATCACCACAATAAGAGAAAGGATAAGAAACATACAATCATTTCAAAAGATACAGAAAATGCATTTGAGAAAGTACGATATCCATTCACAATAAAAAAAACCTCAACAAAGTAGGTTTAGAGGGGACATACCTCAACATAATAAAGGCCATATATCCACAGCTAACATCATTCTCAATGGGGAAAAACTAAGAGCTTTCCCTTAAGGTCAGGAACAAGACAGGGAAATCCACTCTCACTACCGCTATTTAACATAGTACTAGAAGTCTTAGCTACGGCAATCAGACAGCAAAAAGAAATAAAAAAAGCATCCAAATTGGCAAGGAAGAAGTAAAACTTATACTATTTGCAGATGGCATGGTACTCTATATAGAACACCCTAAAGACTCCACCAAAACTAGAACTGATAAATGAATTCAATAAAGTCACAAGATATACAATTAATGTATAGAAATCCATAGCATTTCTATATACCAAAAATGAAGCACAGAAAGAGAAATTAAGAAAAAAATCACATTTAAAATTCTACCAAAAATATTAAGATACCTAGGAATAAGCCTAACCAAAGAGATGAAAGACCTGTACTCTGAAAACTATGAAACCCCAAGGAAAGAAACTGCAGAAAACACAAAAATGGAAAGACATTCCATGCTCATGGATTGGAAGAATAAATGTTAAAATGTCTACACTACCAAAGCAATCTACATATTTAATGCAATCCTTATTAAAATGCCAATAGCATTAGTCATACAACTAGAACAAGCAATCCTAAAATTTGTATGGAACCACAAGACCCTGAAGAGCCAAAGCAACATTGAAAAAGAAAAGCAAAGCTGAAGGCATCACAATTCTGGACTTCAGGTTATATTACAAAGGCATAGTAATTAAAACAGTATGGTACTAGCACAAAAATAGACACATAGATCAATGGAACAGAATAAAAAATCTAGAAAGAAACCCACAATTATATGGTCAGTTAATCTTCGACAAAGCAAGAAAGAATATCCAATGAGAAAAAGATAGACTCTCCAAAAAATGGTTTTGGGAAAATTGGACAACAACATGGAAAACAATGAAACTGGACCACTTTCTTAAACATAAAAAATAAATTCCAAATGGATGAGAGAACTAAATGTCAGACCTGAAACCACAAAAATCCTAGAAAAGAGTATAGGCAGTAATTTCTCTGACATGGGCTGTAGCAACTTTTATCTAGATAGGTTTCTGTGAGGCAAGGGAAACAAAAGCAAAAATAAACTATTGAGACTATATCAAAATAAAAAGCTACTGCACAGTGAAGGAAACAATCAACAAAACTAAATGGCAACCTACAGAACAGAAGATATCTGCAAATGACATAGCCTATAAATGGTAAATATTCAAAAATATAAAGAACGTATACAAATCAATATCCAAAAAACAAATAATCCAATTAAAAAATGGGCAGAAGACAGGAACAGATATTTCTCTAAAGGAAACATCCAGATGGCCAACAGACACAAGAAAAGATATTCATCAGGGTGCCCGGGTTGCTCAGTCGTTAAGCCTTTGACTCAGGTCATGATCCCAAGGTCCTGGGATTGAGCCCCACATGGGGCTCCCTGCTCAGTGGGAGGCCTGCTTCTCCCTTTCCTACTCCCCCTGTTTGTGTTCCCTCTCTCACTGTCTCTCTCTCTGTCAAATAAATAAAATCTTAAAAAAAAAGGAAAAGATATCCATCATCACTTACCCTTAGGAAAAGGCAAATCAAGACTATAATGAGATGTTACCTCACACCTGTAAGAATGGCTACACACAAGAAACAACAGGTGTTGGTGAGAATGTGAAGAAAAAGGAACCCTCTTGCACTGTTGTTGTGAATGCAAACTAGTGTGGCCACTCTGGAAAAAGAGTATAGAGTTTCCTCAAAAAGTTAAAAATAGAACTACCCTATGATCCAATAATCACACTACTGGGTATTTATCCAAAGAATACAAAAACACTAATCAAAAGGATATATGTACCCCTATGTTTATAACAGCATTATTTATAATAGACAAGATATGGAAACAGCCCAAGCATCCATTGAGTAAAGAATGGATAAAGAAGATGTGTTATTTATATAAATAATGGAATATTACTGAGCCATAAAAAAGAATGAAATTTGCAATGACGTGGATGGATCTAGAGAGTATAATGCTAAGTGAAATAAATCAGTCAGAGAAAGACAAATACCACATGATATCACTCATATATGGAATTTAAGAAACAAAACAAATGAACAAAGGAGAAAAAAAGAGAGAGACCAAGAAATAATGTCTTAACTATAGAGAACAGAAGGTGGGTGGGGGAGGGTTAAGTAGGTGATGGAGATTAAGGAATGACTTGTGATGAGCAGTGGGTGATTAAAATGAAAGCCTGGTGGTGGGTATTGAGGAGGGCACATATTGCATGGAGCACTGGGTATGGTGCATGAACAATAAACCTTGTAACACTGAAAAAAAATAAAATAAAATAAAAAATTAAAAATAAATAAATAAAATGAAAACTTAAAAAAAAATTAAACTACTGTATAATTAAGCAACGTGTATACATCCAAAGGAATTGAAATAAGGATCTTAAAGATATATCTCTACTTTTATGTTCATTGCAGCATTTTTCAAAGTAGACAAGACATGGAAGCAACCTGAATGGCCATTGATGGAAAAATGGATAAAGAAAAGTGATGTAAATATTATTCAGTCTTGTAAAGGAGGAAATCCTGCCATTTGTGACAATATAGATAAAACCTGGAGGACATGATGCTGAGTGAAATAAACCAGGTGCAAAATTATAAATACTGTACAATACCACTTACAGAAGCAATCTAAAATATTCATACTTATAGAAGCATAGAGTAGAATGATGTCTGCCAGGTTGTGAGGCAAGGAAGAAATGAAGAGGTATTAGTCATGAGTATAAAATTTCAATTATGTAAAATGACTAAGTCCTAGAGATCTACCATACAGTATAGTGCCCAGAGTTAAAAATATTATTAAAAATTTGCTAAGATGGTCAATCTTATGTTAGGTGTTCTCATCACAAAAAATAATAATAAATAAGGAGGGTGGGAGGAAAGTTTTGGAGGTGAAGGATATGTTAATGGCATAGATTGTGATGATGGTTTCATGGATGCATATTTGTATCCAAACTTATCAAGTTGTATACATAAAATATGGACAAGTTTGTGTAAGTCAGTCATACCATAATAAAGTGATTCTTAAAAAAGAACAGATTGAGTTCCATGAACATGCAACAGATTTAGAAAAAAACCCTCAAGAATGAGATTGAAAATGTATCCATTTCAGAAGAGCAGGTCAGAAGAGCAGGTATCCACACTGAAGCAGTTTGGAGGCCCTAAGAAAACCAGAAGCCGATGCAAACATATAGGAGAAATCCCATTTTACTTTTCCCCCCATACTCAATTCAGAGAGAAAACATGGTTAGATGATGTTTTACAGGTAGGGAATTGTACCAGGAAATCCAGGTTCCAGCCAAAGCACGTCACAAATTCGTTGTGTGACTTGGAGAAAGCAATTTAACTTCTTTATCACTTAGTTTACCCATTTAGCTAGTGGGTATAATAATGACTTTTTTTTTTAAATAAGTTTATTGTAAAAAGAAAGATTGTAAATGTGAATATCGTAACACATTAAAACAAAACAAATGCATGGTATCACTTTAATATTAGCATAAGATGACAAAATTTTTAATTCTTTTGCTCTGTGTAATCAGATATCTGTGGTTATTAACACTCCATAACAATGATGTCTCCTGTAGACTTGAAGGTCATAGATATAATCCAGCAGTCAGGTGGAATAGAAAACTCTTATCTCCTTTATGGTGGTTTCTTTTCAGTTCAGAGCACCGAAAACCTGGACAGCCTTTAGCCCCTGAAATGCAAAGGACTGAGCCAAGTATAAAAGTCCTCCTCTAGCTCAGGAGGACCTTACTGTTTTTATTTGGTCAATTTTCTCATTTACTATCAATTACTCTTATATTTCAGGAAACTAAACAGGAAGGTATTTTGCAAAGTTCTTCAACTTGCAGTGTTCGAATCCCTATTCAAGTACATACTGATCTGACACAATCTCAGTAGGCAACAATATTCAGAAAATCTAGGCTCTATTCACAGTCATCATTTGGTTTAGATGAATTACACTGAACAACGATGAAAGAAAAACCCCAAAACAAAAACAGGCCATGTGGCAGTTTCTTTGCATTTTGTGTGGATATGAACAAACTATTGCTATCGTTTTGTGCACAAATATTGGTTGGTTGGTTATTTTAATGTCATACTAACAAAGAAAATAAGCACAACAAATGATTCTGAAACTATACTGAGTTCAACAAACACTTTTTGAGTGCTTCATACTTCCACACACCATGCTAGGCACTTGAGATGCAAAGAAATATAATAATTTCTTACATTTGAGGAAATTCCATTTAGTATATCCATTTCGTTGTCACTGTGATGAATATAATGATAAAGGTGTTTTCCTCACCTATAATACAGAAAAATCACCTTTAGTGAAATCTTGTTATCCAATGCAAGCATTACAACAGACTCCAGTTATTTTTCTTAGCATAAATAAATTACCTGTTCTGCTACCCAGGCTCAAATCTTGAGTTTCATGGAAGTTTTATACACAGGGAAGATTCGAATTCTGTCTATTCTTTCTTTGTTTAAGTTTTCATATTTGTACTTTCATTTATGTTTTTGAATGGGGCTTTTGGATATCAAATACAGAAGGTTAACTCAACCATATGTTTCAGTCCAGGGCACACGATCACCACTGTTATATTCTTCTTTGGTTTTATTACACTCCTGTTTTCTTTTTCTCTCTCTTCCTTCCTTCCTTGATTTCACCTTCTATTTTTCTTCCTATAGGCACTTACTTTAATGCCACTCCTTCTCTGTAGCTGGTTCATATTTGCATGTTTTACACTTAAACGTTATTTACAATAAACATCATTGTTTCATATTTTTTAAACCAATAGTGTATTTTAAGGATCAATTAGGTTGCTATTTGACCTTTAGTACATTATTTCTGATTGATGCATAGTATTCTATGGTATTTGCTGAATAAGTAAATTTTACTTATTTCCTCAGATAATGGAAATCTAAGTTGCCATTCACTCTGCTTCCACAAGTAATGCTGTGATATATATCTTTCTGAGAAACCTTTCTGGGTCTGGGCAGCTGATAATGTTGGATATTAAGTTTATTGATATGCAAATATTTCTCCCTGTCTGGGGCTTACTTTTAATGCTATTAAAGGTGTACTTTCTAGAGCAAAAGTTTTTAACCTTAATGAATTCTGATGTATCAATTTCTCTTTTCTGGATTAAGCTTTAGATCTCATATCTAGGAAATCTTTACCTAACCCTAGGCCATAAAGATATTCTTCCATGATTTTTCTAAGTCTTATAGTTTTAATTTTTACATTTGGGTCTATGATCATTTTTGGTTAATTTTTGCATATGGTATGAGTTATGAAGTTCATGTGTGTTCATGAATATATATATGTGTGTGTGAGTCTATTTCTCTCTATTCTGTCCCACTGTCAATATTTAGTTAAGTATACTGTAATGGTTACCATAGCTTTATAATAAATCATTAGATAAGCTCATATTAGCCCTCAAACTTTGTTCTATTCCACTTTTGGGGGGGGAAGGTGTTACTCTAGTTTCTTTACATTTCTATACACAGTTTAGAGTCAACTTGAAAATTTTTATGATAAAAACCTGTTAATATTTTATTTGGGATTGTGACAAATCCATTGAGGAGTTTGGAGAGAATTAACATATTAACAATATTAAGTCTTCCACATCATAAATAAGGTGTATTTCCATTTACTAAGGCATTCTTTATCTCAATAATGGTATTTTTTGCTTTTCAGTGTACAAGTATTTCACATCTTTTGTCAAAGTCATTGATAAATATTTAATTTTTGATGCAATTGTAAATGTTCTATTTTTAATTTCAATAGCCACTTGTTTTTTGCAATTATATAAAAAACAAATGATTTTTGTATTTGACCTTTTATCCTTCAACCCTGCTAAGATCACTTACTTTTTCTAATAGCTTTTCTGTAAATTATATTAGATTTTCTACACAAGTGACCATGTCATCTGCAAATAGACATTTTTATTTTCCTTTCCAAGGTGCATGACTTTTATTTCTTTTTCTTGGTTGATTGCACTATCTACAACCTTTAGTACAATGTCAAATAGAAATAGTAAGAGCAAATATCCTTGTCTTATTCTTGATCTTAGGGTGAAAGCATCCTTTCACCATTAAGTACGATGTTAGATGAAAATTTTTTATAAAGGACCCTTGACAAGTTGAGGAAGTTCCCTTCTGTTCTTAATATGCTGTAAGTTATTTTCTGGAATGGCTGTTTATAGTGTCCAGTTTTTGTTTTTTTTTCTGCATCTACTGAGAATGACTCTACGGTTTTTATTTTTGTTTATTAATGTGTTTAATTTCCTTGATATTTACCTGAATGTTAAACCAACCCAACATTCTTCATTCTTACAATAAACTCCCATTTGTTCAGTATATATTTACTGTATAGATATTTTTGTTCATTGACAGTCTTATTCCTTTAGCCCTTTGGATATGTCATTTCACTGCCTTCTGGCATTCATTGTTTCTGATGAGAAGTCAGGGTAAGTCATGAAACCCAGCAACTTTGCTCTCAGAGAGAGTTTTGGTAGAACTATGTTGTCAACTGAGCTATGGACAGGGTATAGGAGTAGCGCAAACAAGAATGTCACATAATCCCACTCACAGTTCTTATCCAAGATTTGGTATTTTTTCTTGAATAAACACTTCTAAATTTCTCTTATGCTTTTGTTGATTTCAGAGCTCTGAAATGGCTGTTCCTCATGATTTTGTCCAGTTTAATTGATGCTTTCTGTGGGGAGAATTTTTCAAACTTTTAAGCTACCGTGGGGTAAATACTTTCTCCCTATTGACTATTTTTCTTCCTTGCAGTGAGAATGAGGAAGCTAATTGTCTGCCTAGGTATTTGTGGGAGAGAAAAAAAGGCAGACATTAAAAAAACAAAGCTAAACAAAAACTCTCTTTCTTACTTTATTTCCTACCTATGGTTTCAGCCACACCTATTAACAAGCTACTTCCCCTTTGCCCATCCCCTCCAACTTACGACACAGTCAATTTCTACCCTGCTACAGAATTTTCACAGGAGATATTAATTTAATAGATTCATCAAGCCGCCTCTGGTATTTTTAGGTTTTGATTTTTGTTTGGGGGTTTCTATTGTTTCATGGTAGGAAGCCAGCAACTGATGGTAGTTAACCATTCTGTCACAGATCTGATTCTTTGCTTTTTCCTTAGCAGTCTTATTGCCTCTAGAAGACTACAACCTTCATTATCATCTTCCCAGACTATTATATCTATATCCTACTCAATTTTCATGCTTGCTATTTCTGCTACTTCAATCTATATTAAATACTGCCAAGAAGTTACTCATACTGAAATCTTTCCTTGCAAATGTCATTGTTGAGAAGTTTTGAAAGGAAGATGTTGAAATTTTTGGTGAATTCTTTTAGGTCCATTATGAAGTAATGATCACTACAGGAAAACCTACCTTGGCTAATTATTCCCCCATTTTATTCTATAGACTAGGGATTATTACTGCCACTTAAAATGTTAATTTCCATATCAAGGAATATAAGAATCAGGAAAAATTTAGTATTCTATTTTATAAGTTGCTAGATAAGATTTATGTGCCTCATTTCCCAAATTTTGCAAAACAATGGGACATACATGGCATTACCAAGATGATGATTAGTAAGGCTGTAGATCAAAATATCCTCTCAGAGCTTTTGCCCAATAGTAGTATGAGATCCCTGAGGATAAATATATCCTAATTAGGAGAAAAGACTTGCTCCTCACACTATACCTGAAAACATTTTTTTTTTCATTCTTTACATCTTCACTTCTGCTTATTGCATAGAACACATTTTGTGCTTTTCTAACCTAGGGACTTTGCAGATACTCTCTTGGCCAGGAATGCACTTCATCCTTCTTTATAGTGCAGAGAATTGACAGTGATAGTCTCTCATTTGTCTTCAGTGCAATGCAGTTACTGGATTGTGACCCAAAAAAATCCCCAAAAAAACTGCAAGCTAAAGATAATATTAATAATGCAAAGATAACTGAAACACAGAAAATTACAACTTTCCTGTTGTTAATAGAACCTCTTCATCAGCCAGTTATGTAGTAAAAAGTAATGAAAATCTAATCAGCTCTTATAAGTCAGCCAAACTGTTAGAAATGTCAACAAGATTTAAAAAAGAAATGAATGTATATCTACTACTCGTAATGATAACATTGTCCCAAATGTAATGATGTAGATGTCCTAAATGTTTATTAGTTAAGTTAGTAGGAAGATATCACATTTACAGACATTGAAAAAATAAGCAAACAGAACACAAATGCATAATTCTATAGTATTTTCAGCTAAATTGAAAGTCATGTGATATTTAATCTAGTAATTTATAATATGTTTCAACCAAAGTAAGTTCTTTAAAATACTTAAAGAGGGGCAGCTGGGTGGCTCAGTTGATTAAGCATCTGCCTTCAGCTCAGATCATGATCCCAGGGTTCTGGGATTGAGCCCCACGTCAGGCTCCTTACTCAGTGGAAAGTCTGCTTCTCCCTCTCTCTGCCCCTAACCCCTGCTCATGCACATTCTCTCCTTCTCAAATAAATAACAAAATTTAAAAATAAAATAAAATACTTAAAGAAATAGACAAAACAGTGGCAGTGTTGTCCAAAAATAATTGAGAGACACCATAGGCAAATGATATTAATAGTGAAACAATGTTTTAGCTACAAATAACTCTATTAAAAGAAATAAATTTCTTTCTTTTTTAAAGTCTTTCTTTAAATTCCAATTAGTTAACATACAGTATAATACTAGTTTTAGGTGTACAACACAGTGACCCAACACCTCTGTACTATACCTGGTGGAAATCACAAGCGCACTCCTTAATCCCACAACTCCCTCCTGGTAACCATCAATTTGTTCTTTATAGTTAAGAGTCTGTTTCTTGGTTTGTATCTTTCTCTCTTTTTGGCTCTTTGTTCATTTGTTATGTTTCTTAAATTCCACATATGAGTGAAATCAGATGGTATTTGTCTTTCTTTGACTTATTTCGCTTGGCATAATACTCTCTAGATCCATCCATGTCATTGTAAATGGCAAGATTTCATTCTTTTTATGGCTCAGTAATATTCCATTATATATATAGATCTCTCTCTCTCTCTCTCTGTGTATGTGTGTGTATATACACACACATACACACACACACACACACACACACACACACACACACACACACACATATATATATATATATATATATATATATATCTGTCTTTATCCATTCATCCATTAATGAACACCTGGCCTGTTCCCATAGTTTGGCTCTTGTAAATAATGCTGTTATAAACATTGGGGTGGATGTACGCCTTTGAATTAGTATTTTGTACTCTTTGGGTAAATACCTAGCAGTGCAATTGCTGGATCATAGGGTAGTTCTGTTTTTAACTTTCTGAGGAAACTCCATACTGTTTTCCAGAGTGGCTATACCAGTTTGCATTCCCACCAACAGTGCAAGAGGGTTCCTTTTTCTTCACATTTTTGCCAACACCTGTTTCTTGTGTTGTTGATTTTAGCCATTCTGACAGGTTATTAGAAGAATAAAAGTTATTTTATGAACCACTATTTACCAATATATTTGAAAAATATATTAACTTTTATTGGAAGATATGCATTATTAAAAGTGATTTAAAATAGAAGTTAGAAAATGTAATTAAAAATAAAATACCTTTTATAATAGTATCACAAAATTTAAAGGATCTGAAAAAATTTCAACAGAAAGGGTGCATAGTTTCTAAAGGCAACATTACTAAATAGTCTTGAGATAGAGAACCTGCTCCAGGAAGAGGACTATCACCATAAATAACTACATAATAGTGTGAACTAAGTATGGTAGTCAGGGAGAAACCTAGCAAGGCCTGTTTGATCAAAGTCCTCTATGTCCCATTGTTTCTGAGTGGCCCAGCAGACACTGGTTTACCAAACATTTACTCTTTTTCATTTTCCTGCGAATTGCATTCCTTCCCTTTGAAGTCCCAGGTCCCTATTGGCTTCTCTCAGCTTCTCTTTAGTTCAGAATGACAAATATACATCATTCTGCCTGTCTTTGGAATTTTCATGTCTGTGTGGATTCCCCTTACATATGAAAATAAATTTTATTTCTTCCTGTTAACCTATCTCATGTTAATATAATCCTTATTCCACCTAAAAGACCTTGAAGGGAACAGATAATTCTTCCTCTTTGACAACTCTAAAATTTACAAGAAAACTATTGTAGGGGTGCCCGGGTGGCTCAGTGGGTTAAAGCCTCTGCCTTCAGCTCAGGTTGTGATCTCAGGGTCCTGGGATTGAGGCCCGCATCTGGCTCTCTGCTCAGCAGGGAGCCTGCTTCCTCCCCCCCCTCTCTGCCTGCCTGTCTCCCTACTTATGATCTCTCTCTCTGTCAAATAAATAAATAAAATCTTTAAAAAAAAAGAAAGAAAACTATTGTAATTAAGAATATGTGATACTTGGCATAGCTAAAGAACAACAGAATAGGGTAGAGAACTTGGAAACAGACTCATTCATTTTAGATAATTTAAAACATAGGTAAAAAGGATAAACATCACAGAATTTAATCCAACACAACAATCTTTTTTATAATATTTAAAACTTAAATTACATAATATTCCATATGGGTGTCCATAGTACTGTTATGGAACACACACACACAGAGGTAGCCTTTGCTTTGCAAGGATCTGATATGCTTGCATTTGGTTACCCATGGCTTAAATAGCAGCAGTCCCCAATGACACAGTTTAAACTTGTCACCAAGGTAAATGAACTATAAATAATTACATAAAGTACAAACTTTCCTGCTAGTTCTTTACCCCACAAATCACTAGATAAATAACAAGTACATTATGATCAGTAACCAATCATGCCATATCTTTCAAAGACAGACATATTTTATTCAGTTCATGCACAGACAGCAAAATGTGCAGTTGTGTTTCCTCCTGTCTCCCAATTAAAAATCCACGTAACATTTTATAAAAATGGATAGTCAAAAGAGGAATAAGCCCAACAGAGATGAAAGTACAGCAAAGAAACAAAAGTGATAAAAATGGAAGTGATAAAAATGAAATTGAATGTGATTAGAAGATTTGAAAATGGTGATAGAAAAGACAAAAAGGAAGACATTCTGACAGAAAGAGACAGCAAGTTTGCCAGAACTTGCAGTTTGGCAGAAAGTAGTCTTTTTTTGCACATAATAGAGAGATTTCTCATATACTCCTCCTACTCTTCACAGAAACTAGAAAAATGTGTAATGCAGGGTAGATATTTAGCTTAATAAATAGTTATTAATGAAAAACACTGTAGAATATTGTATTGTAAAAAGTCTCACAGACCCTGTCTACTCAATTCACACCACCCTCTAGAGGTTCATTCAACTTTCTACCAATACTTATTAAGCTCTTCCTATGCCAGACACCATTGTAGGGATTATGTTATACCCAAAGATTTAAAAAAATAAATAAATAAAACAAGTAAAAAAGCCCGTGCCCTCCTGAAACTCACATTTTAGTTGGAATACACCAATAGTAAATGAAGTAAGTAAATGATATAGTATACCATTGGCGATAAGTACCACAAGGGGGCAGGGGGAATGTAAGAAGGAAAAACAACAGTGTTGAAGGGTGGAGTGAAATCTCAAATAGATGGTTAGGGCTCATATTACTGGCATGACCTTTGAATGAAGGCAGTGACAGAAATGTTCATGCAGATATCTGTGAAAAAATTCCAGGCAGAGGGAACAGCAACTGCAAAGGTATGGAAATGGGTATGTTTGTAGCATATTCTTGGAACAGCAGAGGATCCAAGGCACCTGGCACTGAGGATGGGTTGGGTGGGGCAGGTACAAATTAGGTCAGAGTACTAAAAGAGACTTGGATTATTTAAAACTTTGCAGTTCGTTGTAAGGATTTTTACTTTTACTCTGAATGAGATAGGAAGTCAGTGGTTAGATTTGAGCAAAGGGTAGTATGATCTAAAAAACATTTTAACCCAATTGTTCTGATTTCTATGTTGAGAGCAAACCTGGTGGAAGGGTGGTGGTGGCACAAATTAATACCCTATTGTGATGATCTAAGTAATACACCATGATGACTTGGTAGCAGTGAAAGGTAATAAGAAGTGTTCAGTTTGTGCAGATAATTTTAAGACAGAGGATTTCCTGACAGGATATGGGGTTTTGAGAAAAAGTGATGCAAAAGTAAATTCAAGGAGTCTACCCTGTGTAGTTGGAAAGATGGAGTGAACTGAGATAGGGAAAGACAGTAAGGAACAAATTTGGAGTAGGGAAAGATCAAGGACTCGGTTTTGGGATCTTTCTAAAACACAAATTTCATCATGTCCCTTCACAACAAAAACCCTTCTTTGATTTTGGAATAAAATTCAAACACCTCAGAATAGTGTGCAAAGTTCTGAATGATGTGAATCTAGTCTACATTTTTAGGCTCCATCAATTACTATTAGCTTATTTAATCATTTGCAACTTCCCCAGTGGCATAGTGTTTTACACACTATTTGCTCTCATTGGAGTGGATGTTCTCCCTTTTTTCATTAGCGACCTCCCAAACACTCTTTAGGATGTAGATAAAATATAATACCCTCTGTGAAACTTCTTCCACTTCCCTCAGGCAAAGCTAATCGATTTCTTTTCCTTGCCCCCATAGCATTCTGATTCTAAGTCTATCTTAGCACGTGTTTCATTATTTGGGTCTCTTATTGAACTGTGAGCTCCACAAGGACAGAACCACGACTTATTCATATCTGTATCTTCTAGCTCTTAGCATAAAATGTAAGACAGGTGCCAGAAATATGTGTTTAATGTTGAATGGAGATATAAATAAATGTTAAAGTTCTCATGAAGATTATTTGGAATCATATGTCTGGCACAAAAATTTTTATGTGTTATGAATTCAGGCAGGAGATATAGTCTAAATAGAAGATCCTCTAGAATTGAACAATACATTTTAAAAGTATGTGAAAAAAGATAAAAACAGCTTGGAATAGTATCGCTTTCTTGGAAAATGTATTGTTCTGGAGGTTTAACTTGTATGTATTATGAATAGTCATATAAGAGAAAGAACAGGTTCCCGATTCTACTTCAAAGCAAGATTCCCCCCCCCAAGGTCCCCAAATCACGAATCAAAATGTTGATCAACTAAAGAATAAATACAATTTTGCTTTCAGCTTTCCATGAGATGTTTATGAATTAGTCCTCATCTTTTTAAGTGAATGAATTGTTCCATGAAATCTAAAGGTCTGTGTGTTTGGATTCATGCCAGAGATATTCTGCAAGCTGATAGCTCATTGTGACAAAGATGCTAACATTTGTTGATGCCAGATATATTCAAGCTAAGATGTTTAAATATGCCAGATATATTCAAGCTAAGATGTTTAAATATGCCAAGGCTTGAATCTGTGTGTCACATTTAATGGTTCAGTACAAATTTCTATATATGTTTCTTACTTGTAACTTATTTAAGAATTTTTATGAGCTCAATTGTGTTCCCTCCAAATCCATATCTTGAAGTTCTAACCCCAAGTACCTTAGAATGTGACTATATTTGGAGATAGAGACTTTAAAGAGGTAATTAAGGATACATCTGGTCAATAGAGAGGGCCCTAATTCAATATGATTGGTCTTATAAGAAGAGATCAGGACACAGACGCACATAAAGTGAAGACCATGTGAAGACAGAGGGAAAAGATGGCCATCTGCAAACAAAGAAGAGAGATCTCAAGATGAAGCCAATACTGCTGACACATCAGTCTTGTACTTTAGCCTCCAGAACTGTGAGAAAATAAATTTTTATTATTTAAGTACCCAGTCTGTAGTACTTCATTATGGCAGCCCTAACAAACTAATATAAGGAGATTGATTCTAACTCAAGTATAAATGGGAGATCCAGTAGATAGTTGAATGTTTTCATTAAATTTTGATGCAGATAGACATTTTAGAGATATGGTAGTAACTCATATGTTTACTCTTTGGGAGGATTAGACCTCAATAGCTTTTGCTATTTCAGTTGCCAAATGTATACACTTTCGTTGCAATTAAATGGAAGTGAGCATTTGAGACACTGGATGGCAAACTGTTGTATACATCAGAATCACCCGGAAAGATGTTAAAAATCATGGATTCTAAGGCATAATTATAGGTCTATGAAGGCACACAGCCTTCCATATTTTAACTTCCCAGTTAGATGCTGGTGGTTCAAGGAGCATGATCACAGTTAGAGAAACACTGACCTAAGATTCTACTGAAGTTAAAAGAAATAAACAAGTTGAAAAGCATGTCATAATTTATGAGGTTGTTCCAAAGTGACAATGAAATATGGATCTGTTCATAGAGAGAACCTATTGGTAGTTCTTCTTCCCTGTTTGTGTTCCCTTTCCCTGTCTCTCTCTCTCAAATAAATAAATAAAATCTTTTAAATCTTTTCAATCTAGGGCTGCCATAATGAAGTACTACAGACATATGGGTTGGGGACAAAACCAGGGAACTCAAAAGACAACCAATGCCAATTTCTAATATATTGCAAGTAACCAGTTCTGTGGAGAGAAAAAGAGGCCTGAATTGTAGCATTTTCCTATTTCTGTTGTATAAATATATCCACTATGGCCAATTTCAAGCTACCAACCCCTATGTGCCTACGGTCATTGAAATTATTTGGCCTCCTCTCTAAATTAATAGAGGGGATAGAGGAAAGCAGTGCTTTCCTTATAAGGGAATAAAGCATAAATTATCAGTATGCATTTTGTGAGGCTTTGGAGAAAGTTACTGGGGCCACCTCATTAGTAGCAGCAAGGTAAATAGCCTGGGTCAACTTATCTAAAGAGAAAGACAAAAATAATAAGCCAAGATTCTAAGCCAGTACAAGGAAACTTTTAAGACAGTGGGAGCCGGTACTGATGCCATGAAATAAAGCATGTGATGCTGCTAAAGATTTTTATCTACCTAAAGAAAGATAATTAAACAGTAAGTACCTATGTTACTTATACTTAGTAACTATAGTACCCTGCCCTGGGAGCTATCCACAGAAACCCTTCAAAGTTTAGACTTTTCTTCTCAGTTGTAGAGGATGGACTCATTAAAGATTTGATCCCAGGGGTCTGGGATCAAGCCTCAAATCGGGCTCCATGCTCAATGGGGAGTCTGTTCTCCCTCTGCTCCTGCCCCTGTTTGTGTTCCCTTTCCCTGTCTCTCTCTCTCAAATAAATAAATAAAATCTTTTAAAAAATAAAGACTTTGTTATCTTCTTAGTGACGATGAATAATGATTTTAATAAAAACAAAATGAAACATCAACAGCAAAAACAAAACAAAAATAAATAGCATCACTTGTGTATTAATTAAAGAACATTTTACTTTTTCTAAGAAATATATTTGTGTATAGAAAGTTCTTAAGATGATATGCTAATATCGGAAATTCTAGGTGCCATAAAATGATGGGGAGGGGCATATTTGAATGGCTTTGTCTGTTTCTAGGATTGGCCAAATAATCTGATTGGACATTTAACACCTTTAAAGAGAATTTTGCAAAAATATTTAAGAAAAATAGTAATCTATTCTGTCTAATAATGGAAAAGTAAATGTATTCCATGAAGACTGTCAGTTATAAGGGCTCCAAACTACTTTCTCTTACTTAAATAAAATTTTATTTTTTTCCTAATTATAAAAGTAATTTACAATCGTTATAGAAAAATTGGAAAATATAACAAAGGGCAAAGAAATTATAATCCCTTTTAACGCTACAATCTAGGCTTAATTGACATGTGCATTTTGGTGTGTAACTTTTTAGTCTTTTTTTTACTTTCTGTCAATTCTCACAAGGATACGTATATGCGCTCCAGTGTAGTTATTTTGTGGACGTTACTAAACTAGAATCATACAATGAAAACTGTTACATAATCGTTTCTCTACTTACATAAATATTTCCCCATGCTGTTGAATACCATTATATAAAATAACTGTGGCTAATACTCCATCATCTCAATACGCTATTCTTTACCTATTCATTTAATTATTAATCAACTTTGAATCTCATACATCACACTATACCATGCTTCGCCTTTTATTATTTATTTATTTATTATTTATTATTACCAATTACTACACCACCGCCCCCTCTCAGACAAATTTCTCAGTGGTTTTAGAGCCAGTCGCACTGTCACTATTTCCAATATTATTCTTGCTTCAAGTTTGGTAAATTCAATATATATCAAGTTTCTCAGCTCCTTGACCTTTCTTTTTTAACTTTTTAAAAGATTTTTTTTATTTATGTATTTATTTTAGAGAGAGAGTGCGTGTATGTGTGGGATTTGGGGGGGGGCAGAGGGAGAGGGTGAGGGATAAGCAGACTCCATAGGAGTCAGACATGAGGCTCGATGTCAGGACCCTGAGATCACACCTGAGCCAACACTGTGTCAGGTGCTCAACCTACTGAGCTACCCAGGTGCCCTTTGATTTTCTCTTCTTCAGTGATCTTGTTCTTCACTGTTTCTTCAACACTCACTGCCACAATCATATCACAGACTTATTATCAAGAAATACATTTTCATAACTTTATTTTAATTAATTCCATGCTCTGACTACCATATTCTATATTTCCAGTTTCCTTTTCCTTACTTCAACAAGCCTTTGACATTTCAGAAACTCCAACTCTCTCACCACCTTGATTATCTCTTTGCACTCATTACCCAGATTAAATTTCATTTTCACTCATTATAAGCACTCCTTTTTAATATACTTTAAACACTTCTGTTTAGAAAAATCATGCCTGGGGCCCCTGGGTGGCTCAGTTGGTTAAGTGGCTGCCTTTGGCTCAGGTCATGATCCCAGGGTCATAAGATCGAGCCCTGCATCTGGATCCCTGCTCAGCGAGGAGCCTGCTCTTCCCTCTCCCTACTTGTGCTCTCTTGCTATCTCTGTCTCTCTCTCAAATAAATAAATAAAATCTTAAAAAAAAAGAAAAGAAAAATCATGACCAACTTATACACACATTTTTGCCATTGAACGTGGCGGAAGGAAAACATAGAACAGACTGACCACATATCTTAACTGGGCCTTCAAGGATGTCCAGTAAGGATACTATACTTTCCCAGTCCAATAGTCCTGAAACATTTGGTGTCAGAAATCCCTTTATAGGGGTGCCTGGGTGGCTCAGTTGGCTGGCTGTCTACCCTCAGCCCAGGTCATGATCCCAGAGTCCCAGGATCGAGCCCCAAGTAGGGCTCCCTGCTCAATGGGGAGTCTGTTTTTCCCTTTCCCTCTGCTCCTCCACCCTACTCTTTCTCTCTCTCTCTCTCTCTCAAATAAATAAATAAAATCTTTAAAAAAAGAAAGAAATCCCTTTACATTCTAAAAAATTAAAGACCCCATAGAGGTTTGGCTTATGTGGATTATGTCTATCTGAATGTTTGAAATTAAAACTGAGAAATAATTAAAATATTAATTTATTCATTTGCAACATTACATGTTAACATAAATAACATATTTTTATTAAAAATTACTGTATTTTCAAAAATAAAAATATTTAGTGAGAAAAAGGGCACTGTTTTAAACTTTTGTAGCTTCTATAATATCTAGTTTATGGAAAGATAGCTAGACTTGTATCTTTTTCTATGTTCCAACATGTTGTGACTCATTTTGGTTGTTGAACTATATGAAGAAAATATGTCCTTACACAATTATGTCCTTACACAATATGTTTAGAAGGAGAACTTTGACTCTTTTTTCAGATAATTATAGATATTCGTCTTTGATATTATACTGAAATTCAACAAGCAATAATTTCTTAAAGCTTAGTTGCAATGTCAAATCAGATTCCATACCAGTGAACTATTTGTACTGTTACATTAAAATCCATTGGCCCATCTTACACTTTGAATGGGTCCTTTACTCATGCATGATGCTATAAAATCATTTGCAAAATAATGCTTCATTGAGTTTTGCAGATATTTTGAGTATTGTCACATTTCATTATACAACATAAAATAAGTCACATTGTGAACTAGTGGTTTCCTATTTTATTCCATTACTATTATTATTTGTTTTAATATCAGATTGTCCTCAGTTTGGCCAATGGGAACCCATTAAATCTGTTATGTCCTTTGGACATAAACCTATTATTCTTTGAGTGCAACTCTGCCTACAAGAAGTGGTTCCAGGTCCATCTTGTACCTTCTCTTTTCTACCTGTGGAATCAGCTATTTCTCAAATAAATTCTGAATTCTTTTAATAAAAAATATTATGTATTAGGAAAGATCTGGGAACTTGATGTGCTCATTGGTACTGATCCCAGCCTCTCAGTGTTCAGAGCTGTGGAATATATGGATATACTTATATGAAACACACACACACACACATATATACACACATATACAAACACAAACATATAATTTATATCCATCTATATGGGAAACTCTAAATTCAAGTTGCTACCTTCAATTCCAACCCAACATCAGAGAGTTCATTCAAATTCTCTTATTCTCCATATTTGTAAATCTTTCCTACAGTGGTGAGAAGCTTGGCTTCCATTATCCTTAAAATATTTATTTATTTGATCTATTGCATTATAGGTAACCAATCTCTCTTTTACTCTTCCACCACTGACCTGACGAGGTATCACCCTCACCCTGTTATGTTTGTCTCCTAAAGCCAGGCAGCTCCCGCTTTCATACTTCCTTACACTACACTGGCTCTGATGTCTTGAATTCAAACACTTTCCCCACGTAGACATCTTTCTTACCTTGTGAGGCCACTCCCTCTCATAGATACCCTGCTTATTCCGCTAGGCTTTTATATGCCACACTTGTGCCACCTCCATTATGGACACCATCACTAGCTCTTTTGGACTCTAGCACCTCACATCCTCCTCCTTATAGAAACCCTTCTAAAGCTCTCTAGACTCTAACTCAACATGGATCCACAGCCTGGATCATCTCCCTCATGAATAATCCCCTTGTTTCACTTGGGCTCTCACAATGAATGCCGAGTTACTCCTCAATAGGGATGTCTTCTTCATTTCATTCAGGATCTGATGCCCAGCACTGATCCACAATGCCCCTCTCCAACATAAACTATCAACACCAATGCCTATCTTGCTATGCCCCACCTAGTAGCTTTGGGACTGAATTGTTAATGGAATGGAAGGGAAAGAAGTGTGAGGAAAAGAAGGGAAGGGAAAGAAAAATATGTAAAAGCAAAAGAAGAGAAGGAAAAGGGAAGAAGAAAAGAACTCCCATTATTACTCAATGAGTTGGTAATGAAAATTTTGACTTATTCTTTGATTCAAAAATTATTTACTCATTTTATTGAGTAGATTGTGTTATAGACCTGGATTCACATTTTATAGTGTTATTTATAGATGGATAGAGACTATAATTTCTGCTTTTTGAAATTTATGATCAATATATAAATATTCCTTACATACTTGAAAAGAATGTTTATTCCCTTGAGCAAAAATTTTACATACACAACGTGAATGACTAAATTATCAATACCTCCATACTTCAAATTCTTAATGTTATGTTTTAATTTTAAACTTTGTATTTAAATAATCCTCTATTAATGTTTCTTTTTTTGCCACCTCATCTTTGGATTTCTTAAACAGTATTTCAGTATATGTATTTTGATCCCTCATTCATAAACAATGACCCTCTATCTTATTTAATGCTTCTTATAATAAACTCTACTTTCTATGACATTACTGTTATGATGCCTGGTTCTGCTTTGTTTAGTTGTTGCAAATTTTAACAATTCTGAATTACTTCATTTTAGCTTTTGTTCTTGCCAAGTACATTTTTTTAAATCCCTATTTGAATCTTTATATTTTAACAGAGAGGTTCAATTATTTACAGTCACTATCACAAATTATATTTTCAAATTTACTTTTAGCCATTTTGTTTTTGAATTTAATTAAATATATTTTCTGCTCTTTCTTTTGTTTTCTCTGTTAATATGCTTACAAAGGATTTGTTGTTTTTTTCAATGCCTGTTTAATTATGTGCGAGATTTATATTCTGCTTTAATTGAGCATAAGGTGTTTGAGTTCAATTATTCTATTTGCTCTTTTAAGAGAAATATAAATTCAAGTAAGTTTTCAAAAACTTAATTATCAACATCAAGAATAAAACTATACACTCCTACTTTATAGGAAACAAAGTTAGCATTTCTCTTCTTTTTCCACTTTTCATCTATTACTGTTAAATTATTTTTACAATGTCTTTCAAGAATTTTCATCATGTAAATTAAGTTTACTAATCATACTTACAGCTATTGTTTTGACACATTTCTTCAGCTTTGCATTTTTCTTACTACCAAAGTTTTCATAATGATTCTTATTTCCAGCTTCATTGAGATATAATTGACATATAACATTGCATAAATTTAAAGTGCACAATATGATGATTTGATACACATATATATTGCAAACTGTTTACCACAATAAGATTGGTTAACTCATTCTTCATCTCCCATAATTACCATGTGTTGTTGTTATGGTGGGAATATTAAAGCTCTAGTCTCATAGCAACTTTCAAGTATACAATACGTTATTGTTACTATAGTAACCATGCTGTACATTAAATTCTGGGAACTTATTCATCTTATAATAGAAAATTTGTAGCTTTTGACCAACATCTCCCCATTTCCCCCCACTCTTCAGCCTCTGGAAACCACAATTCTATTTACTGTTTCTATGACTGTGATGTTTTAAAATTCCACATATAAGTAAGATCATACATGTTTGGCTTTCTCTGTCTGATTTATTTTACTTGGCATAATGCTCCCAAGGTCCATTGGTGTTTGTCACAAAACAGGATTTCCTTCTTTTTTTATGGCTGAATAATAATCCATTGTGTACCTGTGTATTTCTCTCCCTACACACACACACACACACACACACACACACACATTTTCTTTTTTTTTTTCGTCTTTTGGTGGGTACTTGGGTTGTTTCCATGTCTTGGCTATCATTAAAAATGCTACAATGAACATGGGAGTGCAGATAATCTTTTTAAATTGCAATTGTAACTTCTTCAGGTATATACCCAAAAGTGGAATAGCTAGAATATGTACCAGTTCTATTTTTTTAATTTTTTGAAGAACCTCCATACTGTTTTCCATCCATAGTGGCTCTCCAATTTACAGTAGATCCTTTAGTAAAGAAAGGATTCCCTTTTCTTCACATCCTTGCCAGCATTTGTTATCTCCTGTCATTTTGATAATAGCCATTCTAACAGGTGTGAGGTGATATCTTGTGGTTTTGATTTGCATTTCTCTGATGATTAGTTATATCAGGTACCTCATATATTTGTTGGCCTTTTTTTTTTTTTAGATTTTTAAAATATTGTTTTGCTATTGAGTTGTGTGTTCCTTATATATTTTGGATATTAACTATCCAATACAGGTTTTGCAAATATGTTCTCCCATTCCACAGACTGACAAATTTATTTAATATTTATAGATGGATAGAGACTATAATTTCATTTTTTTTATTGTTTATTTGGTGTGCAGCTTTTCGGTTTGATGCAGTTCCACTTGTCGATTTTTGCTTTTGTTGTCATATCCATGCTTTTGATGTCATATCCAAAAAATGGTTGCCAAGACCAAAGTCAAAAAGTTTGTTCCCTATGTTTTCTTCCAGAAGTTTTAGGGTTTCAGACCTGACATTTAAACCCTTAATCCAAGTTAATTTTTGTGAATGGTATAAATTAAGGCTCCAATTTCATTTTTGTGCATGTGCATAAAAGATAGTCTCTTTCCTATGAGTGTTCTTAGTTTCCTTGTCAAATATTTAATCATCCATGTGGGGGTTTATTTCTGCGTTCTCAATTCTGTGCCATTGCTCTGTTTGTTTTTATGCTAGTACCATACTGTTTTGATTATTATAGCTTTGTAATACAGTTTAAAATCAGGAAGTGATCATGCAAAGCCTCCAGCTTTGTTCTTCTCAAGATTGCTTTGGCTTGGTTGGCTATTTGAGGACTTTTGTGGTTCCACAAGAATTTTAGGATTTTTTTTCTATTTCTGTGCAAAATGCCATTGGAATTTGATAGAGATTACATTGAATAGATGCTTTTGGAAGTATGGACATTTTAACAATATTAACTCTTCCAATACATGAATACTGGATATCTTTCCATTTCTGTGTGTCTACTTCAATTTATTTCCTCAATATCTTATAGTTTTCAATATATAGATTTTTCAATTTCTTGGTTAAATTTACTTTTATTGTATCATTTTTGATGTTATTGTAAATGGGATTGTTTTCTTTATTTCTTTTTCACTGTTTTTATATAGAAATGAAACTCAGTTTTGTGTGTTGATTTGATATCTTATAACTTTACTGAATTAGTCTATTAGGAATTAGAATTTTTTGGTAGAGTCTTTAGGGTTTTTTTTATATGCCAAATCATGTCATTAGCAAAGACAATTTTACTTCTTCCTTTCCAATTTGGATGACTTTTATTTCTTTTTCTTACCTAGTCGCTCTGGCAAGGAGTTCCAGTACTATGTTGAATAAGAGTGTGAAGAATGAGTGCCTTTCTCTTGTTCCTGATTTTAGAGGGAAAGATTTCAACCTTTCACCACTGAGTATGATGTTAGCTGTTGGTCTGTCATATGTGGCCTTTATTATGGTCTGTCATATATGGCCTTTATTAAATTGAGGTGTGTTCACTCTATTACCCAATTTTTAAGAGTTTTTATCATGAAAGGATGTTGAATTTTGTCAAATGCTTTATTTTATATATCATTTCTTGGTCTCTAGTGTATATCTTTTTTTCCAGGGAAGGGTTAAGTTGGAGAATATAGTTCATTTATGAAAGTAATAGAAATACCATCTTTACTTGCTTGATGGGGCATATAATCCTTCAGCTATAAACTTATTTTCTCAAAACCATACCTCTTACTTAATTCTATTGTTACATTTAATATCTCCAAAAATGTTTGAGATTGACCTAATTTCTTTCATTATAAGTAATTCGATTCTTCCCTTACCTGGATATTTATCTATTTTTTCCTTCATCCAAAATTTTTTACATAACTAAAGGTGTGTATCATTATTAATTTTGCATTATATTTAATGAGTACAATCAATTTATACAGGCATATATTTCTCAATCCAGTATCATTTAAAAATGTTTTATCTTTTATCCTATTAATTTTTTCTTCCTTTTTCTTCCTATAAGTTGTATTTCTTTTCCCTAATCTCTGTATTTACTTTTCTTTTCACACTTTCATTTCTTTTTTTCCCCTTGAGTTCTGAGAGATACTCATATTTGTCCTCTATCTCATGAATTCTTTCTTCTTTAATACTGATACTACTTAATAATTTCAATATTGTTTCAAATTCTACTATGGCATTGTTGGTTTCTTTTCTCACTTGTGGTTTCTGCAGCCAAATTTTATAACTTTTATTAGTCTTTTATAAGATATTGCATTTAGCCACATGATGTACATGGAGTCCACTTTTTCTGAAGTTTTATTGAGGGCAAAAAATTGATATTGTCCAAAGCATTTTTTTTTACATTGCATTTTTCCCCCTGGGGAATTCTCTTTGTTTGTTGAATGCTATTTCATTTGCTTTGTTTCATGTTCCAGAATCATGTAATGGTCTCCATGCTTTCTCAGTTAACCAAGCATGTACACATTCTTCCTTATTTAATGAATATTTTAAAATACTTTCATTCTCCATTTTGCCTCTCTAATGCTATTACCCACAACCTTTACATTGCCTAAGAATATTATGATGTTGACCCACAATAATTTCTCCTTTTTTTTTAACCTCCCACAATCTTTATTACTTGTGCCCAGCTAAGTTTCTTTTTAAAGATTTATTTATTTCTTTTAGAAAGAGAAAGAGAGCATGAGTGGGAGATGGAAGTGGGAGACGGAGAGAGAGCATCTCAAGTGAACTCCCACTGAGCACAGAGCCCAACATGGGGCTAGATCTCATGACCCTGAAATTATGACCTGAGTTGAAATCAAGAGACTTAATGGACTGAGCCACCCAGGTGTCCCTGTATGAAGCTTATTAATGTTGATTACATTTTGCCTTGCACTGTTCTAATGATTCATATTTGTGAGGTTTTTCTCCTGCTTAAAAAAAATATTGATGCTACTTGTATTCTCAAGAGGGCTCTGACAGGAATGTGAATATGGATGACAATATATATGGAGGTCCTGAGACCCAATACATTTGGGAAATGAGACTGGTTATAGTTCTGTAGGAGATGTTCTGAGAAATCACCTGAGGTTGAGGATCAATTCTTTGAAAATTCTGAAGAATACTGGGTGAAGAGGAAATGCAGCAATATTAATTAAAAGGTAGATATCTGGTTAGGCCTTTATCCTCTGTTGCTTTATTTACCTTTATTGAAAGAAGCATGAATTATATCACGGCAATGATGTTCTAATCACCATATAAATGGGTTATAGGCTAAAATCTTGGAAATAAGGATATGTGATGATGAGATCTCAAGGATATCACCTTCCCTCTTCTTACTTTCTTTGTGATTTCAGCTTATGCATTGAGGTGTTGCTCTATTTCTTCACCAATTCCTTCCTTAAGCTGCTGTCTTTAATATGTTACCAATTAATGTTTCTAAGTAGCAGATACTTGTGCTTTGATGTAGTAGTCTAGAAAGTATACAGAGGTACATATTTATTTATCAATATCCATTGGGAATGGTGATGTAAAGCATGCATATGTATTCATACTGAGGCCACCTAAGACTCAATTCATGTGTTAGTGGAAAGATTTAATGGAGATTTATCTGAAAGCAGAATGGTAAGGCAGATCTGAATTTTGCTTCTCATCTCTGTTCCTACCTGATATCGGCTCATGGGTATCTAATAGAAACTTCAAACTGTCTGAAATTAACCCTCTCTTATTCCCCCTCAATCCCAAACCAGCTACTTCTGCAGTCTTCCCAATCTCTAGGTAACAAATACTTGTGCTTTTGATATAACAGTCCAAAAATTTAGGTTGTAATTAATGGCTTGTTTTTTTTCCCCAAAAAATGTTTATTTTATTTTTTCAGTGTTACAAGATTTATTGTTCATGCACCACACCCAGTGCTCCATGCAATACGTGCCCTCCTCAATACTCACCACCAGGCTCGCCGAGACCCCACCCCCCACCCCTCTTAAACCCTCAGTTTGTTGCTCAGAGTCCACAGTCTCTCATGGTTCATCTCCCCCTCTGGTTCCCCCCATTCACCCCTCCCTTCCTTCTCACAATGCTCTCCATGTT
>CM053612.1:23460730-23483054 GCA_028646535.1 Procyon lotor
GGGCAAACCTGGTGGTGGGTATTGAGGAGGGCACGTATTGCATGGAGCACTGGGTGTGGTGCATGAACAATAAATCTTGTAACACTGAAAAAATAAACATTTTTGGGGAAAAAAAAATAAAGTTCCAGGTTTTAAGCCCCACTCACTGTAAGAACTTGCAAAATCCAGCCCCTCTGGGTTTCAAAGCCAAATGTTATGGGGATTTGTCTTCTTTGTGTGAGATCCTAGTGTGAGAGTCTCTTTCTATCCCATATCTGGGCCCACAGAGGTTTCTGTGCAAGTTTTTAGGTCATTTTTTGGGGGAAGGGTTATTCATACATGTGGGTGTCATCTAGTATTCATAGGGAGAGGTAAGCCTAGGGTCTTCCTATTCCACATCTTCCCTGGAAGTCCTCTTTCTTTCTTTTTAGGCCTAGGTGGTCACGCATGCATCGATGCATCGGTATTCATCCTTTCTTCATGTGTTCTCTACAGAGGATGAATTGTTCTTCCTAACTTAGGCTCAGGACTCTACCTCTTGGCCTAAAATTTTCATTTTCTAATGATTTTTCTGGGATCTATAAAACAATTGATCTCCAAATACTGATTTTAAATCAAGCAATCTTGCTAAACCTTCTTGTTAATACCAATACTTTAGATTCTTTTATAGTTTCCATATAGATAATTATCGGCTGCAAATAATTAGTTTTACCTATTTCTTTTCCCAATTCCTACCATTTTATTTTTCTTGCCTTATTCTGCTGGCTAGGACTTGCATTAAAATGCAGAACAGAAGAAGTGGTTATTTGGACTTTATAGAAATACCTCTAAAATAAAGAAATGTTTTTTGTGTATGTGTGGAGAAATCATGTATCATCTTAAGTCACAGGAAAAAAAATGCATATATTTTTTCTTGGCAAACCTAGCTTCATGTGACACTTGTTACTGTCTGACCAGTGAGAATAAAATCTGTTGCATATCCCTTCTTCTGCCATCTATTTTTGTGCTCCTTCAGATATGTTAGGGAAGGAGAAAGCAGCTTTGCAGGAGGACATATGTTCACTAAACTGTGGCCAATCAATTTCGATAATCTTTAGGGTAAATTTTCACCTTAGACAGACAAGTTTTCCACCACTAGGCAAGCTCTGCTTTCTGTAGAAATAACCCAGTATGCTCAAAGCTCATAGAAGTCTAGTAGCTAGTTCTAATTTTTAAACAACACAAAAATCAGTTTTTTAATGGTGAACACTATACATAAGTAAAACTACATGTTCTAAAGAGGTTATTGATTAGCTGGTTATATATACACACATATGAGTATATATACATGTATATAACTAGCTAACATGTATATTATATGTATATAGTACATATATACATACATATACAGTATATCTATATGTATGTACATATATATACTATATATATATACACACACATACTGACAATTAACTGCTTGGAAAAAGTACAAAATGTATTCAACTACTAAGCCTTTTATTCTCCTGAATAAAACTTAGTTTTGTTTCCCTAACTAGTCTAACTTTTAAAAAAGTTTTTAAAAAGCTTTTTTTAAAAGTATGGCAAATCTGATCAGATTAAATAGTTGGGAATAAGTACTGTTAAGTTACTGTTTTGAGGGGAATATAGGAGGAGGTTTTATGTTTTAAAAGTGTCTCTTTTATTACTTCTCTTTGCCCTCCTCTTTTGACTGTTACCTTGTTTACCCTAATGGCAATCCTTCTCCAACAAGGGAACCTTCAAGTGGGAACATGTTTTCTATTTCAGAGATGGCAAATTACTTGCCCAGGAAAGGTTGCTTCCCACTTCTGTACCCTTGTCAGATACGAATTGATCATGATAGCCTTTCCTGATGAATAGTGACATAGGTGGAAATTATTTTTCATCTGGCACTCCAAGTGATCAATCGAAATTGGCATTGGAGATAGGACCCATAATATGATAGCATAAAACAGAACATAACTCTTGGAGTTGAGGTACTTTTGCCTTTAAGACAAGAACTTGCTGTTTCTTCTATAGAGGTCTGGCCTGTTGCCTCTAGACCATTATGCCTAAAAAGCACAGACTATTAATTTTGAACCACTAGAATCCTGAGATCAGTAAATTCAAGCTGTATTAATGATCATGTTCACTCAACTGTATTACTATATGTGTTTTGGAAAAGGTGAAATATAGAATCTTTCTAAATTTTGAAGGAGAAGCTAATGTAATTCTGGTGTAAATTCGTTTTTATCATACTGCTTTTCTAGATTGTTCAACAATTCCCACTGAAAGATATCAGGGGTATATTAGAATAATAAGTCAACAGAATTTTCTATGTGTTCATCTTTCATGCAGCTGGAAGCAGGTGTCTCACTGTCTCATTCAATGCTAAATGAGACAGAAAGAGGGATTGGAAAAATCTTTAGTCTTGGACCTCAAAGAAATTTCTAATGGCTGCAAGGAGAAATATAGGAAGCCATAATTATTTCTGAATACTTTGCCTTTAAGATGATGTTTGGGTAAATAATTAGCTTGTAAAGGCCTTGATAATTTCTGACATCTGTTACCTCAAATCTGCTGATTTTACTTTTAAAAATAGCAAAGAATATTCTTGAAATATTGCAAAATTGAAAGCAGAGATATTCCAAGTACTGACTTGGAAGGAAACTTAGATATCTTTCCCTGGATTTTAAAATGCAATGATTTACCATAATCAGAAAAAGGAGCTAAAATGGAATGTGCAGTGGTTAGCAATTGCCTACAAAATATTATTTTTTCATTGTATTTTGTATTTAAGAGAAAAAAAAAAACATGACATGATACCTGCCAGGGATCATGGAAAGAAAAGTTATGACATCAGAGAGTTTCTCTATAGTAAGAACTTAGCTACCAAGATGATTAATTAATAATTAAACCTATGCTTTTCATCCATAGAAAGAAAATGTGAAATTTTTGATTTTTTAAATTGAGTTTTAAAAGATAATTTTAAATGCTTTATAAGGAACCATGACATGCATATTATTATCTCTGATTAAGGAGGAAGAAGTCAATTTACATTGGTTAATGCTTTCAAAGTACTCTTTTTTGTCCCTTCAGGGTTGCACTTGTACTGATAAATTAAGCTTGTTCTGAATCAAACATATAATAGATTATCCTAAAACCAGTAACTTTTAAAATATTGTAATTGCCCACTACAATTGCATGCCAAATACAAAAAGGCAATTTCATGAATGTTTAGAATGCTAAATGAATTGCAACAATCAGATACATCAGGTTTTATGGAAAGCTTTCAATAAATAGCAATGTCACAATAGCATAAAAAGAGTACCAAAAAAAGTACAGTGTGTTCATCACATATACTTTTATTTTGAGGGTTTTTGTTTGGCAAGAACAATGGCTACTGTTTAGTTAAATTAAATTAAAACCAACATTTAAGACTCTTAAATTAACTGTGTATGTATCTTTCAAGATTATTTTTGCTCCCAGGCTCATATAAGTATTCTTATTCACTGTTTTGTGACATTTGTTATCCTACAAATACTGAAACATTTTCAGGGGACCCATTTTTGGAAGCTGTTTGACCGCTCCTCCACAGGGTGTCTACCAGGTAAACTGGATGTTTATGTTACAGAATGCAAGTCAGATGATTAAGCTGTTCCATAGAACTAAGGGTTGACATTTAAATGTGACTTTTTCCTTGAAAATTAGTACAAATGGTGATGACAATAATGATGATAATATAATCCAGTCAAATGACATGCCTGGTATTTTTACTATTTTTTCTGTAAACTTAACATATGAAGGAATTTCTAAGAAATCTGTATGTGTTTGCCCTCTTACTATCTTATGGTTTAATTTTTATCACTAGTTACCTCAATCCTATGTATACACTCAACATTTTCATTTGTGGTGTGCTTGAACTATTTCCAGTTTTGCTATTTCTAACCCTCCTTAGAACCTGAAAACCTCTAGTTTCAGCCACTTTCAAAACATAGTGGCTTTATCTCTGTTTTATCAGAGAGAATTCAGTTGACCTTCAGTTGTTGACTTTTTTTTTTATCCAGTTCATTAAGAGGAAAGAATCCCAGGGGTGCCTGGGTGGCTCAATTGGTTAAGCATCCAACTCTTGATTTCGTCTCAGGTCATAATCTCAGTGTTGTGAGATCCAGTCCCACATCGAGTCTGCTTAAGATTTTCTCTCTTTCCCTCCTTCTCCCCCTTCTCTTTTTCTCTCTCCTTCCACCCTCTTAAAAAAAAAAAAAAGGAAAAAGGAAAGAATGAAAGAATCCCATTTATGGCTTCCTACACGGTGACAGAACTTATAAAAATCTTTCCTTATTTGGAAATATTTACAATTTTTAAATTTGTGATATTTCTGTTTTTCCCAGCTTTACTAAAGGACATTACAGAGCCTTCATGACTTCTGTTTTCTGGCTATAAACTGCTTCTAGTGCAGCGGTTCTTATAGAAACCTACTGTTTTGCATTCCAATAGAAAGTTTAAAAATAAATTTTTTAACCTGATAGAATAAAGTACTTCGGTTTAAATATGATGTGGTTTTTCATACTTTTCCCTGCACTGTAGTACTCATACTTTAAATTTGTGGTAAAGTAGTATTCATTTAGTTGGAGTCTCCGGAGAGCCACAAGACTCTAGGTATTTGTTTTCCTATTCTATTTTCAGAAAGCTCACCTGCCAGGGCATTCACACTTTTAGAAATACACTAAATGTTTATCAAGAATATCTAAAAATTTCACAGTCATATTGGCAACATGCTATTAGAGTTTTACATTTTTAATTATATAATAATATGAATAATACCCTGGCCAGAAAAATAGGATCTGGGTTTAAGAAGACTTCCCAAATTTGTTAGCTAGCAGCCTGGTATATTAGAAGGGGCATAAGAATTGGAGTTAGATAGACTTACATCTTGGCTTTACCTCCTATAGCTAAGTATCAAACACTAGCAAATCAAAGAATTTTCTGAACCTTAGTTTCCTTGTTTATAAAATAGGAATAATAGTGCTGACAGAAATATTATGATGATTCAGCTCTAGAGAAATCATTCATGTAGAATGCCTGGTATACTATTGACACTAAATATTTTTTTCCATTTGTATCATTCCCTTCAATTAAATAAATACTTATTAATCCTAATTAGATTTCAGACATTATGTTATTAGCTAAGAATGTATGATATATATACATATTGCCTAGATTTTGGGACAAAACCCATCATTAACTACATTGAAGAGGGCTGAAATGCTATGTGCCAAGCATTTGAAATTTCCTAGAGTTTAAATTTCCAAGCAATCCTAATAAGTATTTTCATCCCCACTTTATAGATGAGAAAATGGAGGTTCAAGTAAGATAAATTTGTCAATGGTCTCAACTATTGGTAAGGACAGAGTAAGGATTTGAACCTGTTATTTCTTTGATTCTTAAAATCCATGTTCTTTCATCTAAGAAATTTTAGTCCCAAATATTGGGAAGAAAAAGAAACCTATTTCAGACTTTCAGAATATTTTTGGGTCTCTGAAGTTTTAAAATATTACTGAATGTGTTAGTTGGGAATTGGTACTACTAAGGTCTCAATATAGGGATAAACCCTTCTGTAAAATTATGTTAGTCCTCAGAATGATCTCCTTATATCCTAGCTGACAATTTCAATAGTTGCTTTTATTCAACAATGGGGTTTGGGGCTCAGTAATCACTATGTGTCCTTAGTATTTGACATTTGGAAATCTGATTGGCACTTTTAAGTTTTTCTATAAATCCTTTTTGGCAGCTAGCATTTTAGCAATGCTCTGAGCTACTCCAGATGTTCATATCTACCCTGGATATATAGAGTTAGGTAATCATGTGGTTTATAGAAAATACCATAGTTTCCAGATTAAACTGTCATTCAGGCATTGGAAAGAGCCTGGTGAATTTCTTGGTTTAAGGCGGGAGTTTGGGGGTGGTTGGAGAGAGAAATGAAACAGGAAGGGATGGGGAGGGAGACAAACCATAAGAGACTCCTAGACTCACGAAACGAACTAAGGGTGGCTGGGAGGCAGGGGGGGTAGGGATGGGGTGGCTGGGCTGTGGACATTGGGGAGGTTATGTACTATGGTAAGTGCTGTGAAATGTGTAAGCCTGATGATTCACAGACCTGTACCCTGGGGCAAATAATACATTATATGTTAATAAAAATTAAAAAAAGGAAACATAATAAATGAATGAATGAATAAAGGGTACTGTATTAAATTGGTGTTTTCCCAAAAGTATTTATTCTCAATAACATGTCTTAAGAAATGTTCAATGAAAATAAATAAAAAAGCAAATAAACAAAAACACAAACAGAACAAAATGATTAACTGGTGATATAAATTTTGGACAAGATGCATACTGCACCAACCTTCTGGAGACTCAGAATTGCATATTAGCATATTAAGACTCTGAGGCAATCTATAGTTTTAAAAAAAATACTCTAGATTTTTTTTTAAAACAGATTTTCCAACACTAATTTGACCATGGAACCCTGTGTGTGCGTTAAAAAATCTATACCAAGTTATTCTTGTGCTCCTCATCTGTTTTTTATTTTCAAAACTATAAACAGACTTCTGGAATGGTGTCAGTGCTGGGAGCTCAGTGAAACTTCTCTCCCAGAGAGACATCTATTAGACTGATCCAAATTAGCAAAGACCAACCTAAAAATCTCTGGAGCTTGATCAAAGGGCTTACAACCAATTGAGAAGTGTTTCCTCAAAAAAATCTACAGAAACTTGGTAAGAGTGGGAGGCTGTGTCATTCAAGATAGGGCCTACACCCGTGCCCACAAAGCTCTGCATCGTGGAAAAACTGTTTCAGCAAGCTTGTCAGCTGAATGGCAGTTCCCATCTCCCTTAGATCCCTGGAGTGCAAGAGCTATTCTCAGTTATTTCAGCAGCTGGTGAATATCAGCAGATCCCATTTTCCACAGCTTTGTGCTATAGAAGGCACCTATCTAGTGGATGACAGCAGCCAAGCAGCATTTCTTACCCCCCACCCAATTCCTGCTCCACAGGGAGTGTCTGGACAGGGCAGCTGGTGAAGTGTGCAGTCTCACTTTCCCACACAGCGCAGTATTGTGGAAGACCTACTCTAGTGGTGTTGGCATTACAGTGGAAGCTCTTATCTCCCCCAGGTTCCTGGAATGTAGATTTAATCTGGGGAGATTCATTAGCTGGTGAACATCCTCCCTAAAACTGAGCTGAGGGTGATCCATTTGGGTAGTGGAGCCAGCTAGGGGCACCAGTTCCTCTTCCCATCCACCAGAACTCCTGCTCTCTAACACTTTCATGGGGATGAAAAGTACAGCATAGGGAATATAGTCAATAATATTGTAACAACTTTGTGTGGTGACAGATGGTAACTATTCTTATTGCGGTGAACTTTTATAATGTTTATAATTCTTGAATCACTATGTTGTACATCTGAAATTAACATAACTCTTCTTATGTATATATACTAACATTTCAATTTTTTTAAAAGAGGGTCCTCACATTAACAATCTAAACTTTCACCTTAAGAAACTAAAGCAAAGGAGAGCAAATCACCCCAACATAGGCTGAAGGAAGAGACGAAAACTGAAATTCATGCAATTTGGAGTACAAAACAATAAGGAAATCAACAACCCAAAAGTTTGTCCTTCCAAAAGATGAAAAAAATTGACAAACTTTATCTGGACTCACCAACCAAAGAGAATGAAAGGATGAATGGAGAGACATCACTACCAACATTACAAGTGAAAAGTTTATAAAGAAATACTATATACAATTGTATTCCAACAAATTAGATAATTTAAATAATATAGAAAAAAATTCCTAGAAAGACACAAACTACTAATACTGACTCAAGAAAAAGTAGGAAATCTTATGAGAAGAAATTTAATGACTAAATAATCTAGTATAAAGAAAAGCCCAAGTCCAGAAACATTTTTTAGTCTAAAACCAAATTTAAAAAGAATTAAAACCAATTATTCACAAACTCTTCCAAAAAATAGAGGAAACAATTCCCAGCTCATTTTATGAGACTGTAAATTACTCTGAAAGCAAAACCAGACATCACAAGCAAACACACACACATACAAAGAACTCACAAAAAGACTACAAACCAATATTCTTATAAATGTTGATGCAAAAATTGTCAACAAACTAGAAAAACCCAATCCAGAAAAATAAAAAAAAATGATTATACACCATGACTAAGTAGGATTTATCCCAGGAATGAATAATTGACTAACATCTGAAAACATTAATATAATATATTACATTACTGGATCAAAGGACAAACACCACATGATCATCTTAATAGACAGATTTGACAAAATCCAACACCATTTCATGATAAAAACTGTTTACCAAACTACATATAAAAGGAAACTTACTCTGGTAAAGACCATCTACAAAAACCCCTCAGTTAATTTCACACTTAATTGTGAAAGGCTGAATGCTTATTCCTAGGGTCAGGAAAAAGCTAAGGATGTCTGCCTTTACCAAATATATTAAATCTTGTGCTGGAGGTTCCAGCCACTGCAGTTAGGTAATAAAAATAAATAAAAGGTATTTTGACTGGAAAGTAAGGAATAAAACCATATCTATTTAGATATGACATAATTCAGTACATGGAAAACCTTAAGGAATCTACTAAAAAAAATTAGAACTAATGTAAGTTCAGCAAATTTGCATGATATAAGATCAATATATGAAAAATCAACTGTATTTCTATACATTGCCAAGGAACAATCTGAAAATAAAATTAATAAAATAATTATATTTACAATAACATAAGTAACCAGTAATAACTTTAACAAAGTGCAAGACTGAAAACCGTAAAATTCTGAAGAAGAAATAAAAGACACAAATAAATGGAAGGATATCCCATGCTCATGGTTTGGAAGAAAATGTCAAGATGGCAGTACTCCCCCAAATTGATCTAGATATTTAACACCATTCTTATCAAAATACCTTCTCTGTTTTTTGGCAGAAATTGACACATTAATTTTTAAATTCACGTTGAAATTCAAAGGACCCAGATTAGTCAAAACATCTTAAGAGATCAAAAAGAAAAAAATAGAAAATTTTAGAGACTCAAAATTTCAGTTTTAAAACTTGTTACAAATATACAGTAATTAACAAAGTGTGACACTGGCATAAATATAGATATGTAGGTCAATGTCACAGAATTGAGAGTCCAGAAATAAACCCTTACATTTAAGGTTAATTATTTCCAACAGGGCATCATGACATTTCAAAGAAGAAATAATATTCTTTTTAACAAATAGTACTGGGAAAACTGAAGATCCATGAGCAAAAGAATGAAGTTGGAGTCTTTTCTCATACAATAAGAAAATAAAATAATTATAGAATTAGAGGAAGGTGCTAAAACTATAAAACTCACAGGAGAAAATACAGGAGTAAATCTTCATGATCTTGGTTAGGCAATAATTTCTTAGATATGACACAAGAATCAAAGTCACAGAAATAGATAAATTGTACTACATTAAATAAATATCATTTGTGCTATAAACAATACCACTAAGAAGATGAAAATACAAGTCACAGAATGGAAAAAAAAATTCAAAGCACATATCTAATAAAGGATTTCAACCCAGAATATATACAAAATGCTTACAATTCAATAATGAAAAGATAAATAGCCTAATTCTATCTATCTATCTATCTATCTATCTATCTATCTATCTATCTATAAGTAGGCTTCACACCCAGCATAGAGCCCAATGTGGGACTTGAACTCATGACCCTGAGATCAAGACCTGAGCCAAAATCAAGAATAGGACACTTAACTTAGCCCAGGTGGCCCATAAATAGCCTAATTTTTAAAAAGGCAAATGATCTGATAAATATTTCTCAAAAGAAGAGTAATAAATGGGGGTGCCTGGGTGGCACAGTTGGTTAAGCGTCTGCCTTCGGCTCAGGTCATGATCCTGGGGTCCTGGGATTGAGTCCAGCATCGGGCTCCCTACTTGGTGGGAGGCCTGCTTCTCCCCTCCCACTGCCCTTGCTTGTGTTCCCTCTCTCGCTGTGTCTCTCTGTCAAATAAATAAATAAATAATCTTTTTAAAAAAGAGTAATAAATGGCCAATATGTACATGAAAAAATACTTAATATCATTAGTCATTATAGAAATGCAAATCAAAACCACAATGAGTACAATTCGTATTCACTAGGATAATTGTAATAAAATAGAAACTAACTAGTATTGATTTGGATGTGGAGAAATTGGAACCTTCATAAATTGTTAGTGAGACTGTAAAATGGTACAACCACTTTGGAATATAGTCCAGTAGTTCTTTGGAATGTTAAACATGGAATTACCATATAACCCAGCAATTTAACTGCTTGGTAGATGAAAACATGTCTACACATTTGCCAATATCCATAGCATTATTATTCATAATAGCCGAAATGTGAAAACCACCTAAAATGTGATATAACCATATGATGGGATATTAATTGGCAATAAAAATTAGTGAAGTAGTGATACATGTTATAATGTGGATGAGCCTTGAAAACAATTTACTATATGAAAGAAACAAGTCACAATAGACCAATATTGTATGATTTCATTTATATAAAATAGAATGAATGCATAATTTTATAGAGACATTTGGAATATCATTGCTGGGGATATTCTGACAGGGATATGGAGGTAGAATGGGGAATAGATTCCAATGCTTATGGGGTTTCTTTCTGGGGTGATGAGAATGTTCTCAAGTTAGATGATTAGATGATTAAATGATAATGGTTGTACAACTCTGTATATACTAAAACTGTTGAAGTGTACAATTTAAATGAGTGCATTTTATGATATATAAATTATACTTCAATAAAGTTATTTTTAAAAAATAGTCATTACTACAATCTATAGTTGAAATAATTTTACTAGTCCCCAAAAGATCAAATAGTACATTAATTTTGGGCATAAGATACACAGCAAGTATTGTCACAGAATTCAATTATCTATGATACATACAGATTTAATGTGCTTTCTATTTAGAAAAAAGATCAAAGGAGAAAATTAGAAATTCTGAGATATTTGGTTAATCCTTTAGTTTACTTTCTCACCACTATTGTAATTTAATCTAAAATATTTCTATTCATTTAAGAAGTTGGCACCATAATTGGATTATCATCCCCTCTACATAGATAGCCAAATTACTTCTACCTGGTTTTCAGTGAAGTACATCTATGATCTCTCTTAGCACAGACATAACTCTTTCTTACATGTTACAAAAAAGTCAAGGCAGCATTAAATGTATTCATTAGAATCTTCTTTTTTTTTGGTAAAGATTTTATTTATTTGACAGAGAGAAACACAGCGAGAGAGGGCACACAAGCAGAGGGAATGGTAGCGGGAGAAGCAGGCTTCCTGCCGAGCAGGGAGTCCGATGCGGGCTGGATCCCACGACCCTGGGATCATGACCTGAGCCAAAGGCAGACACTTAACGACTGAGCCACCCAGGCACCCCTCATTAGAATCTTCTAAAACATAAGGAGCAAACTGAGGGTTGCTGCAAGGGTGGTGGGTGGGGGATGGGGTAATTGGGTGATGGGCATTAAGGAGGGCACTTCATTCAATGAGCACTGGGTGTTATATGAAACTGATGACTCACCAAATTCTAACTCTGAAACTTATACTACACTATATGTGACCTAACTTGAATTTAAATAAAATATTGAGAAAAAAATAACCTACATCAAAATAAAATCATAACATTATACCAATAAATAAGTAAATAAATGTATTCCTTAGAATCTACTCACTAAGAAGAAAATTTAAGTAATTTAGAAACAAATGGTGAAGTATAAATAATTGTAGTTAAACCCACGAATTCTGTGAAATAGAACAATCTAGTCATTAGCACTTGAATTTCTTAGAATATGACTCCCTTAAAAATCAGATATCATTTCATCAATCTTATTAAAGGGATGCACTGGACTTTCTTTAACTTTTGTTGAGGTCTCTTATTTATGCATAGTAAATAGGGGGAAGGTATGCCATGAGTGGGAGGAGGGGTAAAAAGGAAGGTACAGGTCAAAATAGTTTGAGAAGCACATCTCTAAGAGCCCAGACATCTACCTAGGTCAGTAGAGAAATTTCTTAAATTGAAGTAGCAAAATTTCAGGATACCAGCTTTGTTTTATAGAGAGTATACTTCCCCTTTCTTTAGATTCCCCTGAAAAAAGTGAATATATTTCGGAAGAGTAGACAGTTGAAATGCTCTATTTCTTTGACCTTTAAAATATTTTCAATAGTGAACAGCTGGCCACTCTGCCCCTTTCCCAGAGGCCACTTAGGCTGTAAACAGGAGGCAAAGTAGAACTGCAGCCAATCTAATTATGGAATATTGAAAAGGTCAAAGCATTGCCCTAGGCTACAAAATAGTAAGATCTTCATTTAAAAGAATGCCAAATGTCTTAGTCAGTAAATGGAAGAGTAACAGCTTGTATTTCTTACAGAATTAGTATTTGGAAGCTATCTCCCATACATAAATTTCTACCCTATCAAACATGTTAAAACATTATTAAAAATTGTCCAGAAAAGTAGAAGTAATATGGATTGCAGTAGCATCTTCTCACATTGAGGACAATATAACTTATGTATAACATAGTGTGTCAGGTTTCAATCAGAGATGCAGAATCACTGAGTGTTACAAAATAAGAGATTTATTATAGAGGGTAGTTCTTATGCAATTGTAGAAACTTTTAGAAATGTCTATGGAAGGCTGTTGCCTGTGTATCTGGTGGTATTCCTGAAGTTGCTAAAATCAGCAGGGCCGACACTTGGGAAGAAAGGCTGAATATTAAAAAGGAGAGAATCTGAACAAATTGGAATCCGTGAAAACAAATTAGAATTTACAAAGACAAACTGCAGTCCATTGTTTATCCCTATCACTTTTGTCCTCAACAACACAGGTGACCTGAAGAATGAGTTGATGTCCTTGCCATGGAGCTAAATACATGCCTGGATCAGGACTTGGATAAGTCAAAGGTCAAGATCTAGTGGACATGGGAGAGCTGTCTGACTACCCACAGCTCCGTGGTGACCCACTCCTACCTTTCAAATTTTGTGCAAATTACTCTTGTGGTAAATCCAAATCCAAAATTATACAGGGTTCAGTGTTAACTATGTTGACACAATAACAAAACCATGTCCCATCAAAAGAAGCATCTTCTAAGGATGCTGAGAAGTATATGAGAACTAGGTGCTATATTTTGTAATATAAGAGATTTGGGAGTTCATATGGATGTCTCTGGTATTATCCAGATTCTGTCCTCTCGTATGTAGGACAATCAAGAGCTAGATACATTCAATTTGGAAAGGGAATTTCAAAGGTTTTCCATAGGGAGGTTACACAGTTGAGTTTATGTGAAAAGATATTTCAATACTGAAGATAGCTGAAAAAAAGAAATTGCAAAGTCAAGTTAAATTTACTCATTTTGCCTTCTGTATCCTGTAAGAACCCCCATGATGAATTTTATGCTAATAGATAACCATGGAGTTTGCATGTGATGAGAAATACACTTACCAGAGGAAACAGACATATTTGGAGCAGATTTCCTGAGGGGAAAATCTGAGCGAGCTGATTGGAAATCCCCTGTGACCGATCAACTTATCATTTAGTTGAATTTCTGAACAGATTTTTTGGCTTGAACCTGAAGTGGTCTTTCTAAATCTTTTTTTTAAAATAATGTTTTAATTTCAGCAAATTGTTCACATTCCATACCCAACTGAGGGAATTTTTTAGGATTGACTCAGTTATCTTATTTCATAAATGGTATTTGTGTCTAATTTAGTAATTAAGCATGCACTTTTAATGAAATCAGAGATGTCACACAAAGTCCACATGGCCTTAACCCACTGTGTTAGAAAAACTCCAGCAATAATACACTCCCTTTGTGGTAAGTGCCATGGGAATAGGTTAGAAATGCATGGTCTGTATTGTTTCCTTGGAGTCATTTTCATGTGAATTTAAACTTTCCAATCATGCTCATTAAAAAAAAGGGAGGGGGCACCTGAGTGGCTCAGTGGGTTAAAACCTCTGCCTGTGGCTCAGGTAATGATCTCAGGGTCCCGGGATCTAGTCCCCCATTGGGCTCTCCGCTCAGCGGGGAGCCTGCTTCCTCCTCTCTCTCTGCCTGCCTCTCTGACTGCTTGTGATCTCTCTCTCTCTCTGTCAAATAAATAAATAAAACTTTTAAAAAAATAGATCATTGCCCAAAGCAACCCAGTGGGTAATCAGTTCATTACCATTAATTACCTTGGACTGCACAGGAATGCCTGAGGAAAGTAAGATGCAGAAATCAAAGCAACTGACAACTATTGTTTAACTATAGTACAGATTTCTTCAGCAAACTCTAGAGAGCCCTTCCCTGTTGCATGAATTCCTCAGCCCCAAACTGACATTCCCTAGAGACTTACTTCTGTTTGAGAAATGAATCTTTGTCTGTTATTTGCTCTCTTTATTTCAAATATATGACCCAGATAAGTAGACATGTAACAGGCTTGTCTTTTATGCTTAGCATCCCATGACCAAGCAATGTAACTTTTGGTCCGTACCATATTATTACTGTATAAAATAAGGGAAATCACTTTACTCTGATAGAGGTTCTAGAGTATTTCATAGCTTAAGCAGGTAGACATACATTCTATAAAGACATATGAGTGAGCTTAACCATGATTTATAACAAGAGGTAATGAATAAATACCCCCCAAGACATGGGTTATTTTTAGAATACATCTGTGTGTATTCTAAATACACACACACACACACACACACACACACATTCTTATTCTTCCTACCTTTTTCTATATCTTGATGTAGGCTTTAGGTTGTGACTATTTCTCTGTATATCACTTTCTCAAGACAGCCAGTTTGGATAACTTGCCTAAGAACATTGACAATTATGATGAACTTTTGAGAAGAATGAGCATATTTTCTGAAAACTTCTATTTGTTCACCACCAAATAGAGACTATCTAGTCAAATTCAACATCTCACTCTTAGAACCATGAGGCCATGGTAAAGGAAGACGGTACATTTCACTCAAGAACTGTCTTGACATATGCATGAAATTCATGGGGTTTTAGCTCTCCACACTAAAATTGTATGTGTACCTGCATTTTTGACATTCTGTGAATACACTTGAAAGATCATTTATTTATTTTCATAGTTTTAACAAAGTAATTCTTAGATCAATTATACTTTTCCTCATTTTGTACAAAGTGTTTTATAATAAGTTATCTTGCCAAATATGAATGGCATTCTTTGGATAAGGTTATACTTTGCTTCATATTTATTGCTTGAAAACACAAAAGGCATAAGAAATTAAGAAAACAGCAATGAAACAAGCATTAAAAAAACATAAGCTGACACCAATTTGTTGGTCTTACATTTTCAGTGCTTTTATTTCTATTTCTATTTCTATTTCTTTTATTTCTATTTCTTTTTTTCAGAGGTTCAATGCCTGTTTGCTTTTCTAGGATCTGTTTCATTACATGGACTCACTGGCCAGTAGCTCTTTAGTATTTACACTTCCATTTACTGACTAATTGAAAAGGATCTACTTTTGGGGTTTTTTTTTTAAGTAATTTATTAGAAATGATCTTTTTCTCATAACTCATAAGAGTAGTGATAATTCCAGGAATAGGAATAGAAATTCTTTGGAGACTACCTATTGCAATTTTTTTACTTAAGCCTAAGAGATGTAGCCAAAAGAATTCAACTTAGTCATTTAGGCTTATAGCAAGAAAGTGATATAATAGCTGCATAAAACACGTGAATATTTTTAAAGAAAATTTCAGGGAAAAAAAGGCAAACTAGGAAGTTCTAAGCTCCTTTCCTCTATGAAAATATCAAAAAACAATCAGAAACCAGCTGAATTAATCTTATAGCTGCTCTGGAAAACAGTCACAGATCTATAGCAACTAATTGAAAACTCAATTAAGATAATGTCACATTCAAAATGGTAGGAAGTTTTGTGGCATCTTTAATTGATCTTGCCCCAACTCTCTCCTGGCCCAGATGGTCTTGGTCCTTGGTCCAGGAGGTAGTAGACCAGTTCCAAATTTCCTCCCTTGAACCTGAGGAGGCCAAAGGGATATTATTCACAATGTTCTAAACTGCCTGGAAGGTGCCTAAAGGACTGATTTTTATCTTGCCTAACTCAGATTTCAGGAAAAGTGGTAGCTACTCTTTGTAAAAGCTGCAAGGGGACTAAACTACAGTGTCTGGGACAAGATTTTACTATGTAGACATAAAATAGATGACAAAAGACCCTGAGGAATAGTTAGAATATAATTTGGGGAAATCATTCAAAGTAATTGTGTATACAGGGGGATTGAGAAAGCTACATACAGGCCAGAGCAATTCTAGCTAATCTGTGAAAGACTGCTTCACCCTAGAGCTTATCTACAAAGACTAAAAGAGGTGGCTACTTGTTCAAATGCCCAATTTTCAACAACACGACAACAAAAAAATCGAAAGGCGCACAAACAGCAAACTGTGGTTCATTTAAAAGAAAGAAAATAAATTGGCAGAAACTGTATCTGAGGAAGCACAGACATCAGATTTAATAGACAAAGATTTTTAAATAGCTGTCTTCAATATGCAGAAAGAGCTAAAGAAAAACAAAGAAAAAGAATTGAAAGAAATCAGGAAAATTATATATGAAAAAATTGGATTATCTACACAGTGATGGAAATTATTAAAAATAACCAAACAGAAATAATGGAAATGAAAAATACAGTAACCGAATAGAAAAATTCAATGTAGAGGTTTAACAGCAGATTTTAGTGAGCAGAACACAGTTGGTGAACATGAACATAAGACATTTGAAATTATCATTTGAGGGGCAGAATGATAAAGAGTAAAGAAAAGTGACAGAGCCTAAGGGACATTTGGGACACCATCATGAGAACCAATATATACATTAAAGAAGTCCCAGAAGAAGAAGAGAAAGAAGAAGGGACAGAGAAATTATTTGAAAAAAATTGACCAGAAACTTAACAAATTTGAGGAAAGATGAAACTACAAATCTAAGAAACTCAATGAACCATAAGGAGAATAAATCCAAAGAGACTCACACTAAGACATAACAAAACTGTCAAAAGCCAAAAACAGAATCTTAAAAGCAGAAGAGAGAAAAGCTTCATCACATACAAGGAAACCTCAATAATATTATCAGCTGATTTAGCAGCAAAGACCTTGGAGGCCAGAAAACAGTAAGAGGATATATTGAAACTGCTGAAAGAAAACAAACAAACTAGCAACACAGAATTCTGTATCTGGCAAAACTGTTCTTCAAAACTAGAGAGAGACTAAGACAGTCCCAGATAATCAAAAGCCAAGGGAATCCATAGTCACTAGACTCGCCGTACAAGTGCTTAAAGGAGTCTTTCAAGTTGACATGAATGGGCACTAGACAGTTTCTCAAAACCATCTGAAAATATTAATAACTCTAGTAAAGCTAAATACATGGGCAAATATACAAAACTAGTATCACTGTACTTTTAGTTTGTAAACTCACTTTTGATTTTCTACAGGATAAGAAACAAAAAAGTATAGGGGCACCTGGGTGGCTCAGTGGGTTAAAGCCTCTGCCTTCAGCTCGGGTCATGATCTCAGGGTCCTGGGATTGAGCCCCACATCAGGCTCTCTGCTCAGTGTGGAGCCTGCATTCCCCTCTCTCTCTGCCTGCCTCTCTGCCTACTTGTGATCTCTCTCTCTCTCTGTCAAATGAATAAGTAACATCTTAAAAAAAAAAAAAAAAGAGACAAAGGTATAAAATGAATTACAGATGTATGGTAATAAATACACAATGTAAAAAAATGAAATTTGTGACATCAAAAACAAAGTCAGGAGAGAGTTATATAGGAATAGAGATTTTGCATGCATTTAGGGTTAACTTGGTATCAATTCAAATTAGGTTGTCAAAATTCTAAGTTGTCATATGTAATCCCCATAGTTACCATAGAGAAATTATCTATGGAATGTACACAAAAGAAAATGAAAAAGGAATCTATATGTCTTACTGTAAAATCAATAAACACACAAAAAGGTAATAAAAGAAATCAGACGGATTAAAGAACCAAAAAAACTGTAAGACATATAGAAAACAAATAACAAAATGGCAAAAGTAAGTCCTTCCTTATTAGTATTTTATTTACTTCTTTGTTTACTTAATTTTATTTTTTTAAGATTATATTTATTTATTTGAGAGAGAAAGTGAGCACAAGCAAGGGGGAGAAGCAGAGGGAGAGGGAGAAATGGGCTCCCTGCTGAGCAGGGAGTAGGGGATTGATCCCAAGATCAAGTAGGGGCTTGATCCCAAGACCCCGAGATCATGACCTGAGCTGAAGGCAGACACTTAACTGACTGAGCCACCTAAGAGCCCCTATTTATTTACTTATTTTAAAGTAATCTCTACACCCAATGCAGGGTTCAAACTCACAAACCCAAGACCAAGAGTCACATGCTCCACAAACTGAGCCAGCTAGGTGCCCCATCAGTATTTACTTTAAATCTTAAGTAGACTAGATGTAGACCCCCTCCAATCAAAAGATACAGATTAGCAAAATGGATAAAAACCAAAAACAAAAGCCACGATCCAATGATTTACAGTAGATGCTTTTTTATTCATTTTTTACTGTGTTATGTTAGTCACCATACAGTACATCATTAGTTTTTTTTATCATTAGTTTTTGATGTAGTGTTCAATGATTATTTACATATAACACCCAGTGCTCATTACAACATGTGCCCTCCTTAATACCCATCACCTAGGGTATTAAGTGATACCCCATCTTCCTGTCCCTTTCCCCTCTGAAACCCTCAGATCTTTTCCCAGAGTCCATAGTCTCTCATGGTTCATCTCCCCCTCTGATTGCCTCCTGTTTAGTCTTTCCTTCCTTTCCCTAATGTCTTCCGTACTATTCCTTATGTTCCACATATGAGTGAAACCATATGAAAATTCTCTTTGTCTGCCTGAATTACTTCACTCAGCATAATCTCCTCCAGTTCCATCCATGTTGATGCAAATGGTGGGTATTCATCCTTTCTGATAGCTGAGTAATATGCCATTTATATATGAATCACATCTTTTTTATCTATTCGTTTGTTGAAGGGCATCTCAGCTCCTTCCACACAGTTTGGCTATGATACTTTATGTGGAAAACCCAAAAGATTCCACCTCCAAATTACTAGAACTCATACAGCAATTCAGAAATGTGGCAGGATACAAAATCAATGCACAGAAATCAGTTGCTTTTCTATACACTAACACTGTAACTGTAGAAAGAGAAATTAAGGAATCAATTCCATTTACAATACCACCAGAAACCATAAGATACCTTGGAATAAACCTAACCAAAGAGGTAAAAGATCTACACTCTAGAAACTACAGAACACTTATGAAAGAAATTGAGGAAGACTCAAAAAGATGGAAAAACATTCCATGCTCATGGATTGGAAGAATAAACATTGTTAAAATGTCTGTGTTACCCAGAGCAATCTACACTTTCCATGCCATCCCTATTAAAATACCAGTGGCATTTTTCAAAGAGTTGAAACAAGAAATCTTAACATTTGTATGGAACCAGAAAATATCCTGAATCACCAAGAAAAATGTTGAAAAAGAAAAACAGAGCTGGGAGCATCATGTTGCTTGATTTCATGCTATATTACAAAGCTGTGATCACCAAGACAGCATGGTACTGGCACAGAAACAGACACATAGATCAATGGAACAGAATAGAGTCTCCAGAAATGGACCCTCAACTCTATGGTCAAATAATCTTCGACAAAGAAGGAAAAAAATATCTGATGGAAAAAACGCAGTCTCTTTAATAAATGGTGCTGGGAAACTGGACAGCTATATACAGAAAAATGAAACTCAACCATTCTCTTACACCATACACAAAGATAAACTCAAAATGAATGAAAGACCTCAACGTGAGGCAGGAATCCATCAAAATCCTAGAGGAAAACATAGGCAGTAACCTCTTTGACATCAGCCACAGCAACTTCTTTCAAGACATGTCTCCAATGGCAAGGAAATGAACTTTCAGGACTTCATCAAGACAAAAAGCTTCTGTACAGCAAAGAAACAGTTAACAAAACAAAGAGGCAACCCATGGAATGGGAGAAGATATCTGTTAATGACACTACAGACAAAGGGCTGATATCCAAGATCTATAAAGAACTTCTTAAACTCAGCACCCAAAAAACTAATAATCAACTCAAAAATGGGCAGAAGACATGAACAGACACTTCTCCAGTGAAGACATACAAATGGCTAACAGACACATGAAAAAACGTTCATCATCTTTAGCCATCAGAGAGATTCAAATCAAAACCACACTGAGATACCACCTTACACCAGTTAGAATGGCAAACATTGACAAGGCAAGAAACAATAAATGTTGAAGAGGCTGTAGAGAAAGGGGAACCCTCTTACACTGTTGGTGGAATGCAAGCTGGTACAGCCACTCTGGAAAACAATATGGAGGTTCCTCAAGAAGTTAAAAATAGAGCTACTCTATGGCCCAGCAATTGCACTACTGGTTATTTACCCCAAAGACAGAAATGTAGTGATCTGAAGGGGCACCTACACCTCAATGTTCATAGCAGCAATGTCCACAATAGCAAATTACTTTAATATAAAGACACAAAAAGGTTGAAAGTGAAGGGATGGGAAAAGATATTCCAAGTAAACAGTAGCCAAAAGAAGGTGGCGAAAGATATATTAATATTGAACAAAATAGAATACAAGTCAAAAATTGTTACAAGTGGCAAAAAAGGACCTAATACATTGAAAAGTGTCAGTTAGGCAAGAAGATATAACAATTATGAACATAATATACATGGAACATCAGCATCCTAAAATATATGACACATACATTGATAGAATTAAAGAGAGAAAAAGACATTTCTATAATAATACTTGCAGATCTTAATATCCTACTTTCAAAAATGGATAAAACATCCAGAAAGACAATAAGGCAATACAAGACTTGAAAGGTATCAACCTCTTGGACCTAATAGACATCTATAAAACACACCACATAGCAATAGCAGAATACACATTTTTCTCAAGTAAACATGGAACATTCTCCCAGATAGACCATATGTTAGACCAGAAAATAAGTCTTAACAAAAGTAAAAATGGAATCCAGTCTGGAATCACAAAATGTATTTTTTCAGCCACAATGGACCAAAACTAGAAATCAGTAACAGAAGGAAAAAAAAGGAATAATTCAGAAATATGTGCAAATTAAACATACTTAATCACACTTAGCCAACCAATGAGTCAAGGAAGAAATCACAAGGGAAATTAGAAAATATCTTGAGGCGAATGAAAACAAATATATACTACACCAGAAGTCATGTAATAGAGCATAAAAGATATTAAGAGGGAAATTATAAATACTTACATTAAAAAGAGATACCTCAAATAAATAAGCTAACTTTATATCTTAAGAAACTAGAAAAAGAAAAACAAACTAAACCCAAAGCTAGAATAAAGGAAATAATAATTATTTCAGTGAAGATCAAGAATAGAAAAGCAATAGAGAAAAAACTATGAAGCCAAAAGTTGTTCTTTTGTAAAAATCAAGAAAATCGAATAATCCTTAGTTAGAGTAACTAAGAAAAAAATCAAATTACTAAAATCAAAAATGGAACTGGGAACATTATGATCCATTTTAAGGAAAGTGAAAGAAATGTAAAAAAATGGTATGTATACTTATGTCCCAACAAATTAGATAATCTAGATGAAATATGATGAATTCATTGAAATACACAGCTTCACTGGTGAATTCTATCAAATATTTAAAGATATAACACCAATTCTTCTCCAACTCTTCCAAAAATTAATGAGGGAATAATTTTGAACTTAGTCTATGAGATCAACATCACTCTCACCAATGCCAGGCAAATACACTACAAGAAAACTACAGACCAGTGTCCCTTATGAATACTGATGCAAAAATTCTCAAGAAAATACTAGTAAACCAAATTCAGAGACACAGTAAAAGGATTATACATTTTAACCAAGAGGAATAATTCCTGTAGGAATATATATATATATGAATATATACGAATATATTTTCATTCATATTCACATATATTTCATATATTCATATATGCATATTTCATATACATGTATATGAAATATAGCCATGTGAAGAGTTTCTTGGGTAACTGTTAATAATATAAGTTCCTCTGTGAAATGTGTAAGCCTGACGATTCACAGACATGTACCCTGGGGCAAATAATACATTATATGTTAATAAAAAAA
>CM053612.1:23483554-23508487 GCA_028646535.1 Procyon lotor
AAAAAAAAAAAAAAAAATCCCAGAGATGACAGGGTTAACAAAACATGGAAAAGACACGACCTTGTGTCTCCTGGTTCTTCCAGTGCTATGGTACAGGTTCCGTGAATACCACTTGTGTAGAGCTAATGACAGACACATACAAAAAAGGTTGGCAGAGTTAACACAACTAGGTCACTTTTTTCCATTCCACAATAAAAATAGCAAATGGATTATTAGGCAGAATTAATTATGGGTTGACTGGCCAATTAAATCCATTTATATAGTTGTTCTAGTAAGCCTGTGTACACAGAATCATAGATAAAAGTACACATACAGCACTAACAGGGACAGTAGAGTGACCAGAAATGAGAAGACACAGGTTCCTTGACTAACCACTTATTTTCTACAACTCTCTCAGTTTAATGAAGATAATATTCCCTATGTATATCACTCAAGATTATAAGATTCATGGATAAAAATAAATGTGAAACGACTTGCTGTACTTCTGTTTTAAATCATTTTATAAAAAGTGCTGGCTTTCATTTTTAGTTTGTTTTGCTTTACACAGCAAATAGACATACATACATCAATGATTTTAAGTGAAATTGTTTTCCTTGAAATTATTCATGTAAAAGGCGTTGACATCTTAGAGGAGGTGATAGTTCACTAATGCTCTGTTCAGTCACATGTTAAATAGAAGGGAGAATATTCATGTATTTATTTGATAAGTATTTGTTGAGCACCTACTGATTGCCAGACATTGTTCCAGATGAAGTGGATATGGAAATGAATAAAAAAGATAAATCTGTCCTTGTGGTCCTCACATTCTAGTAGAGAAAGACAGACAATAAACAAAATAAGAAAGTAAATTGTATAGTATGTTGGTGGTTAGTGTTATAAAAAAAAATAAATCAAGTAAGGGAATAATGAGTGTTGATGTGGGTTTCTTCAATTTTGAATAGGATGGTCAGAAAAGATCTCAATGAGAGCATTCGATATTGAAGCAAATACCTGGAAAAGATGAGGGAGCAAGCCATGCAAATAACTGGGGAAATAAAGGTCTAGGTATAGGAAACAGAATGTGCAAATGTCCTATAGTAGGAAGATTATCCAGGATCAGCAGCAAGATCAGGGTAATGTACAAGAGATCAAGGGGGAAAATAGCTAACAGTAAGGCTGGAAAAGTAACAGAAAGTCCTATTGTTTAGGAATTTATAGGCCATTTTACAGTTTTGGCATTTACTCTGAGCAACATGGGCTGCCACTGAAGTAAGTGTTTATGTTTTAAAAGGGTCAGTCTGGCTGTTATGCTGTGTGAATGCAATGGGAACGAGGGGACAGGGTAAAAGAAGAGCAAACAGAGTGATATTGTGATTATCCCGACCTGAGATGATGGTGATTTAGATGAGGGTGGCAGCAGTAGGGGTGGAGAGAATGGTCACAATCAAGATAGTTTTTTGAGAGTATGGGGCACCTGGGTGGCTCAGTCAGTTGAGCATCTGACTCTTGGTTTCGGCTCAGGTCATAAGATGGAACTCTGCAGGGGGCTCTGCACTCTGCTTGGAATTTTTAGACATTCATTTCATAGATGTATTAGGTTCACAATTAGAGATAGTAACTTGGTAGTTGTATATATCGCTGGAGCTCAGGAAAGGATTCCTTGTTGGACATGTGGATTCAGAATTCAGCAATACATAGAAGTTGTTTAAAGCCATAGGGCAAGATGAGACCACCAATGATTGTGCATAGAGAAGACAAGATGCCCAAATCCCGAGCCCTACTAAAAGTAAGAGTTTATGGGGATGAGGTGAATGAGAAAAGGAGAGTGAGAAGGATCATGATAGAAGAGAAAAGAAGATAAAAGAGAAGGAGTAGGAGGAAGGGCAAAGGGAGAAGGACAGGCAGACTCCTAGCTGAGCAGGGAACCTAATGTGAGTCTCAATCCCAAGACTCTGGGCTCATGACCTTAGCTGAAGGCAGACGCTTAACAGACAGCCATCCAGGTACCCCTCAAATGAACTTATTTTTGATAACAAATAGGTCATCTCCTTTACTATGCTAAAATTAAGTTCATAGTTATATTCATGTGTATGTATAACCTATGCATACACATGAAAATTCAATATGAAACATATAACTTAAAGATGGATTTTTACAGTATATTAAATAAAATAGTGTTTCAATGTGTAGATACTTGGACACAACTACAAGAGATGACACAATAAAGTAGTTCAATGCTTGCACTTGTATATAGCACGGCCACAAATGTGAAAGCTAAAAATGTAAACCAATTCAGGAATTTTGAATTGCCACTTCAAGTACCATGGAATTTTCTGAATGATGGGCAAGTTTTGGTAAGTCTTAAACAAACCAATGTAAAATGTACAGTATTCCCTCAATTAGTCTCTCAATTTACATGCTAGTTACATTGTTTAAAATTATGCTTGTTAGAATTAATCAAAATGGTTTTGATTGTATGTATCACGGAGTTTGGTTCTAAGCTCACCCAGTTTTCCAAATAGTCATTTAGTTCAGATAATATGGTTTACATGAATGTCTAACAGGACATTCAAAAGTTGTTCAAGACACAAGACCATTTTCTGTGGTTCCCGATCATTGTATCCCTGGCTCCTGCTCAATAATTGACAGTAGAGCCCATTTCTCACAATTATCATGATAGAAACTGTCCCCTCAAATTTCCAAAATGATCTCTAGGGGTTAGTGTCAGTTCTCTTGAGAACCACTGGTTTGAAATATGCTCTTTGTACTCTCCCCTGAAAATGAGTCAGAGGGTATTACAGCTAAAAAGACATGGACTCTCAGCCAATTAAAAAGTGTTACAATAATAAATTCCATTAGAGTGGAAATAAAATAAATTCAAAATAGTTTTTAAACAAATGTTTCATGGTTTGGAGGTCAGAATGTGAGGAGCATACCTTTCTCCCTAGTTGAAAGTGCCAAAACACCAGTCTCACCAGGGCATTCCACCAAGATATTTCTTTGCCACCACACAGACCCATTCGAGGCTAAAAGCCAAATACACCATTAGTGTAGAGCAAAATTACTTGCCTTTTTTCTAGACACTCGTAAATTATTTTCCAAGCACAAACAGCAAGAGAAACACCTTATGTGACTGATACTAACAGTATTTTTAATTGGTTAATATACTAGAAGTAGGCAAATTAATCCTACTTTCAAAATTATGACTTCGATATGGGCAGGGGAGCAGAATGCTCTAATCTTATAGACTGAATATCAGAGATACAGTTCTGACATCATAAAGATTCAAAAACTGAAAGGCTAAATGAAAAATCTTTTAAGTTTGCTTTTACTACGTGTGTGTGTGTGTGTGTGTGTGTGTGTGTGTGTGTGTGTTTTAATGAGTCAGTAATGATACGGACAATTGGGTTTTTCTTGTTATGGACAGTTCTGCAAAGTAGCCATCTAAAATGCTGATTATGCCAAGATCCGTGATTATCTAGGAACGAGGTATTCCAAATGAAAGCTTTCTTTTTTAAGCAATCAGTATCTCTTTTTTTCTAGATACTATCTTGGATAGTATAAGGTAGAACACTCAAATGTTCTCAAAATATTTCTCAAAATATTTTACCTCAAATAAATATTTTTCTCAAAATAATTCTCAAAATATTCTACCTATTTTGAGAACACCCAAATGTTCTACCTTACACAACTGTCAGGATTTAGATGTTTTGCAGTTTGAGACATATTTATAAAAGGTGCCCCTTTCAGTGTACTAAATCCTGACGTCATCAACAGCAAAGCACAGGTGACATTTGATCTGGCCAACTTAGCTGTTATTTTTCTGGCTCAAGCTAGAAACTGCATGGCCCCCATCCTTGCCCTGGCCCTTATATCCTGACCTTGTTCCCTGAAATTATGGAGGTGTGCTAAGTCATCATCTGGCTGGCTCTGGATCACTGTGAGAATGAAATCTCATTAACAGAACTATGGGAACAATAAAAGGGGGCTTACTTGGGTAAAAGAGAAGGCATTTTCTTTTAGATCCAGTGAATGACACTGGAATAGCAGATGATTCAAGAAATGACACTGGAATATTCAAGCAATGATGTCCAGTATACACAAGCAAAACTAATGCTTGTGAAGACGATCACATCTAGAAGTCAAAAGCCAGATATGATAGTTGAGACCACAGTCATAATAAGGATGCTGAAAGGACTAGAATATGGTGACAAGAATAGGTGGTGGAGTTTGGGCTCATCTCGTCTTTAAGAAGATAACGCATTGTCTGGGGACGCCTGGGTGGCTCAGTCGTTAAGCGTCTGCCTTCAGCTCAGGTCATGATCCCGGGGTCCTGGGATCGAGCCCCGCATCGGGCTGTCTGCTCAGTGGGGAGCCTGCTTCTCCTGCTACCATCCCCTCTGCTTGTGTTCCCTCTCTCGCTTTGTTTCTCTCTGTCAAATAAATAAAATCTTTAAAAAAATAAAAAAAGAAGATACGCATTGTCTGGAAATTATTTGGGAATAGTAAAAGCTAACATTTAAATAATAAAGTCAACTCCTCTACTGAAATTTAATATGGAAATTGAGTTGTTTTGTTCTGAGGAAGGGGTTACATTCCATTACAGTTAGATTAAGAGCTATTATGAGCTACTTTGATAAAACATGGGAAAAAAAAAAACCATGGGAAACAAATGCCAGAGTCCATGAAATCTGTTTCTTAGAGGGCACCAGAAAGAAAACGGATAATGGTATGTCCTGTGTGGTTGGAATCAGGTCCTCATAATCAATTATGGTCCCTTCTAAGTTTCCAGCACTGTTTCTCCTTCCCCCCTCTCTCTAATTATCCCCTTCATTATTTATTTATTTATTTATTTATTTATCTATCTATCTATCTATCTATCTATCTATCTACCTATCTATTCATCAGAGAGGAAGGGGGAGGGGCAAAGGGAGAAGGAGAAAGAATCTTTTTGTGTGTGTGTGAGAGAGCTTGAGCTTGCAGGAGCAGAGGGAGGAGAGACAGAATCCTAGGCAGACTCTATGCCCAGTGCAGAACCTGACCCTAGGCTCGATCTCACGACCCTGAGATCATGACCTGAGCCAAAATCAAGAGTCACACGCTTAACTAACTGAGCCACCCAGGCACCCCTCCCCTTCATTATTTTTGATAATAAGGGTACTTCCTTTTTGCTTTATGTTGCACAGGAAAATAGTTATGTCTTCACATAGTTTCTATCTAGCATACGTATTACACTTCTATAGGATTCTGTTAGAGAACCCCAAATCTGTCGGCTTTATCATGATACATGGAAATCCAAAAGATGGGCTGACAAAAAAATTGTGACTTTTTCATCTACTAGCTAGGCATATGTTCAGTCAAGGAAGAGTAACTTTTAAAAATTAACATGTTTCAATGTACAAAAGTTCACTTTTTGAGGGTTCAAAAGTGTTTTTCAGGATGGCTTATCAAAGTCTCATGCTTTTGCCCCAATACATTCAAATACCTTTCCTGAATACATTGAATATTCAGTTTAGATTAGCTGGTTGATTATCACATGTGATAATAGACCAGAAATGTGCTGGAGACTTAGCAAGAGTACAACAGTTGGAGAAACCATTTCCAAATAGAGTTGCTATATTTAAACAAAAAGTATAATAAAGCTGCAGACATTGTGTAGTTCTACTTGGCCGGTATATAACCCTTAAGCCACCTTCAAGTTACCTATAAAGCAACACTAGTTCTGGTTTGCTATGCACAGATTTAATGGCAGGATGTGGCAAAGTTGTATTTTCATTTTCAAATATGCAACAGAAACTTTGTGCCTTCTGCAATGCTTTACTAAAGATTTAACATTAATCTGCTACTTTTTCTCTATAATAAGGGAGATAAGACCACTTTCTTGGCTACCTTGTTTGTTTTCTTATATCACAAATTTCCAGCAATTAACATGAATTTGTAAACAATTCTTGAGCTTACTAAAATATGTTCTTACCTCAACGAGATAATTAAATTCCAAGCTAGCACTAATCCTTATTGAAAAGTTAACTTGAAGCATGAAATACACTTCTTTTAAAATTGTCTTAAAACTGTCTTTGGGAAATGTACTGGGGAATGCATGCAAAAGCTTTCTAAGGTCTTCTTATTTTTATTTTTTTCTAGATGAACCAACATCTACTCAATTTGAATGAAAAAGTCGACTTTCTCCTTGAAATGAAGTTTGCCATATGGATATTCTAAGCTGCATTTTATGACATATTAAGAAGACTGTTTTCCTTCAGGAAAAAAGATCTCTCTCAATACTCAACCAAGAATCATTAGAACAGGCTTTTTGTGATCTTGCCATAAACACAATGAATCCCAGAGTGTTTAACAATGTATAAATGAATAATAGATAGCTGATAAAGCATTTAATCATACTATTCAGAGTACTTTAAAGAAAAATAAACCCAACTGAAAATGTCGTTTATTAAATGTAGACCTGCCTACAATCTGCAAAGGAATTACTGAGATTTATGGGAGGTGACACTTTATGGAAAGGGTGCATTTGGCAATATATCTGTGCTAAAGAATCCAGGGCTTACAAAATCAACATGACAGTAAACAACAAATGTTGGAGAGGATGTGGAGAAAGGGGAATCCTGTTACACTGTTGGTGGGAATGCAAGTTGGTACAGCTACTTTGGAAAACAGTGTGGAGATTCCTTAAGAAATTAAGGAATAAAATTAAGCTCTAAAAACAGAGCTACCCTATGACCTAGCAATTGCTGGTAAACTGGGTATTTACCCCAAAGACATAGATGTAGTGAAAAGAAGGGCCATAAGTATCCTAATGTTCTTGGCAGCAATGGCCATAATCTCCAAACTGTGGAAAGAGCCAAGATGCCCTTCAACAGACGAATGGATAAAGAAGATATGGTACATATATACAATGGAATATTACCCCTCCATCAGAAAGGATGAATACCCAACTTTTGTATCAACAGGGATGGGACTGGAGGAGATTATGCAGAGTGAAATAAATTAAGCAGGGAAAGTCAATTATCATATGGTTTCACTTACTTGTGGAGCATAAGGAATAACATGGAGGACATAAGGAGAAGGAAAGGAAAAGTGAACTGGAGGAAATCGGAGGTGGAGATGAAGCATGAGAGACTGTGAACTCTGAGAAACCAATTGAGGGTTTTGGAAGGGAGGGGCATGGGGGCATGTGTGAGCCTGCTGGTGGGTATTAAGGAGGCCATGTATTGCAAGGAGCACTGGGAGGGGTGCATGAACAATGAATTTTGGAACATTGAAAAAATAAAATCAAAAAAAGAAAAGAATCCAGGGTTTAATCCTATTGAATGCATATATTTCAGTTAAATCAGTGACATTGGATCTAGTTAAAAGGCTTATGACATTACTCCTCCAAACACTAAGGATAAATTCAACATAAATGACGTCATTTAATACCTGCCAATGACATAAAGTCTGAGAATGCAGGTTATCGATGGTCTCATTTGATTGAGACTGCATTTTTTTAGTGAGTCCCAAATATGCTGTAAAAAAAAATCTATGCTAAAATGATAGTGATATCGTTTATGTTCCAGTCCATATATCCAGTGAGGCACAGTCAAATGAATTCATTGTTTGACAGTTGCAATTGTTCTATTTCTCAATATGGGTTGACTCCATAGCTTGTTAGGAATATCTTAAAATTTTCCTCAACATAAGGATTATATAACCAACATACCCTTAAAGTCCATGTCATTGTGTGCAAGGTATTTGGGTGATAAAACAAGAATTGTGCTATATTATTTCTGCTTTAGCATATGGTACAGACTCTATAGATAAAAATTTATAATGGTGCTAATATCTATTAAAATTTTGGAAGGAAAAAAATAGGACTTTTACTTTTGGAAATACTAGAGTATGCAGGATTTGAAAAGAGAGAACAAAGGAAAAGAGCTTCAACCTGCAAAAAAGGTGCAATGTGAAACTAAGTAGGAAAGTTAATATGACAAGGTTTCTTAATGTGAGGTGCTTGGACCTCTAGGGAGACCATAGATGATAAATGTATTTTTCTCAAAATGTTCCCATGTCATATATGTACATTCATATATATTTATATATTTCTGGTATTTTTAACCAAAACAGTGGGGTTATACTATATACATTGTTACATAAACTGAACTTTTCACATTTTTCACATTGTTTTATGTTAATATATATAAATAGACATCATAGATTTTAATGGTCCCATGGCATTCAATTAAATGGATGCATCATAATTTAACTCCTTAATGATGAGCATATACACTGTTTCTGATTTTTTCACAATCATAGACAACATTACACTGAATATCTATATGGATACCTATATTTATAATTCTCATAGGAAAATTTTCTGGATGAGTATTTTCTGTATTAAAAGATAAGCCCATTCTTAAAACTTTTGGTAATCATTGCAGAATTAACCTCCAGACACAGTGGACCAATGTAAGCTCTCACCACTATTTTTCTATTATGTAACTTATTTCTCCACACCCTCATCTCCCCTAGGTATTATCATTTGTTTTATGTTTTTCCAAACTTTATATATAACTTAAATTTTAATTTGGAGTCTGTTGATTACTAGTGAATTGGAACTCACTAGTGAATAGGAACTCTAGAAATTCAGTCTATCCTCAATAAAGCTCTGTCTCCCTGTTACTCTACAAACTACCTTTAACATTTTACTGTTGCTTTTCTGGAAAAAGTAGGATCGGTGGCTTAAGACATTTTGATTCTTTAGATTGGTCTCTATGAATGTGTTTATCCTGCTTATAGAAGATTCACAGCCTTTATCTTTAAGTATTAGTCCTGTCACATGTTTAGTGATAAGCCAGCTTTTGGCCTCAACATTTTGATTTCTAGCAAAATCTGGTTATAGTATTGGTCTCTGTATCTGTTGAGTTGCCACAAAGCCTGGGGTATAGTTACAATTAACCCCCAAAGAATTAATTTTATTGGAAAGGAATATTTATTATCAGAGTCTGGGTAAGGTAGAAGATAATTATAATTATCCTATGGAAATATAATTTCTAGGATGATAGACTTCAAGGGCTGAACTATTCACAGAAAAGACCAGCGTGGTACTCATGGGAAATTTCATGTCGTTGAGTTTAGGGAATAAAGTGGAATTTAAAGGAAAGAACTCTAAGAAGGAAGCAATTTTCTTCATTCTCACCTTGATTCTTCAAATTCACAGTATCAATGCATTCCTCTTTGTCTTTTCTACATGGAATCTTGGGCTGGCTAATGGTAACAAAACCGGTTTCACAATGTATTAGCATAGTATTTTGTTCTAGATTGTTAATACAGCCCCTTGCTTTAAGATGTCTTGGCACCTATTAGAATGTCCTCAGTCTGTGATCCTCTGAAGAAACACTGAGACTGAAAGCATTTCATTTTAATATGTTACATGGGATTGGGGGGAAAAAAAGCATTTTCAGCATGATCAAGGAAATATGAGCCCTGTGATTCAGTTACTGGTAAGTTTCCATAGGCATGGTTTCAAAACCTCATTTACCCTCTGTTATAGAAGGGGATGGGGATACAAATAAAATATAATCTCTGCTCTGGATAGGTTTGCAATTCACTTAGAGAGACAGGCCATGCATAGAGGATACAATTGGAGGGCAATTCTGTGGGAGCTGGCTAAGCTTCTGTCACGATTGATTCTGGCAGATGCAATCCTGCTAAAACCCCTGTTGCTGGGACTGGTTTTTGGCCTTCTCCTGTCACTTGGGGCAGTCAAATATGGCAGTAGGCTCTAAACAAGGCCAAATAAGCCTCAGAAATCTTCGACGACCACACTAATTAGAATGAGAAAACTATTATTTTCTAGGAGACATCAAATGTGAAACCTGATTCTCATCTACCTTTGAGGAAATCCCATAATTACAGACAAGAAGTCACCTTCAGTAACCTCTTAAAATGCACATCTTTCCTAAAGGTCACCTCATAATTATTCCACCGATTTGCCACATAGTCCCAGCTTGCTATCAAGAGAGAATGATTCTGGGGCACCTGGGTGGCTCAGTCAGTTAAGCGGATGCCTTCGGCTCAGGTCATGATCCCAGGGTCCTGGAATCGAGCCCCGCATCGGGCTCCCTGCTCAGTGGGGAGCCTGCTTCTCCCTCTCCTGCTGCTCTGCCTACTTGTGCTATTTCCCTGTCAAATAAATAAATAAAATCTAAAAAAAAAAAGAGAGAGAGAGAATGAGTCTTCAAAATGTACAAGCACAGTGCCTTTGAAGGCATCCTTGTGTAGTGAAACATGGCTGCCTTTGGAATAAGACAGACTTGATTTTATGCCTCCTGTCTGCCTCTTACTAATTAGTCAAGTTTGCATAGTGGTTAAGAGGAAAGAGCCTAGAGACAAGCAGCCTGATTTCAAACTTCAGCTTTGTCACTATTTAGATGACCTTGAGCAAGTTACTAAACTTCTCTGTGCCGCAGTTAGTTTATCTGTAAAGTGTGAATCAGTAGCTTCTAATAATAAGGTAGTTATTAAAAGTAATGAGAAGTTATTAGAAGTAAACGAGCTTACATATATAAAACACTTAGGAGAATGTCTAGCACAAAGTAAGAGCTATGTATGATTAGGCCATGTTGATGATGATGATGGTGGTGGTGGTGGTGGTGGTGATGGTGGGATTTACATCTCAGAGCTATAGATCCCTAATCTGTAAAACTAGAGATAATGCTACCTATTTCCCAGCATTACTGTAGTATTTTAAGAGATAAGTATATGAAGGATTTGATATTTAGTATCGATAAAATAAATGCATTGCTCACCATCCTACCCTGGTCATTTTTTCCTTTGTCTATAGAAGAATGAGAATGGCAGATTCAGGAATTGAAAGCCTGGCTTATTTGCTTTTCTTTCAACATCACCGAGCCCACAGGCATAAATATGGTCTTTTAGCACCTGTACTAGGCTAACTTGATTCTTGAAATAACCATCAAATTTTCCTTTTAAAGATTTTATTTCTTTATTTTGAGAGAGAGACAGTGCAAGCTGGGGGAGGGACAGTAGGAGAGGGAGAGAGACTCTCAAGCAGCCTCCATGCTGAGCACAGAGCCCGATGCAGGGTGGGATCCCATGGCCTGAGCCAAAATCAAGAGCTGGATGCTTAACTGACTGAGCCACCCAGCCATTCCAGTCCAGAAAAGTTTTTATGCTACCTGAGTCTCAAGTTCTGTTTGATAATGTAACATTCACTGAAGATATTTCAAAACCATTATAATTGATGGAGCAATTTGGGGTGTATCACAAATACTGAGTCCCTCCTGTTATCTAGGAAAGGATGTATTCCTTAGGTAAGCCAACTGACTATCAAATGGGCCCACACAAACTGATGGACAAAAACTTCCCTTGATTCATTATCCTGAAAGTTAGTATCATTGCAAAAAATTTTTTGCATTCAATAAACATTCACTGAGCTCCTTCTATATGTCTATCACTTTGGAAACATATTGTCTAGATTCTTCAGAGAAGGATTTGTTTGCTGACCTAGCTGCTAGAAGTGTCCTTTCAGAAAGTATCCAACATTATATCCTGTTATAGGAAGCCCATATTGATGACCTTTTTGAGGTGGAGTTATGAAAGTCCAGCAATTTTGACCAAGTGAGGGCCATTCTAGTTCTAGAGCTCCTTGTGGGACCGGCTGAGGCTATTGGGCCTGCACTGTAGTTCAAACTTTCCCTCTGATCAGTTCAGATTTTGGAGGGATTTGAAAGCTGAGCAATGTTTCTTAGACTAGATAAAGTATACATTTTTTTTTAAATTTTTTTATTTTTAAAGATTTTATTTATTTCACAGAGAGAAACACAGCAAGAGAGGGAACACAAGCAGAGGGAATGGAAGCGGGAGAAGCAGGCTTCCTGCCGAGCAAGAAGCCTGATGCGGGGCTCGATCCCAGGTCCCTGGGATCATGACCTGAGCCGAAGGCAGACGCTTAACGACTGAGCCACCCAGGCACCCCAAAGTATACATTTCTATAACCTTTTACAATCTACCATTTGCAAGATATGTCTTTTCTCCCTTCAGTTGTTCAAGTTGGTTTTCTCTGAACCATCTACTCTTTTATTTCTGCTTTCTGGTTACTTTTGGGTGAAGTTCCAGAATATTCTCTCTGACTTCCAAAGAAAGGAAAGCTAAGCAATTCAATCTAGGTTCAAAATCATTATCCTGAGTATCATCAGATACTGAAAAGTTACCAAATCATGTTGAGCCTCTTATTCAACTATCCAAGATGCACATATGGACAATGAAATAGAGGGCTGATATTTAGGCTCAGAGTTTGAGAATCTTTGCTTTGTGTATTATCCATTCTGAGTCTAAAAAACTTTGATTAGAAGCATTTAAATCACTGGTTGTCAACCACTGACATTTCCCCAATGTCTCCCCCTCCCATCGGGATATTTAGCATATTGTAGAGGCAGGATTTGGTTGTTACAATTGAGGGAGTCCTACTGACATCTACTGGGTAGAAGCCAGGGACAATGCTAAAAATCCTATAATGTAAAAGACAGCCCTGCACAACAGTTACCTGGCCAAAAATGTCAATAGTGCTAAAGTTGAGAAACCTTGCTTTAGTCCACTTTTATCCTTATCTTACATGAATGCTCATATCCAGAAGTGTAGAATTGTACTTTCATTCATTTCCAAATGACAGTAGCTATTGAATATTTCCATAACCATACCTGGAACAGTTTTCGGTAAAAGTTCCAGGCTTTTCTGCCCAATATAGTCAACATCGGCCATATATGATACATTTGAAATATGGTTGATCCAAACTGATATGTGGTATATGTGTAAAATACTAACCAGATCTCAAAATCTTACTATTAAAAAATGTAAGATACAGCAATAATAACTTTTAAATGCTTATTGCATATTACAATTAAAATATCTGAGTATCTTGGGTTAAATGAAATATGTTATGAAATCCTTCTTCTCAGGGCACCTGGGTGGCTCAGTCAGTTGAGTGTCTGACTCTTGGTTTTGGCTCGGGTAGTGAACTTAATGGATCGTGAGATTGAACCCTGCATTGGGCTCTACTCTTAGCAGGGATTCTCTCCCTCTGCTCTTCCTCCCACTTGCTCTCTCTCTCTAAAGTAAATAAATAAATCTTTTTAAAAAATTCATCTTATCTGTTTTTAGGTTTTAAGTGTGTCTACTCAAAAAATGTAAAATTATATAAACAGCTTGTACTATATTTCTACTGGACAATGCCGATCTGTATGACTGCTTATCTTTATCAATTTCCATATGGCCTCCAAAGAGATCCAGAATTGATCTTGCCAATGAATCAGCATACCTAGGTTCTTTTTTTTTTTTTAAGATTTCGTTTATTTATTTGACAGAGAGAGTGAGAGATCACAAGAAGGCAGAGGTAGGCAGAGAGAGAGGGGGAAGCAGGCTCCCCGCTGAGCAGAGAGCCCGATGTGGGGCTCGATCCCAGGACCCTGATATCATGACCTAGGCCGAGGGCAGAGGCTTTAACCCACTGAGCCACCCAGGTGCCCCAGCACACCTAGGTTCTACTGGGAATCCTATTCTGTTCAATCCCCTGGAGCAGCTGTTTCAAAAACTCAGCATACTGATTACTTGAAGAATATGACACACTTATGTAACTTTTCTTTTCTATCCAGAATTGTCCCCATCCTATGCTAGGCATCAGAACAGACTCCCAGTGTCTCAATGATAAACTGCTGTTTCCGAAGTATTCTTCTTACAAACACCATAAAAAATTGCCTGTAGGAGCTTCTCTATGAAAAAAGCTGTGATTTTACCTTGGCAGGAGAAGCATAAAACTTGGGATGTTGTTGATAGTGACGGAAGGCCATGATTGAAGAGACATAAGGAAATACAAAGATTAATGAGAAAAAGAGCAAAAAAAACCCAAAGTTTTTCTAAAGAAAGGACTTCAAAAGTGATGACCTCACTTATCTCTTAGAAAAGAGATGCTTGCCTTGTGAAATGGAAGCAGCACTAGACTGAGAAATGCTTGAATCCTTGAGGTATGGCTGCCACATACTAACTATGGGAACTTGGGTAAACTACCTAACTTCGCTGAGCATCAAATTAATGCATCTGTAAAATGAGAGGGAAAAGCCTCAAAGACTGTTGCTCAAGTCATATGAGGAAGTGTATATAAAATACTTTTGAAATGTAAAATGGTACACATATAACTGAATAAGGGTTATTATGAGACAGTCTCTTCTAAATGCCTTGAATATATAGAGCGTATTTGAAAATATGTATGTCAAAGGTAATAAAATATAAGAATAATTCCAAAAATTTATGACTAACATCATCCTGACGTTATATGTCCATAAACGAACTGACTTAAAAGCAGTTCTTTGTGTTCAGTGAAATAGTGGTTATAAACTGGTTGTTTTCAAAATAACTAGTTGTTTTCTTTTAATGATATTTTGAAATGATGGAAAAACACCATTTGTGCCGAAATATTTGGCTTCTAACTATCAGCTCTAACAATATTGACAGTGTCACAATGGTAGCATTGTAGTTGGAATAACTATGATCCACAGTTGTGGTTAAAGGAGCTTTTACACTCAAAATATTTCAAGGCAAAAAGGAATCTTTGTTCAACAGTTGAGTGTATTTATTTGTTAAAGCACAATCATTAAATAGAAGACAAACAATAGCACAGTTTAAAGGCATTTAAGGATTTGTATATTTCAGTAAATCTTTGAGAAGATATAAAGATGCATTGCCATTTAAACTATCCTCAGAGGGTCGCCTGGGTGGCTCAGTCGGTTAATCACCTGCCTTTGGCTCAGGTCATGATCCCAGGGTCCTGGGATTGAGTCCCACATTGGGCTCCTTGCTCAGCAGGGAGCCTGCTTCTCCTCCGCCCACCATTCCCCCTGCTTATGCTCTCTCTCTGACAAGTATATAAATATTTTTTTAAAAAAATAAATTATCCTCAGAGTTAAAAATAAGTTCATTTTCAGTATTTAAACTCAATGTAAAATTTCTCTCTGAAGCAGTGATAACAAATATTAAGTCATTACATCGGACTTTTATATTTTTTTGGTGGTGGCTTATCTCTCTCATAAACAAAAGATTTACTTTGTCTCTTTGGTTATCTATTTCCCTAAATTAAGAAGACATAACCTTATCTCAGCCTTCTACTAGCGCTTTTTTTTTAAGATTTATTTACTTATTTTAGAGAGAGAGAGCATGAGTGGAGGGGAAGGGCAGAAGGAGAGGAAGAGAATCTTAAGCAAAGTCCCTGCTGAGTGCGAAGCTCTATGCAGGGCTCCATCTCCTGATCCAGAGATCATGACTCAAAGATCATGATCTGAGCCAAAACCAAGATTCAGGCACTCAACTTGACTGAGCCACCCAGGCACCCTTTTGACTCACTCAACATTGCCTACAGTTTCCCTTGAAGGTAAAAATGGACTTTACCAAGTAGACAACTGTTGTTATAAGTGAACAACAAATATCTGTTAAGTGAATGACAAATATCTGTGCAATGAATGAATGAATGAATCTGCAGTATCTTAAGTTGGCTTGCGCTGTCAGAAAATATCATAGACTGGGCAATTTAAACAACAGAAATTAATTTTCTTACAATTCTGGAGGCTGGAAGTCCAAGATCAGAGAACCAGTGTGGTTGTTTTCTGGTGAGGGCTTTTTCTTGCCTTGTAGACAAGTGTTTTCTCACTGTGTCCTCACATGGCAGGAAGAAAGATGGCTCTGATGTCTCTTTCTCTTTTTTTAAGGGCATTAATCCCATCTTGAGGGTCTCACTCATGACTTCATCTAAACCTAATCACCTCCCAAAGGTCCACCCTCCAAATACCATCACATGAGTTGAGGGAGGAGGGTTAGGATTTCAACATATGAATTGGGGGAGGGAGCCAAGATTCAGTCCATAGCAGTTGGTAGAAACCAAAGCTTCCCTGAAACTTTGAAATTATCACAGAATGTATACTCAAATCTAGTGCTGTTTAGAAAATGGGTTACTTCAGTGACTCCCTGTTGCTTATGATATAGAGTTTCAATTTCTTATCCTCAACACACTTATTTCTAATATGGTCTCACATTAGTCTCCTTCATAAACTGTCAAAAATGTAGGAGCTTCTCCTCACTGACTCCTAAAAATACTTCATACAGTTTGGGTAGCCCTAGTTTCATGTGTTTGTTAACTCAATTCCTTTGCTTAAAATGGTCTCCCTAACCCTTTCTCCTTATGTAATCATTATCAAGAATTCTGATGCTAAATTACTGCATTGAGCAAATAGTAAGCACACAGTGCTTACTCAACAAGGATTATCTCCTTTAATCTTTGCAACAACCCAATGAGGCAGATGTGATTATGACGCCTTTCCCAGAGAAGAAACCCCAAGACCAAAAAAGTCAAGTAACTTGTTCAAAGTCCTACTACTATGTACTACATAATGGTAAAGCTTGAAATCAAATCCAATTTTATACTACAAGAACTGAGTTTAATTTTTTTAATTTATATTTTTTAAAGATTTTATTTATTTATTTGACAGAGAGAAAGACACTGAGAGAGGGAACACAAGCAGGGGGAGTGGGAGAGGGAGAAGCAGGCTTCCAACAGAGCAGGGAGCCCGACATGAGGCTCAAGCCTAGAACTCTGGGATCATGACCTGAGCTGAAGGCAGATACTTAATGACTGAGTCACCCAGGTGCTCCAAGAACTGAGTTTTAATTCTTGTGTTATATTTCCTGGAGTCAGCATTCAGAAAACAATTTTGTTTTCATAATGCAATTAATTAAAAATGGCGAATAGTTCCAAACAACAATTTCCACTTATGATGACTCACTGACTATTACTTTTTAAGAATTGGAAAGCATTAGTTATTAACTCCATGGAAAAACATGGAGAAACATCTGCCAAACCAAACATTATCCAACAAACATTTCATGACCAAATAGGCTCCTTTTTAAAAAATAGAATATTCTCGGAAGTTGATGGAAATGGCTTCTCAGACCTTCTTAAAGAAAACTGAAAGTAGCAAACATTAGTGGATTTGAAAAGAAAAAGAAAATTAAATTAAATTTCCCATGATCAATTTGATATTATTTATTTTTAGGCAACGCCAAGCAGATGGAAGTGAAATGTCTGCATTGTCACTGACTACTCAGGAGTCATATATCTCTCATTCTCAATCAAGACACTGAATGTACAGCATGGACCGAAGTGCAAAATGGATACAATGCGCATAGACTTATTTCGAGCATGGTGCTATTTAAAGCCATACTACAACACCAAATGGAATGTTTTGCACCACAACACAATACTCATTTTTTTTTAAAGATTTTATTTATTTATTTGACAGAAAGGAGAGAGATCACAAGTAGGCAGAGAGGCAGGCAGAGAGAGGGGGAAGCAGGCTCCCTGCTGAGCGGAGAGCCCGATGCGGGGCTCGATCCCAGGACCCTGAGATCATGACCTGAGCCAAAGGCAGGGGCTTTAACCCACCGAGCCACCCAGGTGCCCCCACAATACTCATTTTTACACAAGACAGACACAGACTCCTCACCAAATAACCCATTTACTCAATGAACGAATATTGTGAATGCTTACTCTATGCCAGTCATCACTGGGGATAAGGCAGTAAACAAGTGATTCCTTATTAGAGAGTTATCAGTCTAGAGGACTAGACAAAATGTTAAGTATGTAATTACAGTTATATACATGCACCCAATTCTGTGGGTGTGTTGAATAAGAGGACCTGACAGTCTGGAGATCATAGTTTCCTTCTTTAAGAAGTGTACGTCAGGGCACCTGGGTGGCTCAGTCAGTTAAGTGTCCGACTCTTGGTTTTGGCTCAGGTCATGATCTTAGGGTTGTAAGACTGAGCCCTACATCAGGCGTGTCACCATGTGACACTGACTGACCTGATCAGGTCACGCCTGACCACTCCAGGTGGTCACCATGGAGTCTGAGACTCTAGTCTTCCTTCTCTCTCTTTCTCTCCTCTCCCCCTCAATGTTCTCTCTCTCACTCTCTTTCTAAAACAAATAAATAAATCTTAAAAAAAAAAATAAGAAGTGATACTTGAGCTGAAACCTGAAGGATGAGGATTTGGTCAGATACAGGGATAAAGGGAACTCAGAGAGGAGGGGAATATCTAGGCAGAGGAAAGAGCAGGTATTATAGACCCAGGAGAGGGATTAGGGATTCTAAGAACTGAGAGAGGCCCAGTATGGCTAGAGCATAAATAATACACAGTTGAGTCAAATGGGTGGAACTTGTAAAGATCTATTAGTGACAGTTCCTTCAGGGACCTGTAGACCAGATTTTATATTTTATGCTAAGACAAAGGAGAAGCCATGGAATTATTTCTTAAGGCACAAGAGAAAACTATTATATCCACTCCTTTTTATCTTTCATTCCATACATGTTCATCAAAAATCATTTAGGTCCTATATGCTTTATTGCAGATAAAGATTTACAATGTGGTCATTGTCCTCAAAATGCATACAGTCCAGTTTGCAAGAAGAAAGCAAGATCTGTGTCGAGTTTTTTTTTTTAAACAAATTTAACCTCAGTTTATTCATCTGTAAAAGAGAAGTAACATAGCCAATTTCACAGTAAACAGAAAAAAGTGATAGCGTTGTTATACACGAAAGAATAAGTAGTTTCTTAATAACTTTGTGTACACTATTATTTTTGAATATTGGCAGAATGAGTTCACCAGAGTGATATAGTGGGAGTGGGAGGGTGGGGGGTAGAATTCTAAAATGTAAGTTCTCCTGTAAAGATTTTTTAAGATTTCTTATTTTAGAGAGAGAGCAAGAGCATGCACTCGAGTGGGGGGAGGGGCAGAGGGAGAAGGAGAGAGAAAAATCCCCAAGCAGACAACCCACTCAGCGTGGAGCCCAACGTGGGTCTCAATCTCACAACCCCAAGATCATAACCTAAGCTGAAATCAAGAGTCAGCGGCTCAACCAACTGAGCCACTAGGCACCCCTGTATAGTTTCTTAACACTCAAACTGCCTTTCTGCTATCACTATTCTTACCTCTCATAACACAAATCACACTGCATCACTATTATATATATCTGCATTTTATACCACTGTGAATAACTTGAGGGTAGAGTTATATCTCACTCATCTGTCTCCAAAGTCTCTCACATGGTCTTGCATCAATAACAATTCTAAATATTAATTTATTCACTGAAGGAAGATCCACACACATGAATCAATTGCTAAAGAAGAGTGAATTAATACCTAAAGTGCTAAACTGTATATTTTAGACTATAAGTAACAGAGGATCAGAAAAATAAACAATGAATCTTGGAACACTGAAAAAATAAAATAAAATAAATAAAATTTAAAAAAAAGAAAAAGAAAAGTGATCACAAGCTACAGTAGCTAAAGAAGGCCTTGCTGAGATGTTGGGATTTGAAATAAATGTTTAAATCATGATGGATATTGGAGTCGATTTTCACAGCAGAGAAAGAGAAAGCATGATAGCTATGTCAAGGCTTTTCAGAAGTTTATATAGATAAGTAACAAAAATTTGGAAAGTTCAGGTCAAGCTATATTAGGAAGGATGGGGGAATATCACTTTTAGGCATCCCACAGACTGTAAGTGATTTTTACATACATTTGTATCACATAACTTGTGTTGTATAACACTCTATCTCAAAACCTGGTGACATAAAAATGAAAAACATGTATTCGGCTCCTGATTTTGCAGGTTGGGAATTTGGGCTGGGCTCATCTGGACAGTTCTTTTGATTATCTTGGCTGGGCTCATTCATACATCTGCAGTTAGCTTCTGGGAGTTGGCTGCCTGTCAACTGCAGCAATATGGGTGGAGGAGTCAGGCATTTCTCATCATCCAGAAGGCCAGTTCAGGCTTCTTTTACTTGGTGGCTAGTTTCCAAAAGGGTAAGAGGAGGGCAAGATACAATGTGTGAGCACTTTTCAAGCCTTGGCTTGCAACATGTTTGCTAATGTTTAATTGGCCACAGTTTATCACGTGGTCAAGTTCAGAGAAACTGAATGATGGGCATTAAGGAGGTCACTTGTTATAAGGAGCACTGAGTGTTGTACGTAAGTGATGAATCACTAAATTCTACTCTTGAAACCGATATTACACTATATGTTAACTAACTAAAATTTAGATAAAAATTTGGAACAAAAATAAAAAGTGAAAAATAGACTCTACCTTTTGGTGTAAGCTGCTGCAAAGTCATCTGGAAAAGTGACACACATGCAGGAATGGGAAGAATTATTGAGGCTCTTTTAAAACAATCTACATTAACATTATCTCTAATATTCAAAATAACCATCAAGGTAGATACACATACTCTCACTTTAGAGAAGCAAAAAATGAAGTCCAGAAAGTTTGAATGACTTGCAAATATTACACACTGGCAGAGCACAGATTAGAACCCAGCTTTGTCTAACTCCAAACCCTATGTCCTTTCTACTACATTATGCATCTTCCTGGAGAATTATTAGTTGCCAGTTGTTGGGAGCTATTGAAGATGTTTAATTTTGATGAACACTTGGTGAAAGCTGAGTTCCACAAAAATGGCTTTGTGCATTGGAGGGGATGGGAGAGGACAAGACTGCAGAGAGATTTCTCTGTGTGGTGGAGACTAGAACCATGCATGGGATTTCAGGCATGACCACAAGCATTTTCTAGTAATTAGGGAACACAGTAGCTGTTTTCTACCTTCATAGAAGAAAAAGTCTTAGTATATATCCATAGCAAATAGTTTTCTTCTTACAGCTGCTTGATGGGGTCAGGTTCAGACACTTGAAGTTCATATAGTTCTCAAGACCTTGTGTCGCCATAAAATAGAAACCACCATAAAACCACCATAAATAACAAAAACCAGCACTTCATTAAAAATAAGTTTTTATCTACAGTCACCCAACCCACTCCAAAATATACTGAACAAGAATTATTTACTGCACCTCTTGTTTGAAACTGAACAAAATGCCAATTTCTTTCAGCGAACAAAAGTGTCCTATCACAGAACCCACTTTTATAGGAAGAACTAAGTTTAATATCCGAGTGGCCCCTAAAGACCCTTTTTCATTAACGAGCACACAGTGCTTATTGCATCTCAGTACTTGGTTCTGAACAAATCATGAAATGTAAATATCTCATAATTCCATAAAATGAACAGTTACTTCCCTAGTGGATTGAGTTTTCAAAAAGATTTGTGGAAACTAGCCATCGATCTTCATTTCCTGTTTCCCCTGTGTAGCCAACATTTCCTATATCAGGAAATATTTTTGTTCCGAAGCATAGAACATTTTGTTGTCAGTTTCTTTCTCACCCTGGTTCTTTGAGGTAATGGCTCAGCTCCTATCACTGTCTACCACACATACTCTAATTATGAAACACATGCATAAGTCATAGAGGTTTCAGTTCGTTTTATTTTCAGAGGAGCTAATCTCAGTCTCCATCCAATGTATCTCAGAGAGTTATGCAGTCAAGGGTAGAAAATGTAAAGCACTGTAAGAGTAGGATCTGAAGTTTTGTTCCCTATTCCACAGTTTCTTAACTACGTGGCCTTGAGGAAAGTGGTACATTTTAGGGCCTTATGTATCTATTTGTGAAATGGGGATAATAATAAAAATAATAATTTAAAAATAATAATACCTGAAAAGGTTAACCTGGATATCTCAGAGACAGAGACAGAGCAATCCTCTGAGTCCTTTGAATCTATTAAGACCATAAAAAAATGAATGAATGAATTAATTAATTAATTTAAAAACACAACAACAACAGCAACAACAACAACAAATCACCAAAGCAGTTTCTGAAGAAACAGTATTGCTGGTAATACCAAACTTGGCTTTAGGAGGGAGAGTTTCCCCGAGTAGCAAGTAATGGAGGCACATAATTTCAGAGGTGAATACACTATAACCAGCAAATGCAACTTCTGTTCTTCCTGGGGTCAGGACAGCCCAGGACTTGGAACAAACACATTTTAAAAGGATGGTATTAGCCTTTTTGCACTTGATCTCATAGTCCACCTGCTGCAGAAACAATCAAAAATAGGAAAATGCTCGTGACTGTGATTCCTAAGAACTGGCTTCTAAGTTCTATTTCTCTACTTCCTGCTTAGATGATCTTGGGTGAATTTCTTCCTTTTCTGAGGCTCAGTTTTATTTATCATCTGTAAAGTTAGAAGACAAAATTTTACTGTATGATTATAATTTATTAAGCAGGATGTTGCCTCCCATTGCAAAAGAATTGGTAGCCTAACTGCACTTTTTCAAGCTAAATTAGTCCCAAGCTTTCCCTTCTGGGGTGTTACATGATCCATATGAGGTTCAGATTATTATAGCATCAGCTCTCAGGAGAACTGTGAGTGGGGGGTTTCTAAGTATTGTCATCTTCACCTTCTCTTTAAGTGTCCTCCACGAACTACATGGGCCCACTCATGGTTTACTTCTGCTGTCATTTCATCAAATGATATTTCCTCAATATGCAGTGTTAGATAAGTGGGCTGGTCTCCATTAGAAAGGACGAATATCCAACTTTTGTATCAACATGTATGGGACTGGAAGAGAAATAAGTGAAATAAGAGTCAAGCAGAGTGAAATAAGTCAAGAGTGAAATAAGTCAAGCAGAGAGAACCAATTACCTTATGGTCTCACTTACATGCTGAGCATAAAGAAAAACATGGAGGACATTATGAGAAGGAAGGGAGGGGTGAATGGGGGAGAACTAGAGGGGGAGATGAACCATGAGAGACTGTGGACTCTGAGCAACAAACTGAGGGTTTTGGAGGGGAGGGAGGTGGGGGTTGGGCGAGCCTGGTGGTGGGTATTGAGGAGGGCACGTATTGCATGGAGCACGGGGTGTGGTGCAAAACAATAAATCTTGTAACACTGAAAAAAATAAATAAATAAAATTAAAAAAAAAAGATAAGTTGGCTGGTGGTAGTGATGACTCTACACTGGATAAAAAAGTTAACTACAGTAAGTTCTCTCCTTAATCCCAAATGTGGAGGACAAATTGTTGGGTAGAAAATAGACATGAAAATGCTAATGAATGCATAATTAAATAGTATGCATCTTTATTACGGTCTCAAGAGCAATAAACTATTACCACTTTTACAGTCAATAATTAACCAAAATGATAAATAATTATGATGACAAAGATGATGATGATGATGATGAGTATAATGAATTGTCATAATCAGGAAGAAAGTCTACCCGAAGCACAGGGTGTTTCAGATTCTCTGAAACTCGAATGATTTATTTCCACTATAGAAAGTTTACTAAATCCATAAAATTTTGTTAAACAGCTTTGACTGATAAAACTTGCCAGAGCAAGATGATGACGTGTGCCTTGGTATAAAATGCTCATTTTTATTCTTCCTTTTTACTCATCAGCAACCAAACTGAATCTCCTAACTTCAGAGCATAAGACTTCTGGTAAGCTCTGAGTCTTCTAGAAAATTGATTTTCCTGGGCACATTGCTGCTAGTGCCTCATGCTGATGAATGACCCTGCTAGTGAAACACAATTTCTACTAAATCAACAAATAGTTATTATAAAGGCACTAAGTCTTACTCTATTCCTACAACAAAAGCTTCCATCTCTTGCTCATTAATCCTTGTACGTGAGCTTCAAACGATGGGAAAATTCCAATAAGCCCTCTTCTTTTCTTAATTCTTTTCTAGTTATTTCCTAATACTCTGAAGAGGAGATTTGATTCTGAGGAAAGAATGGTGAGATTCAATGTGGGTCAGCACAGTATTTTGAAAGGAATAGGATCATTCTGGTGTCAGTGGAAATGTCCTCCCATTGGGTTTATGTCATCCACAACCTTGTTGAGTTCTATTTGATGAAGGAAGGGAGGGAAGAAATGAGGAAGGGCAGGAGCGAGGAAGAAAAGGAAGAAAAGGGGGAAGATTAATATTCGGGGAGCACACTTGGTGGTTGTTGGATTTGGAGCTGCATAACAATGAGTCATTCTTGCAGGATCCAGAGTAGAAAAGTGATTCTTTGTATTTTTCTCTTGGTTGTGATCATACCAGTGTTCCACTGATTTGAGGTTATATTAAGGAGAATCATCATGATCACCATCATAATTATTATTATACTATTACAACCAATCCTAAGAATTAAGCTTGGGTGTATCTACTCAATATTTACTCCCAGCACTTTTTCAGTAAGTCAACCTGGTATTTCTCACTCCTGCAGTACTACTTCTGTGTGGGCAAGAAATTCTTTCTAAGTAGTGCGAGGGGTTTGCCGATAGCCTTCTGTTAACAATGATGTAACATTATACTGGCAGGCTTCTGGTCTCAACTAGCAATACATTTATCATCTTTCTCCACGGGGTGCTAGCTACAACAGCATTATTACCTCCATTCATTAGGACCATGAGCTTTTTTTTTTTTTTTGTGCTCAAATAAACTTTAATTATACAAATTATTACTGTTGTTAAGCCCAGTCCTTATCCCTCTCCCTTAGGGGTATCCAGCTGCATCGCCATCTTAAAGGTAGAATAAGAGGGAACCGCAAGGTCAGAGCCTGAAAATACCTATTTCACACACATACTCACCCCACCACATTTTCCTCAATCCTAAATACTACTGTAGGTTAACTGTATTCTCCTGCCAGAGGCCAGGCTGGGGGGGGGGGGGGGGGGGGGGGGGGGGGGGGGGGGGGGGGGGGGGGGGGGGGGGGGGGGGGGGGGGGGGGGGGGAAGGAGGGAGAGGCCGCAATACATGAGGGTTTGGGACTAAGCAGGCCCAGAAATGGGTTGTGCAAGACCTCAGGCCTCCCTCCTCCCTCTAGAAGTTCCAACTGTGGCAAAAAGTATCTTATCTCCTTTGGTCATGGTTGTAACTGGCCCAGTGATTCTAACAGATTGACCCAATGTCAGAGGTGTGCAGATTTAAGGCAGGTGGACTTTGGGTGGTGACAGCTGCAGCTGTGTGGGA
>CM053612.1:23508987-23544573 GCA_028646535.1 Procyon lotor
AGTCCCAATAATTCATTTTTGCCCTTGCTTCCCTTGCCTTTGGTGATGTTTCTAGGAAGAAGTTGCTGAGGCTGAGGTCGAAGAGGTTGCTGCCTGTGTTCTCCTCAAGGATTTTAATGGATTTCTGTCTCACATTGAGGTCTTTCAACCATTTTGAGTCTATTTTTGTGTGTGGTATAAGGAAATGGTCCAGTTTCATTCTTCTGCATATGCCTGTCAATTTTCCCAAAATCATTTGTTGAAGAGACTGTCTTTTTTCCAATGGACATTCTTTCCTGCTTTGTCGAAGATCAGTCGACCATAGAGTTGAGGGTCCATTTCTCGGCTCTCTATTCTGTTCCATTGATCTATGTGTCTGTTTTTGTGCCAGTACCACACTGTCTCAATGATTACAGCTTTGTAATAGAGCTTGAAGTCTGGAATTGTGATACCACCAACTTTGGTTTTTTTTTTTTCAACATTCTTCTGGCTATTCAGGATCATTTCTGGTTCCATATAAATTTTAGGATTATTTATTCCATTTCTTTGAAAAACATTGATGCTATTTTCATAAGGACTGCATTAAATGTGTAGCTTGCTTTAGGTAGCATAGACATTTTCACAGTATTTGTTCTTCTAATCCATGAGCATGGAACGTTTTTCCATTTCTTGGTGTCTTCCTCAATTTCTTTTATGAGCACGTCATAGTTTTCTGAGTACAGATTTTTGCCTCTTTGGTTAGGTTTATTCCTAGGTACCTTAGGGTTTTGGGTGCAATTGTAAATGGGATCGACTCCTTAATTTCTCTTTCTTCCGTCTTGCTGTTGGTGTGTAGAATTGCAACTGATTATATATCCTGACACTTGACTGAATTCCTGTATGAGTTCTAGCAATTTTGGAGTGGAGTCTTTTGGGTTTTCCACATAAAGTATCACATCAACTGCAAAGAGTGAGAGTTTGACTTCTTTGCCCATTTGGATGCTTTTTATTTTGTTGTTGTTGTTGTCTGATTGCTGAGGCTAGGACTCCTACTACTATGTTGAATAGCAGTGGTGATAGTGGACAGCCCTGCTGTGTTCCTGACCTTAGGGGAAAAACTCTAAGTTTTTCCCCATTGAGAATTATATTAGCTGTGGATTTTTCACAGATGGCTTTGATGATATTGAGGTATGTATCCTCTGTGCCTACACTGTGAAGAGTTTTGATTGAGAAAGGATGCTGTACTTTGTCGAATGCTTTTTCAGCATCTATTGAGAGTATCATATGGTTCTTGTTCTTTCTTTTATTAAAGTATTGTAATATGTACATATAATGGATTAATTGACTTGCAGATATTGAACCAAACTTGCAGCCCAGGAATAAATCCCACTTGATCATGATGAATAATCCTTTTAATGTACTGTTGGATCCTATTGACTAGTATTTTGGTGAGGATTTTTGTAATTCGTATTCATCAAGGATATTGGTCTGTAATTCTCCTTTTTGATAGGTTCTTTGGTTTTGGGATCAAGGTAATGCTGGCCTCATAAAATGGGTTTGGAAGTTTTCCTTCCATTTTTACTTTTTAGAATAGTTTCAGGAGAATAGGTATTAATTCTTCTTTAAATGTTTAGTAGAGTTCCCCTGAGAAGCCATCTGGCCCTGGGCTCTTGTTTGTTGGGAGATATTTGATGACTGCTTCAATCTCTTTACTGGTTATGGGTCTGTTCAGGTTCTCTATTTCTTCCTGGCTCAGTTTTAGTAGTTTATGTATATCTAGGAATGCATCTATTTCTTCCAGATTTTTAAATTTGCTGGTATATATTTGCTGATAATATGTTCTTATAATTGTTTGTATTTCTTTGATGTTGGTAGTGATCTCTCTTCTTTCCTTCATGAGTTTATTAATTTGGGTCCTTTCTCTCTTCTTTTTGAAGGTCTGGCCAGGGGTTTATCAATCTTATTAATTCTTTCAAAGAACCAGCTCCTGTTTTCATTGATTTGTTCTATTGTTCTTTTGGTTTCTATTTTATTGATTTCTGATCTAATCTTTATTATTTCCCTTCTCCTGCTGGGTTTAGGCTTTCCTTGCTGTTCTTTCTCCAGCGCCTTTACGTGTAGGGTTAGATTGTGTACTTGAGACCTTTCTTGTTTCTTGAGAAAGGTTTGTATTGCTATAAGCTTTCCTCTCAAGACCCCCTTTGCTGTGTCCCAAAGATTTTGAAGAGTTGTGTTTTCATTTTCATTTGTTTGCATGAATTTCTTAAATTCTTCATTCATTTCCTGGTTGACCCATTCATTCTTTAGTAGGATGCTCTTTAGCCTCCATGTATTTGAGTTCTTTACAACTTTCCTTTTGTGGTTGAGTTCTAGTTTCATGGCATTGTGGTCTGAAAATATGCAGGGAATGATCTCAATCTTTTGGTACTGATTGAGACCTGATTTGTGACCCAGGATGTGATCCATTCTGGAGAATGTTCCTTGTGCACTAGAGAAGAATGTGTATTCTGTTGCTTTGGGATGAGATGTTTTGAATATATCTGTGATGTCCGTCTGGTCTGGTGTGTCATTGAAAACTTTCATTTCCTTGTTGATCTTTTGCTTAGATGATCTGTCCATTTCAGTAAGGGGGGGATGTTAAAGTCCCCTGCTATTATTGTATTATTGTCAATGTGTTTCTTTGATTTTGATATTAATTGGTTTATATAATTGGCTGTTCCCATGTTAGGGGCATAGAGATTTAAAACTATTAGATCTTCTTGTTGGCAGTCCCTTTAAGTATGATATAGTGTCCTTCTTCATGTCTTATTATAGTCTTTGGCTTAAAATCTAATTTATCTGATATAAGGATTGTCACCCCAGCTTTCTTTTGATGTTCATTAGCATGGTAAATTCTTTTCCACCTCCTCACTTTAAATCTGAAAGTGTCTTTGGGTCTAAAATGAGTTTCTTCCAGACAGCATATCAATGGATTTTGTAGTGTTTTTTTTTTTTTTTTAATCCATTCTGATACCCTGTGTCTTCTAATTGGGACATTTAGCCCATTTATATTCAGTGTAACTATTGAAAGATACGATTTTAGCACCATTGTATTGCCTGTAAGGTGACTGTTACTATATATTGTCTCTGTTTCTTTCTTCTCTGTTTCTTCTATGTTCTCTCTTTTCTTAGAGGGCCCTTTTCAATATTTCCTATAGGGATGGTTTGGTGTTTGCAAATTCTTTCAGGTTTTGTTTGTCTTGGAAGCTTTTTATCTTTCTATTTTCAATGAGAGCCTAACTGGATATAGTATTCTTGGCTACATATTTTTCTCATTTAGTGCTCTGAATATATCATGCTAGTCCTTTCTGTCCTGCCAGTTCTCTGTGGATAGGTCTGCTGCCAATCTAATATTTCTACCATTGTGTGTTAAGACCTCTTGTCCTGAACTGCTTTCAGAATTTTCTCTTTGTCATTGAGGCTTGTAAATTTTACTATTAGATGACGGGGTGTGGACCTATTTTTATTGATTTTGAGGGGGGGTTCTCTGTGCCTCCTGGATTTTGATGCTTGTTCTCTTTTCCAAATTAAGGAAATTCTCTGCTATAATTTGCTCCAATATACCTATTGCCCCTCTCTTTCTTGTTCTTTTGGGAAACCAATTATTCCAGTATTCTTTCATCTTATGGTATCACTTATCTCTCGAATTCTCCCCTCATGGTCCAGTAGTTGTTTCCTTTTGCTCAGCTTCTTTATTTTTCATCATTTGGTCTTCTATATCACTAATTCTGTCTTCTGCCTCATATATCCTAGCAGTAAGAGCCTCCATTTTTTGACTACAGCTCATTAATAGCTTTTTTGATTTCATTTTGGTTAGATTTTAGTTCTTTTAATTTTTTCCAGAAAGGTATTTTATTTTTCCAGAAAGGGATTTTCTAGTATCTTCCATGCTTTTTTTTTTTGAGCCTAGCTAGTACCTTGATAATTGTCATTCTGAATCCTAGATCTGACATCTTACTAATGTCCGTATTGATTAGGTCCCTAGCTGTTGGTACTGCCTCTTGTTCTTTTTTCTGAGGCATGTTTTTCTGCCTTTTCATTTTATCCAGAAAAGAATAGATGAATGAGAGAACAAAATGCTAAAAGGGTAGCAATGACCCCAGAAAAATATACACTAACCAAATCGGAAGAGACCCAAAACTGGGGTGGGGGGAAGCAGAGAGAAGAAAGGAGGAAAAAAAAATATGTATATATATTTATATTAGACTTGTGAATAGAACATAGCCACACACTTGATTTGGTGTGTACTTTGGTCTGTTAGAAGAAAGTACCTCCCAATGTTTTATAAAAAGAAAAACTTACATGTATACAAAAATAAGGGTAAACACAATGAAAAGATGAAATATGACTGTAAAGATGAAAATTAAAAAAGATTCTAAAAAAGGAATTGATAAGATAAGAAGTTGGTTGAAAAAAGAAAAGAGAAAGGAAAGAATGTGATCAGGCTGGAGACTAGAACAAAGCCATGTGTTAGATTTAGGGTGTATATTGATCTATTAGAAGAAATAGTATCCCAGAATTTTAAAGGAAAAGAAAACCTGTATGTATTCAAAAAATAAGATTAAATACAATGAAGGGATAAAATATGACTATAACAATGAAAATTTTAAAAGTTTTTAGAAAGGTATTGATAAGATAAAATAGTTAAAAAACCTTAAAATAAGAAAGAAGAAAACTTAAATAATAGAATAGAAAAAATAAAATTAAAAATATTTAATTTTTAAAAACTAAGGGATTATGGGAAAAAAGCCATGAATTCTATGTTGCTTTCCCCTAGCTCTGGAGTTCCACAGTTTTCATTGACCGGTAAACTTATTCTTGGCTGGATGTTCTTGCTGATCTTCTGCAGGAGGGGCCTGTTGCAGTGATTCTCAAATGTCTTTGCCCAAGGCAAATTGCATTGCCCTTGCCAGGGGCCAGTCTAAGTCATCTGTTTGATTTTGCGTTCAGGAGCTTTTGTTCCCTGAATGCTTTCCATACAGCTTTGGAGGAGAAGAATGAAAATGGCAGCCTCCAAATCTCCAGCCCTGTAGGAGCTGAGAGCTCAGGGCCTCATTTCTCAATATGCCCTCAGAGTAAAGTTGTCATTCATTCTCGTGTCCCTGATCTCCAGCTGCACTCCGAAGTCACCCTGCCTGTCACTGAGTATTTCTATCTCTGATGCATGGCCCAATTTGGAGTCTCCAAACCCAGCCGATTCCTGCATCTCTCTCCCGTGCTGCCTCTCCAGAAGGAGGAAGGAGGGGGTTTCTCTGGATCTGCCACTTTTGGAGTCCCTGCTCTAAGAGCAGTGCCCAACTGTGCCTTGGATCATGGTTTAAAGTAATCCCAAGATGAGAGCCCAAAAACCAAGATGTGGGCTCTCATCTTGGGATTACTTTTGGAACCTTGGGATTACTTTTGGAACCTTGGCTCCATCTTTGCATCCGGCTTCCTGGCTCCAGCACCTGGGAGCTCTGCCACACTCAGATACTCCTAATGTTTTTGTGACCCTGTGGTACTTGAGACCACATGGTCTCAGCAAGGGCTCCACCCCCCACTTAGTCTCTGGAGTGATATCCCTCAGTAGAACAGACTTCTAAAAATTCCGATTTCATGCTCTGCTGTGCTACCATTTGGCGGGAGCTGGCCTCTCCCCCCACAGTTTATCTTCCCGTATATCACCTCAGATTCACTTCCCTGCACATCCTACCTTCTAGAAAGTGGTCAATTTTCCATTCCTAGAATTGCTGCTCTTCTTCTCTTCTATCTCCTCTTGAGTTTGTAGGTATTCAGAATGATTTGATAACTATCTAGCTGAACTCTTGGGACCTGATGATATTTAGGTCTACTCCTCTGCTATCTTGCTCCTCCTATTAACTTTGACCTTTCTCTAAGATATATCCCTTTCAGAGTACTACCAAAAAACCCTGGTCATTTACCATGGTACTTTTTCCTTTGTAGGCCCTGAACTCTATATTTTGTTTCCTCTTATGTCTACTTTTAGTTTGGTTTCTCAGAACAACCCTGTACACAAGTGTAGCTTGTTACTGATAAAATTGCTTAGTGGGATATTTGTACATACTATATTAGGCTCAGTTCTCTATGCTTCCCCTTTCTCTGAACTATTGTCCCTTAGATCATGGAAATTTTGGTAGCTCTAAATGCTAATATTTTTCTTCTAAATTCAGTGAGACTGCTACAAGCTCAAGAAATCTGCTTTCTTTCTTTTTTTTTTTTTTTTAAAGATTTTATTTATTTGACAGAGAGAAGCACAGCGAGAGAGGGAACACAAGCAGAGGGAATGGTAGCGGGAGAAGCAGGCTTCCTGCTGAGCAGGGAGCCCGATGTGGGACTCGATCCCAGGACCCTGGGATCATGACCTGAGCCGAAGGCAGACGCTCAACGACTGAGCCACCCAGACGCCCAAGAAATCTGCTTTCTGTTAGCTTTCATGTTCCTTGCAAGAATCAGCAAATGTCCTAAGAGGGAAAATATCCATAATTTTACAGTTTCCTTCAATGTGTTTTCATTTTCTCTTGACCTTGATGTCTCAAGTACTGACTGCCTTTGGTACACTCTGACGTTTTCAAAAAGTTCTTTATATGAATTCTCCAATTTGTCTCCATTCTCTCAGTGAGCTTGACTCCTTAAGTCTTGGTTGCCTTGGTTGTGCTTTTACGCCTTCAAACCAATCTCAATTTTTTTCTGTAGCATTATGTTTTCTTGGTTGAAGGCATTGTTGATACCTGCTAGTCCATCTAAGTCAGAAGTAGACTTTGAAACCTGTAAAGTTTTGAGATCTCTTCTTGATACTTATCAAGTATCAAGATACTTGATACACCACTCTATAAGTATCTTGATACTTATAGAAGTATAGGTGAATAGCTATTTTCTTTTGGAACATTGGAAATATGATTACACTATTTCTGTTAATAAGTTATCTATAGTCATATTGTTGCTCCTGTGAAGCCAAAATGTCTTTTCTCTTGATGAATTTAACATTCCTTTTGTCTTTGATTATTAGTAGTTATCTTATGACATGTCTATGTATCATTTGTATTCATATTCCTGTGATATATAGTACTTCTTGATTTATTTATTTTTTAATTTTTTAAGATTTTATTTATCTATTTGACAGAGAGAGAGATTACAAGTAGATAGAGAGGTAGACAGAGGAGGGGGGGAAGCAGGCTCCCTGCTGAGCAGAGATCCTGCTGCAGGCCTCGATCCCAGGACCCTGAGATCATGACCTGAGCCGAAAGCAGAGGCTTTAACTCACTGAGCCACCCAGGTGCCCCTATAGTACTTCTTGAATCTGTGTTTTAATATCTTTTATCTGTTTGGGATTTTTTCAGACATTACTTCTTCAGTGTTATTTCTGTGCACTTTTTTGTGTCCTCTCTAAATGTATATTTTTATGATTGTTATATATCTGTGTATTATTATGGCATTGTGTATATATGTTATATATCATGATTCATATCATATAATCATATATATGTACTTATAGGAAGAATTATATATATAGTTGTTCCATCATATTCAATATTTTGTTATGTTACTTCCTATATTTTCATTTATAGCACAATAATTGTGGATACAAGTTCAAATACAAGAAATTCAGCAGATATATTACCTTTATCCTATCAGGTTCCGAGAGATACTTAAGTATATACAGGATCGGTTAGTCTGTCATGCATATAAGGCATGTACAGCTTCCAAAGACAAGAGCCAAGATGTGTGTGGTTGACTGACACAAGCTATCTTTGCCTTAGTTTTTAACCATTGAATATCATCCTATCCATGTAAGACTAAGTCCTAAATGCCAACTAACATGTCTTCCAATCCAAGTGCAGTCTCACATAGCAAACAAGGCAAATATAGACACAACATTACACAAGGTCTAGGCTTGATGTTAATTAAGCCTTTATTCACACTCATTTCTTTTTGAGTCTCTGTGCTTCAGGGTGAATTTTTTTTTCTAATTTCCAATTAACAAAGTCTTTCTTCAGTTGTATCTACTCTGCTGTTAAACCTATTTATTTATTTTGTGTGTGTGTGTGTGTAGTTGACATACAATATTATATTAGTTTCAAGTATAGAACATAAGGATTGGGCAAGTATATACATTATGCTATGTTTACCACACATGTATCTATCATGTGTCCCCACACATCACTATTACAATATCATGGACTATATTTCTTATGCTGTGACTTTTATTAACATAGCCTATTTATTTCCTAACTGGAAGCCTTTATCTCTAACTCCCCCTCACTCATTTTGCTCAACTCCCTTCCATACCCCTATCAACTGTTAGTTTATTCTCTGTATTTATAGGTTCAATTCTGCTTTCTGTTTATTTGTTTATTGATTAGTTTTATTTAAATTCCATTTATGAGTGAAATCATATGGTATTTATCTTTCTCAGTCTGACTTATTTCATTTACCATAATACTCACTAGGTCCAGGGGCGCCTGGGTGGCTCAGTCATTAAGCATATTCTTTTGGCTCAATCATGATCCCAGGGTCCTGGGATCGAGCCCTGTGTCAGGCTCCCTGCTTGGCAGGAAGCCTGCTTCTCCCTCTCCTACTCCCCCTTCTTGTGTTCCCTTTCTCATTGTTTCCCTCTATATATCAAATAAATAAAATCTTTACCAAAAAAAAATACTTTCTAGGTCCATTTGTGTTGTCTCAAAGGGTATTCTCTCATCCTTTTTTATGGCTACATAATATTCACATATATATACATGTATATACATGCACACATATATACACGTATTCATATATACACACACACACACAATATGCACACACATATATGCCACATCTTTCTTACCCATTTGTCTATTGATGGACACTTAAGTTGCTTCCATATCTTAGCCACTGTACATAATGCTGCAATAAGCATAGGGGTACATGTATCTTTTTGAATTAGTGTTTCCATTTTCTTTGGGTAAGTACACAATAGTGAATTATTGGATCACATGGTATTTATATTTTAATTTTTTGAGGAAACTTCATACTGTTTTACACAGTGGCTATACCAATTTATAATTCCCACCATCAGTGTATGAGGGTTTTTTTTTTTCCACATCCCTGTCAACACTTGTTATTTCTTATCTTTTTGATTTTAGCCATTCTAACACATGTAAGGTGATATTTCACTGTTGATTTGATTTGCATTTCCTTGAGGATGAGTGATGTTGAACACCTTTTCATGTCTGTTGGCCATCTCTATGTCTCCTTTGGAAAATGTCTATTCAGATCCTCTGCCCATTTTTTACTTGGATTGTTCCCTTTTTTTTTTTTGGTGTTGAGTTGTATAATTATGTTCATTATATATTTTGGAAATTAACCTGTTATTAGATATATTATTTACATATATCTTGGCTCATTCAGTAGGTTGCCTATTTCTTTTGCTGATGGTTTCCTTTGCTGTGAAAAGCTTTTTATTTTATATATTTATTTATTTTTAATTTTTTAAAAGCTTCTTATTTTGATGTGATCCCAATAATTTATTTTTGTTTTTGTTCCCTTGCCTTAGGAGACAAATCTAGGAAAATGTTGCTACAACCAATGTCAGAGAAATGACTCTGCTCTCTTGTATGATGTTTTATGTTTTCAGGTGTCACATTTAGATGTTTAATCTATTTTGAGTTTGTTTTTGCATATTTTGTTAAAAGGTGGTCCAGTTTCATTATTTTACATGTAGTTGTCCTGTTTTCCAGCACCAATTATTCAAGAAACTATCTTTTCCCCCTTTATGTATTCTTGCCCTTTTTGTCATAGATTAATTGACCAAATAATTTAGGGTTTCTTTCTGGGCTCTCTATTCTGTTATATTGGTTTATATGTCTACTTTTGTGCCCATATCATACTGTTTTAATTACTACAGCTTTGTAGTATATCTTGAAATCTGGAATTGTGATACCTCCAGCTTTGTTTTTTTTCTTGTGGAAAATGCTGTTGGTATTCTAATAGTAATTGCACTGAATCTATAGATTGCTTTGGGTAATATCAGCGTTTTAACATTATTAATTCTTCTAGTCCATCATCACATAATATCTTTCCATTTATTTTTGTCTTCAATTTCTTTCACTGATGTTTTATAGTTTACAGAGTACAGGTCTTTACCTTGATGGTTAGGTTTATTCCTAGGTATTTTATTTTTTTTGGTACACTTGTAAATGATGTTGTTTTCTTAATTTCTCTTTCTGCTATTTTGGGTTTTTTGTTTTGTTTTGTTTTAAAGATTTTTATTTATTTATTTGACAGAGAGAGAAAGGGAGAGCACAAGTAGGGGAGTAGAGAGAGAAGGAGAAGCAGACTCCCCACTCAATAGGGAGCCCAATGTGTGGCTCAGTCCCAGGACCCTGGGATCATGACCTGAGCCAAAGCCAGATGCCTAACCTACTGAGCCACCCAGGTGCCCTCTGCTATTTTGTTATTAGAATATAGAAATGCTATTGGTGGGCACCTGGGTGGCTCATTTGGCTAAGTGTCTGCCTTTGGCTCAGGTCATGATCCTAAAGTCCTGGGATTGAGCCCTAGATTGCTCAGTTGGGAGCTTGCTTTTCCCTCTCTCTCTCTGCCCTTCCCTAATACTTGTGTTCTCTCTCTCTCACTCTGCTCCCTCACTCTCTCTCTCTCTCAAATAAATAAATAAATATTTTTTTAAAAAAGAAATGCTACTGATTTCTGGGTATTAATTTTGTATGCTGGAACTTTACTGAATTCATTACTTCTACTAGCTTTTTGGTGGAGTCTTTAGGATTTTGTATGTATAGTACCATTAAATCTATTTTTTGAGTTCTTACTTCAAATTAGTTACCTCTAAATTCCAGAATTTCCATATGATTCTTAATTTTTAGCTTGTGGTTTTCTGCCAGTTTTTTAAAATTTTCTTTAAATTCTTAAACTATAATACTTCTAATTATTCTATATTTCTTTTCTGATAATTCCAAAATATAAATCTCCTCTTTGTCTATTAGCAGGGCATATTTTTTCTTTAATTTCTCAACTTCTTTACTTGTGCATAGTTGGTTATATTTTACTTAAAGCCAAAGAATTGTGTATAAAATTATAGACAAATTTAAGGTTCTACATAGTTCATACATAGTTCTACATAGTTCTACATTATCTTCCTCCAAACATGGCTCAACTTTTATTCTGAGAAATAGTTAAGTGAAGGCACTAACAATCTCAGATTTCCTTAATCCATGAAGGTTTGAGTCCCCTTATGAGGGCTTATCTAGTCTAGTCCATCTTTACTCTAGAGTGTAGCCCTTAAAAACCCCTATTGAAACCCTTAGATGTTTTACAGGAATCATCTTCTTTTATTAATCCTCAACTAAAATTTGTATTTTTTAATGTATTTTTGTTTTGTTTTGTTTTTTGAGAAGAAGAGAGAGCACATTCATGAGCAAGCTGCAGAGGGACTAGGAGAGAGAAAGAGAATCTCAAGCAGGCTCCATGCTCAGTGTGGAGCCCAATGTGGCACTTGATCTCACCACCCAGATATCATGACCTGAGCCAGAAGCAAGAGTCAGAGGCTCAGCTGTCTGACTCACCCAGGCACCTCTAAAATTTGTAGTATTTATGGAAAAATTAAATATTTTTTAATTCTGTTTTTAATTTGTATTGCATTATATTATTCTATTTATTTAATATATTTATTTATTTATTTATTTAATTTAACAAGAGAGAGAGCATGAGCAGGGGAATGGCACAGAGGGAGAGGAGAGAGAATTTTATGCAGTCTCCACACCCCGTATAGAGCCTAATACAGGGCTCTATCACAACCCTGGGATCATGAACCTGAGTTGAAATCAAGAGTCAGTTGCTTAACTGACTGAGCCAGCCAGGTACCCCTCATTATTTTATTTTATATCAATGTATTATTTTAATGTTTTATCCAGATTTTCTTGGTGTCGTCAGTGGATGGATTGATCTGAAAGCGACTAGTCTGCCATTTTCAGAAATGTAACTCCACAAAGGCTAATAAAGTAAAGCTGAATAGAGGTTGCAGAACTACAAACAAACTTGGACTTCAAGAAAATTTCAAGGTGAGTAAAAACTAAATTTTACAAGGCCTACTTTATTACAGAGTCTTTTTAGTCAAATGTTTATATATAAAATATTTCTTTATATGAAAGTATTTATATTTTGAAAATTCCGGTTGATGAATGCCATATACCTTTTTAAAAACAAAATTTTTAAAAATGTTTCCATTTGGCTCTTTTTATATAATTAAATTTTTTTCAGTGCATGTGTGAGTGAGAAAATATGCTTATCCATCAGTTAATTATGGGGCACCTCTTATATGAAACATGTAATGCTAACTGTTCTGTAAGTTGACTATTCCTATGGGATATCCTACTGTTCAGTACATGAGCCCAAAGGCCAGTAGCCAGAGTATACCTACTGACCAACAGCTAAATAAGTTGCTAACTACCTAGGAAGTAAGAAAAAAAATTACAACTACTAATATTATAAAATCCAATCATAAAAGTCATGGTAAATGTCATAGCTGATCAAAGATTAGGGTATTATTTTGTTTTCATGTAGTAGTTCTTTGGAAGATGTTCCCTAAAGATTTGACTGATTATTATAGCCTCATTATAACTGTTCTATACCAGCTAGCCCTTTTCATATATGCTATTTATAACTCTGTTATGAGAATCAGAAGGGGAAATTTAACATTTAATAGGTAATCCCCCTGTCATAATTCCTTTATTCAGTATATATATATATATCAAGTACCCCTTATAACCCAGGTTTTTATGTGAAGTGTTTTAGCTAGAAACATATGACTCTGTGTTTTATGATATTTAAATATATATAAACATATAAATATATGTATTTATATATGTTTATATATTTATTATATAATATATAAATTATATGTATTGCATATTATAAATTATATATCATATATTTATATATTATATACTTATTATATATTTATATTTATATATTATATATATATACATATATATAAAACAGTCATAGAAACAGATTAGATTTTTCATGAAGTTTAGATGGAGGAGAAAAAAAAGTGAAACCAGAATTAGTTTGATTATCTGGTAGAAATCATATAGGTCAAGGAACAGAAAGTAACTAGGAATGAGACTGAAATTGGTTAGGCAGAAATGATGGCAGGATAGTTGTGGTAAAAGGAAATTTTGGTACATGAGTGGTTTTGGAGCTTTAACTTTTTAGAGGTGGAATACACCCTGATAATAATTTTCTGTCCAATAAATGGTCACAGGAATGGGTGTCTTATATGGATTGATTGTAATTTTAAAGAGTCAAGAAAGTGTGAAGCCAGGTATTTGGATGCATGAACAATGCAAATATTGAGTTTCTACAATCCTAAACTGAATTGTGTGGTAGTAGTAAAGAACAGATGAGGATAACCGAGCAGGTAGCATAGGCCACACAAGGACAGGAGTGCTTACAGGAAGATGAATGAGTAATTGTGTGGAGGTGGTAATTACGTTAACAGTAGACTTTCAGAAGATAGCAACTGATTTCTGTCATATTCTTACCTTAGAATATCTCATTTAAGATCATGTTCAAAAGAGCACAAAAATCAGCAGAGCATAATTGTACTTTCAACTCTGTTGTCAACTACTGTGATAATTGAGGTGACCATATAATTTATTATCAAAATTGGGGAACTTTGGAGAATGAAAAAGGATGCTGTTTAAAATTATTTCAAAGCAATTTTAAGTTCAGACTGGCCAGGGCAGAAAGGTATATATTGTTATCATATGGGCAATTTGTGTTGCTTTACCTGTAAAATGCGGACAGTATCCACTTTAATTAGTTGATTGACTGATTGATTGCATTAATTAATTAATTAAATTCCACTCTGCCAAGGTACCAAATCCTTTAGTGAGCGCTCAACACATTGGAATACTTAGTGTACCGTCTTGGTCCAGGAACTACAAGTTCATTGAAGTCAGAGGTGGCATATATATATATTATAGATAGATAGATAGATAGATAGATAGATAGATAGATAGATAGATAGATATTTTGTAGCTCCACAATAATTAGTACAGAACTTACATTCAGTGGGTATCCAATAAGTGTAACCAGTTCTGTCTTTGTAACTTTATTTGTAGCAGAATAAGGTACTCTCATGCCTTGATTATTTTGAAGATAAAATTTGTTGTTAGTATAGATAAGGAAATAGGAGTGGGAACGTTTTATAAATTAGCAAACATAAGTAGACTGTTAATGAAAACAAGGTTCTGAAAATGACATTTAGGTTTGTATTCGTGCCTCAGGATCTGGAGTTCACCCAATTCTCTTCATTCAATTTTGTGAAGGGCTGTTCTGCCCTGTGGCTGCTAAAACGGATTGGTCCCAGACAGATGGAAGTGACTCTGACTTCCATTTTGCCCATTCCTGGTGCTACTTAACCCAAATACAATGAGTCAAGGACAAGCTTAAAGTTTCTCTCTTGGATGATACATAAATTTTGTGCAGGCAAACTTAGGGTTAATAGTTGTCACTGTTCTTGTTTGGATACTTGCCATTTCAGTCACCCTGGTGACTTAAACACTTTTCTTGAGGCACAGAAGAATAGGCATATTTTTCGTCATCCTTTTGGTAAACGTGTAAGAATTAATTTAATGCTTGAATTACTTTACCATCCTAAGTGACTATTTCTCATCCTCTTCTAAAATGGTTTTTTTTCATCCATGGCTGATCTCTTATTCGAGGCTGCTTCAAAGGTGACTTGACAGCTTACATCACTTGTTACACTAACCTCAGATTAATTTTGGTTTCTTCTCTGCCGTATGGTTCTCCTTATTTTGCAATTTTAAAATTCTTCTCTTATTTTTTGATAATGAATGTAAGATTTTCAAACTCATATTGGTTGTCTTCCTTATATCAAAATATTTTATGATCCTAAAGAATCACGGACTTTAAAAACAGAATTGGAAGGGACCCTAAAGTCCATATCATCCAAACCCCTTCTTGTACTTCAAAAATTTGAATCCTCTCTATAACATTTCTTTTTTTTTTTTTAAAGATTTTATTTATTTGACAGAGAGAAACACAGCGAGAGAGGGAACACAAGCAGAGGGAATGGTAGCGGGAGAAGCAGGCTTCCTTGCTGAGCAGGGAGCCCAATGCGGGGCTCGATCCCAGGATCCTGGGATCATGATCTGAGCTGAAGGCAGACGCTTAACGACTGAGCCACCCAGGCGCCCCTCTCTATAACATTTCTGAAACATCTTTACACTGAATGCTTTGCATTATTTGAGGATTTTCATCAAAGTCTATTTTCTTGATCTATCCCATTCCGTCTTTAGGCTGGTATGACTGTAAAGAGGTTTTTTCTTATTTTAAACCAAAATCTGTAATTTTACTTATTGATCCTTGTAACCTCCTCGGGCTATACAGGAGAAAACGATAGCAGTCTTTAAGTATACTCAGAAGAATTTATCATGCCTTCTCCAAAGCCTTCTCTAGGATAAATGTGCTGAAGCCCTTTAGCATTTCTTTCTAAAACATGGTTTCAAGTTCTCCCCACGGTGACCAACTTGTTTTGGTTTGATTTTTTGGTTTTAGTACTAAAAGTCCCACATCCTGGGAACTCCCTTAATCCCCCACACATGGGCAATAGGCCACTTTGATTTTCTCACTATCTCGGTCACTTGCTCTGAACATACTCTAGTGTAGTACTATTCTTTTCAAATGCAATACCCAGAAGCAGACACAATACAACTCACCATGGAACAAAATTCAGTATTATCTGAGACATTTGGCCAATGGATTGCCAAAAGATTCTTATCATTTTTTAGTTCAAGTCCAACAGTACCTGCTGATTGTAAATTATTTTTCTTAAGTATAACAGAGTATGAGATAGGCACTAAAATCTATGGAGGTAGGGTGCCTGGGTGGCTCAGTCAGTTAAGTATCTGACTCTTGCTTTCAGCTCAGGTCATCGCAGTGTTGTGAGATTGAGCCCTGCACTGGGTTCTGCGCTGGGTGTGGATCTTGCTTAAGATTCTCCCCCCCCCCCCCCCCCCCCCCCCCCCCCCCCCGTCTTCCTCTGCCCCTCCCCCCACTCACACACTCTCTCTCTAAAAAAATAAATAAATAAAATTAAAATTAAATAAAATCTATCTAAGCAGCAGAATTTATCTATGCTTCAGCCATTTTCTATTAAAGAATAATTGACATACACTACTGAATTAGTTTCAGGTGTACAACATAGTGATTTGATATTTATATGCATTATGAAATGGTCCCCACAATAAGTGTAGCTACTATCTGTCACCATACAAAATTGCTACAGTATTATTGACTATATTCCCTAAACTATAGTGTACATCTCTGAGTCATTTTTACTAAGCTTCCTATTTCTCTATATCTTCACATACCCATGCAGTACTGGGAAAGATCATACTAAGGGGTTTACCAAAACACTGGCTATTTTTAGGTGGATAGTTGGTGCTGCTAGCTAGGGTTACTTTGAACTCCCTAATTTGTGTCTTCTGGATCAAGCTTAGCCTTTTCTTTAATGACTTCTTTTTAGCACTGTATGTAGCATATTTGGGGAAAACTATATCTCCATGGAAACCAACATATATAGGAAATACTAAAAGGAAAGTTCGGGTCTTATGTCAGATTCTCATTAAGCCTATAGTACTTTGAATTGGGCCTTGGCCAGATTGAACCTTTTTTTTTTTTTTAAGATTTTTATTTATTTATTTGCCAGAGAGAGACACAGCAAGAGAGGGAACACAAGAAGGGGAGTGGCAGAGGGAGAAGCAGGCTTCCCGTACAGCAGACGCTTAAGGACTGAGCCACCCAGGCGCCCCCAGATTGAACCTTTATAAATTCTGTATTTGCATTGTCATCATGAAACCAAGAGAAATACCTAGATGCAAACGTGGTATCACTGAAAGTTTAAAGTTCCTGGATTATGTGCTAATTTCGACCGCACTGCCACCTTAGTTATTTGTGATATATTGAATTGGAAATTAAAATTAAAAATGATTTATTGGGGCACCTGGGTGGCTCAGTGGGTTAAATCCTCTGCCTTCAGCTCGGGTCATCATCTCGGGGTCCTGGGATCGAGCCCCGCATCGGGCTCTCTGCTCAGCGGGGAGCCTGCTTCCCCCTCTCTCTCTGCCTGCGTCTCTGCCTACTTGTGATCTCTTTCTCTCTCTGCCAAATAAATAAATAAAATCTTAAAAAAAAAAAAGAATCTCTATATATAAAGGTCTAAAGCAAAGGTCACAAACTGACAACCTATGGGTCAGATCTGCCTTGCTCTTGTGAACCTGTGTGTGAATACAGATAGTAATGGTTTCTCAGCGGTTTTTTGTTGTTGTTGTTGTTGTTTTGTTTTTCATTGAATTAGTTTCCAATAATTAAAAAGCCCGAGATCTCACATAAGAATCTGGATTTTCAGGTTCCTTAAAACAAATGGAACATCTGGCAACACTTTGCCCATATTTATGATAATGATCTTCTGGAATTTGAAGAGTAGAGGCTCTTTTATATGGTGCTTTACAATTCATCACAATCCCTAACACAGCCAATTGTTTTCTAGCCAGCCCACTGGCTTCATTAATTATACTACCTTCCTGACCTCTAAAAGCACTGGATATCGAAAATCCATCTAAGTCCTCATCTCTTTGAATTGTTACTCTTTTTTCCATATGTTTCATTTCAAAAACTATGTGGGTTTGGGTTTTTTTTTTTTAAGTCATTCTTAGCAAAAACAAAAAAGGCATAGCAGTTTCTTTTCCTGGAGATGTCTATCATCCTACTGGGATGAAGTATGTTAACACATTTGAGACAATTATATAACAAGTGTTTTAGATTGAATTAATGGCCCCAAATTTTCATGTTTTCCTGTGTCAGTATCATCTGGCAGTACCTTCTCATATTGACTCTTTGTATGGCCATGAAACTTGTTTTGGTCAATGAAACATTAGAAAATTTGATGCAATCAGTGATTTGAAAAAGTACATGGTATTTCCACTTCTCTTTTTTTATTGGCCTTTACCATGATAAAATTCCCAGGCCAGCCCACATGATAAGGTGAGACACATGGCCCAGTTATGACTATTACCCTGGTTGACTACCAGCCAACTTCAAACCTGTGAGTGAGCTCAACTAAGACCAAAAGAATGACCCGGAAAAATCTGTTCTAAATAACTAACTCATTGATTTGTATGCCAAGTAAGTGCTTAGTCACTTAAATCCCTAAATTGGAGTTGTTTTGTTATGTGGCATTATTATTGAGGTAGATAACAAATACAGAAATTTGTTTTTAGAAATGAAGTATTATAATAAAAACCTAAATATGTGTCATTGGCTTTATGAAAGGCAATGAGGAGAGATTGGAAAAACAGTGTTGAGAGGAAGAAAATAGGAAAAAACTAAACAGAGTCTGAAAAAATAGTGAGGAATCTGCTTTAACAGCCTGGATGAGTGGCAAACTATGTTATCTAGTGGTGAAGCATTTGGTAAAATACAGTTAGCTTAGAATATAGAAAATATACCAAATTAACATTTATACTTTAGTAAAGATATTTTCAAGCAGAATGTTGAAAATACCACCTGGCTCTTACTAGCTGCATATAATAAGGTACAAATAGAAAAAGATGGCATTAAAGAAAGAACTCAATGGTTTCTGAGTAAAACTTAGAGAATACTAGAACTCAATGGATTGGAAAATATTTGTTTTCTCATCTCTACCCTCTTGGGCTAGTAAAAGATCAAATCCAAGGAGCTGCCAGAAACATGTAGTCTTAGTACTAAAGACCAAAAGAGGTTTGTCAGACTCTGTTAAGACTTTTGAATGAATTAAGGTGTTGCTATGTGGATCCTCTTAACTAGACAAAAGTATTTCTAAGAGCAAAAAAATTTCTAAAAGAAATTCTAAGAGCATTGTTTTACAGCACCCTGAAAAGCCCAAAGAAACACTGATAAAAAAATCTAGAGAAAGGACTGTATCTTCTTTATCCATTCGTCTATTGAAGGGCATCTTGACTCTTTTCCACAGTTTGGTGATTGTGGGCATTGCAGCTATGAACATTGGGGTACATGTGGTCCTTCTTTTCACTACATCTGTATCTTTGGGGCAAATATCCAGTAGTTCAATTTCAGGGTCATAGGATAGTTCTATTTTTAATTACTTAAGGAATTTCCACATTGTTTTCTAAAGTGGCTGCATCAAGAAAGGATGAATACTCAACTTTTGTATCAACGTGGATGGGACTGGAAGAGATTATGCTGAGTGAAATAAGTCAACCAGAAAGAGTCAATTATATGGTTTCACTTATGTGTGGAGCATAAGGAAAAACATGGAGGACATTGGGAGAATGAAAGGAAGGGTGAAATGGAGAAAATAGGAGGGGGAGAGGAAACATGAGAGACTGCGGACTCTGAGAAACAAACTGAGGGTTTTGGAGAGGAGGGGGTATGGGGGTTGAATGAGCCTGGTGGTGGGTATTGAGGAAGGCACATAATGCATGGAGTACTGGATATGGTGCATGAGCAATGAATCTTGGAACACTGAAAAAATAAAATTAAAAAAAAATCTAGGTGAAAAAAAATCTAGAGAAAGGGAGACTTACTTCAAAAGGAATTATGGTTGTGGCTCTTGCCAATGGAATGGACTTAAACTATACTGTTATGAAGCTCAAAAAGTTTTAAGGGAGTCGTATGGGCAAAAATGCTACCATCCTGGATTAAAGGAGAATGAGATTATATGAAACTCAGAAAAGCACTGGACCTTCAATATTTTATGAGCAAGAAGCAGGCTAAAAAGTTGCTCAGAAAACATTTTTAAATGTTTTTTAAAAGTGACCAAGCATAATGGAAAAAGAATAATATTTTGGATAAAGTTAAGACCATGGAAAACAATGGACTGCTGGACCACTCTTAGGAAACAATGGAATATAGTCAAGAAACATTCTTTACCCCTACATAGGGTCCTGCCCACATTTGTCCAGTGGAAATTTATACATGTGTACCAGGGTAGGTCCTTTCCAAAGTATTCCCTTTCTGAAAGAGAGTGGTTTTGTAATTATCCAGTCCCTCTGTCATCACTGAATGTTGGGTATGTGAGTGGCTAATAAATTGTCATTTTAGTTCATTGGATTTGAATCCTCATATAAGGAGCCATATTAGTACCTGATTGTAAATCATGAGATAATGGATTCTGGACCCAATGGTGTGACTAAATGAGACTTTTGAGACCTTTTGGGGGAAGCATATTTTGTGTGTAAGAAGGCTGTGAATAATTGTGACAAGAGTGGAATATGATATATGGATTGTGTTAGTGGCCATATGTATCAAGCCTTTCCATATCATTCCTTTTTGTAGACTGAGCTTGGCCTTGTGACTTGCTTTGGCTAGGTTAGTTGGAGAGTAGAAAACTTAATGCAAGCAAAGGCTTTGAAAAGTGCTTGCCTTTTTTTCCCTCTTCTCTTGCTCTTAAACATGAGAACCTGCATAGTGTAGATTGCTGCTGCATGTGGCCTTGGCACTCCTATCACCCAACTATTAACCACCAACCACTAGACATATGAATATACCCATTTAAGACCAGAAGAATCATCCATCTGAATTACGCTTAAATTGCCAAACCACAGACTCCTGACCTAAATAAAGGCTTATTATCTTAAAGTCCCTGAGGTTTGGGGTGGTTTGTACACACAATTATCACAGCAATAAATAACTAATACAAACCAGTTACTGTATAATCAAGGGAGAGACAGAAGGAATAATCTGTATTTTTTGACATTTGGTGCCCATAGATAATGAAGAAGCCTCCTTTTTCTGAGCTTCTACATCTTATAGCAGCATATTTCAATAATCCAGCTATTGGCAAATAAAGCAAACTATGGCTTGGATTTTATTACAATGATTGATTGGTTCAGCTCATTTGGCAACAATTAAATTTGACACACACGAAGCCTAACCAAAGGCAGTATTTCATTATTCTGCTTTTCTTCTAATAATTCTGAAAGGGTTTTACAAAGTGAAAATTATTTATGACAAAAGCTGCTTCGGAAAAGGAAATGGTTGGGGAAAAGGGCATCAGCACTAAAATGCCTCCAATGGCTGGCCCACCAAAGTAGGCATCAAGACTCTTTGGAATATAGGGACTCAGGTTCTAGCCGTATAATACCTTTCTGAGCTTTCATTTTCCCATCTATTAAATGGAATGGTACTATATAACTTGAAGAGCTGTCCTAAAAATAAGAAGTAATATGTGTAAAGTACTTGACGTATAGCAGATGCAAATCAATTATTAATATCTTCTCAGAATTCCATAACTTTGCATCATTTTCTCTTGAAACCCCAAAAGCAAAAGTTGTCTGTAGATAAAATATAGCATATATAAAATGTCAGAAAAAAACTGCTTTTCTCAGCATGTGGAGCTCAGCTTGCTTACTTCAAGGGTCCATCACATTTCTACCTGTTTCAGGGGTTAGGTTTCCTTCCTAGAGGACTCAAGTGCACTGGGATGGTAGAAAGAGCAGACACTGTGAATCCAGATCCCATCTTGTCCATCTTGTTAATTGAGTCACCATGGGCAAATTACCCAACCTCTCTGAGCCTTGGTGTCTACTTTTATATAGGCTTCTGTGAATATTAATGGAGATGATCAATGTAAAGTACTAGCAAGAAGTAAGAAGCAATACATGATAGCTAACAATGATAATAATTATTCTTTGTCATCTTATAGCAATAGCACAGTAATATGGTTCAAGTGATGTTTTCAGCTTTGTTGTTGTTGTTATATTAGCTGTGGCCCAGCCTGTGTTCTTTTATGGCTTTCTGAAAATTGGAGCTCCTACTGGGGAATTTTCAAGCTTTCAGAAATCTTTCTACCTTCTGAGTGCTAGTTTCTGTGAGTGTTTCCAAAGGCAAAATGACATTTCAGGAGCAATGATAAGTGTATTTCCAAAATAGAATACACACCAGGCAGTTTCCTAGGACAGAACAATATCCTGGTGAGAGCAGCTGGGTTAGTTAGGGGAACAAATGGTCAAATGCAACTCGCGAGGATGTTCTATAAGACTGAGGGCAATAGCAACCTCATGAGCTTTGTTCTTTGATACTTCTTTAGTTTCCCAAAGTGCTTGGCCCTTTTCTTCAGAATGTGGAAGCTTTGTGCTTAAAAGCGAGGACAATTCCCTGCCAAGATCATTAGTAATACTTTATGATCATTTAGCATCAGTGACCACTTCCAATGTTTGGAAAGAGTCAACAGAAATTTTGAAGATGTCCCAGAGAAGAGAAATATTCTCTCACAGTTAATTCCTCTGTGCTTTTTAAAATTTAATAATTTTGTTGGTGAAATTCCTGTGCTTTCTTTTCCTATTAGCTTTATATCCCCACATTGCTCAGCAGAAGGATATTTATTACAAAGATGGTTATCATCTATTATCAGCCTATATGAATCATCCATGTCATCTGCTTAGAGCCTTTCTACTCCTTCTTGGTTGGGGCAAGTAGCCAGAAATTGAGAAAAATATTTTACTTTCTCTTGGCTCTACCCTAGAACTGGGTACACAGCAAAGCGCTGAAGAGATTGCTGAGTTGGGAACCCCAAATTGGTGCTTCCTACATGCATGTGGTAGTAGCATAGGAGCTTTGCTTCAGGTGTTGATCTTCACTCCCCAAACCATAACATAGGCCTCTAAAACACACCATGCCTGTTTTTTTATTATTTTGTCACCATCTCTCCCAGCCGAGAGCAAGACACATATGAACGCATATTCATAACATATGTATTATTAAAAAATATTTTTCCTCTCATGTGAAAATAGAGTTACATGTCTGTCTTGTTCTCTAAATCCATGACATCTTCAGTTTGTTCACACTATTGTATAATGGCCATAAGTAAATGCACCTGTTATGTTGTAGGCACTCTATGAGAAACTTTGGCATCTCATTTAGTTCTCTAAAGAACTCACGAATTAGCTGTTGTTATCCTCATTTTAGTGACCTGGATACTCAAGGAAGTCAGGTGACAGAAGAAAGGCTATAACCTAGCCTTTTCTGATTCTAGGCCAATGGCTAGATCCTAAAATGTCATCTTGCTCAGCTATGAGCTAGTGCTCTTATGAAACTAAGGAGCCTACGTAAACCTTCTTTTAAGTCACTTGCAAAGCTTCAGGCAGAGGTGAATTCAGTAAATCTTTTCTTATTAACACCTTTCTTGGTATTGCTGCTGTGGAATGAAAAGCTCTCTCAAGTGACTCCTCAGTGGTAATAGAATTTTCCAGGATATGAGAAGTTAGAGAATATGATGAGCTTCTGCCATTCTAGGTCTACCCCAGGACAACAGCAATACTCGTTCCAAACTTACTGTTTGAGTGTACAACTCTAAGGTGCATAGTTCTGACCACAATTGTGCAGATACAGGGCATAGAATGTGTATGGTGAGTGGTGGTAAATGAGGCTGAACATGTAGGCAGGTGGCCTTCACCTTTCTTTGCCATGCTAAAGATTTCGAACATTGTCCCATAGATAGTAGGAAACCATTGAACAATTATAGGTAAAGTAGTCACTTGGTCAGATATATATGCTAAAAGATCACCATCTCTGAAGACAGTGACAGATACAGATTTTTAAAAGATTATTTATTGATTTATTTGACAGAGAGAGAGAGAGAGAGAGAGCACAAGTAGGCAGAGTGGCAGCCAGAGGGAAAGGGAAAAACAGGTTCTCCACTGAGCAGGGAGCTGGACATAGGGCTCAAACCCACGACCCTGGGATCATGATCCGAGCTGAAGACAACTGCTTAACTGACTGAGCCACCCAGGTGCCCCAACAGATACAGATTTAAAATGGAAGTTCCTCTGGAGGGTATTATGCTAAGTGAAATAAGTCAGTCAGAGAAAGACAATTATCACATGATCTCTCTGATATGAAGAATTTGAGAGGCAAGGTGTGAGTTTGGGGGGGTGGGGGAGAGAAATGAAACAGGAAGGGATGGGGAGGGAGACAAACCATAAGAGACTCCTAGACTCATGAAACGAACTAAGGGTGGCTGGGAGGTGGGGGGGTAGGGATAGGGTGGCTGGGTTGTGGACATTGGGGAAGGTATGTGCTATAGTAAGTGCTGTGAAATGTGTAAGCCTGACGATTCAGAGACATGTACCCTGGGGCAAATAATACATTATATGTTAATAAAAATAAATAAAAATTTAAAAAAATAAAATAAAATGGAAGTTCCTATAGCCATATAATTGAGAAGAAAACTGTTGTAATAGTCAAGGAAAGAAGTAAATAGGGGACAGTAAGGGTGGAATGTATGGGGCCAATAACTCAAGTTTTTATGATGTTGAAATGACTAAGGTTAGTGATCGACTGGCTATATGTGATAAAGAAAAGAAAGTTTGTGTGGATTCCTGAGTGTGTGGTGGTACATTTATCATGATCACAAATATAGGAGAAGCAGATTTAGCCTGGCTGGGGATAGAGAAAATGATTATAAATTTAGTTTTAAACATATTGAGATTGAGTTATGTATTGGACATAGTGAAAATGTCATTAGATAGTAGGGTGCAAAAATCTAGTTTGAGGAAGTGTGCTGGATTAGAAATGAAGCTTTCAGAGTCATCAGTGCACAGGTGGTAGTAGAATTCTTAACAATGAATGAGATGGCTGAGGGGAGAGAGTGAGGAGTGAGAAAAGCAGGGGGAAGCCATGGAGGGAACTCTGGGGATGGGCATTGGTTGAAGTATGAGTATTATGTAGTTTGTCAATAAGAATTTCCATGAGTGACCAGCATGTTAACACAATAATAGTCATAATAAGGGTGGAGGAGGAATAATAAAGTAATAAAAGGTACAGTTGTGATCATGAACTGTCTTGGGGTATACTTTTATGTTAGATACTCTGTGTCCTATAAGAAAAGTGTTATCATGGAAGCCAAGGGTGCAACAATATTAAGAAAGACTGGTGAGCACTATGTAGTGTCAAAGAGAGATGAGGTTAGAAAAGCATCATTAGAATACGCCTTAGATGTCTGGGGGGAAAGCTTGATTCTCATTACTTTGGGAAGGTGTGGGGACTCTTCAGTAAGAGGTTAAAGCTGTAGCAGAATTGGTTTAGTGCTTAACAGTTGTCCCAGAGATTACAGTGAAAAGACCTGAGAGTCAAATAGGCAGTGAGAAAATACAGAATAGTAAGAGGAAAACATGAGAGTAGAAAGTTGGGTGAAATTCCATTTTACCTAATATGATGCTATTCTTATATTTAGGTGTATAAAGTCATGTCTCTAGTAAGATTAAGGGCAGAGTGAAGTTTGGGGCCTTTTGAGACAGCTGATCTAGCTTTAAGGCATAGTATGAAGCAGAGGAGTAGATTTTCTCTGTCATTAATCCACATGAAGCTTGAGTTTTTCTCTTTTTTTCTTCACCGAGTTACCTAAATGTGACAGCTAGACCTAAGTGTTTGTTATAAGACAGTCAACACCATTACTTGAGCACACACTATGTTGATCTCAAAATTAGCTAAGGTAAAAGAGTAGAGTGCTTTAAAAAAAAGTATGGAAGCTATAGGTATATTACAGAATACATTGATGTATACTTCTATGTTAGATACTCCATGTCCATCAAGGATATGATATGTCCATATGCACAGAGCATATATGAGTAGGAACTGAAGAAAGTTTGAGGTTGGAATAGAAATTTGGCATTAGATGATTCAAGGTGTCCTAGTTTAGAATAAAAAAGGAAGAATTCAAGAAAAATGATTCAAGAGAAGCAGGATTTTGATATTGAAGAAAGAGAGGCAAAAGAAGGCTGATGGAGATAGGCTTAGAAAGACTGACTTAGTGAGTCAACTCAACTTAGTGAGTTTGACTGAATGAAGAGATTCATCTAGCCCTATGTTTGTTGAAATTCAGGCACATTCAATGGTTAGAGGGCTTTTACTACACATGAGACTGCCATTTTTAGGTAAGTATAAAAATAATTGTAATTTAAAATAACAAAAAAAGAATATAATATTTTAAATTAATTTATTGTGTGCATACTTCACAGGTGCATCGATAGCCTGTTCAATTATAGCCTGACCAGTAAGTTAGATTTTATATTGAGTCATCTTTTCTTAGACTTTATTTATATGAAGTTTGAAAAGTTTTTACTTTCCTTTAGTCCTATGAAATATAATTATGTGTCATGACTCCATCAAATATTGGTAGATACTTGTATCAAACTTGGATCCCAAAACAAAGAAGAAGATCTCTCAATTTAAGAATGCTTTCAGCACTTTGTCAGTAGCTAAATTGATGAACATATCATATGTAAAGGTTGGATGATTGCATGTTCACACTGCCTGATAGATATAAATGGATTGTTAATCTACTCTCTGGTTTCTTTCAATTCTAGAAAATGTGTCTTAATCTTTTGCAACATTTGGATATGGCTTTTAAATATACCCAAAGAAGTGTCATTGATTTCTTTCTCCGATGAATAAAGAATATTACAAAGTGTTTCAAAAGAGTCAAACTCTTGGTAATCAAGCTCTTTGTATCACAGTTGAGTCTTTTTATACAATTCTGCTGTTTTATTTTCAACATCTAAATAAGCAAATTATCTTATCTCTGAAATGATAGGTTATATACAGGAAATACATGATAGTGGATCACTGCTGAGGTACGCCAATTGAGCAATTTGTTTAAAATCATAAAAATTCATCTCCAACCCACCCCATCATTTTTGTCTATTTTCTTAAAATCATCAAACATGCAAGGGCGCCTGGGTGGCTCAGTCAGTTAACCCTTGACTCTTGGTTTCAGCTCAGGTCATGATCTCAGGCTCCTTGAGATCCAGCCCTGCATTGGGCTCTATGCTCGGTGTGGAGTGTGCTTGTCTGTCTCTCTTTGTCCCTCTCCTCCAATCTCGGCTGTCGCTCTCTCATAAATAAATAAAATCTCTAAAAAAAAAATCATACCTACAAAGTCATATGTACTACCAGATATAGAATCTCATTTTATATAGAGAGATATATATATACATTTGTAACTGTTCTGAGCAGCAGTATTGATATTATTATTTATACCATTACTTTCATGTTTTGAGGTACAAATTTTGCATCATGGATCCACTTTTGGCATTTGGGGATTTAACAAAATAATAAAAATTGAAAAGGAAAAGATAATAAAGGTAAATAGTAATACATTATTTGAATACATATTTGTGTATATGAACTGAATCATGTTAAGTAAATGTTAGCCAAAAAAATTAATGTACTTACAAGTCTAACATATCTCTAACCGTTAAGAATGCAAGAATTTCTAAGACTGTAATAAGATTTCTGTGAAAATCACATGTATCTTACATTTTATATTTGTAAAAATGTGTATCTACAAAGCAATACATAGATACTAATTAATTTACTTATTTGTTACTATACTCAATATTATGGTAGTAAGAAAGGCAGTGAAGGCAAGAAAGCATGACAGTTATTGACCCCAAGAGCATGCTGTCCTCCGAGTAAGATATATACTTTCATATGATATGAATTACATTCAGCAGTTGAATCTTTTGTCATTTCCCTTTACCATCTTTGCAAACATGGTGAACTCGAATTAGATCATGTGTTCTGAGAGCAATAAAACTAGACATATGACCATCCACATGGGAAAACATAATTCCCCCTTCCCCTTTCCATACCTTTCAGTGAGGAAAACAAAGCACTGTGGTAAGGTGGAAAGAATACTAAACTAGAAATCGCTCTCTGAATTTTAGGCCTGACTTTACCTATGCAATTCAAAAGTCCCTTCATCTTTTAGGGATAATTGTCCTTATATGTGAAGTGTAGTAGGTGGATTTGACCAGACGCACTATCTATGGCTTACGCTGTCTATAACTCTGTGATCCGTAGATCCCTTGTCTATTCCATATGGACGTTCTTTGTGAAAATCTCCACCTAGAGTAACTTTTTCTGTAATGAGAATTTTTCTTGGAAAAAAAGTATTCTCTTGTTTCTTCTGGTGTGTAAACAGAAACCAATTTCCATCCTTTGAAGGAGGCGCTATAAAATTATAATTTCTCCCTTCGTTTGTTTCAGGAGGTAGTTATTTCTCTTTATTAAGCAACCTCATTACTTAATTGTCAACTGTGGAAGCCTCTCTGTTCCCCAGCCTCTCATTTTGTTTGACATATGTCAGCTTGTTTTTCTTTTATAAGACACATGACAGATAATGAGAATTATTCCTTATTCCTGAAATTTATGATCTAAATGCTTTCCTACTCATTTCATCAGAGAATTTACCTAATTTGTAATGAGTCCCTGCATTGAAGCTACCAACAATGTCAATGAATTAAAATGAAACAATCAGGAAATGACAGCTTAACAGATGTCCGCTAATAAACGTGCATAATGCGTCAGACCCCAAATCCCCATCTTGTTCTGGGGCACCACCAAAGTGCCATCAGCCCAATATTTGGGCTGCCCTGAGATTCACCAAATCCTCATTTCCAGATCCACTCAAGAAGGATTTCCCTGGGATGAAAATTGAAGAAATAAATGCCCGGGTGTATTCCATCTGTCAGCTCATCAACATGCAGAAATGGTTGAATATTGCCTTACCTCACTGCCACTTCCTCCCCTGACATACCCAGAATTAGCTGAAAAGGAACCGGTAGAGAAAGAACCAGCTGTTTCTTAAAAGGAAACTTAACTAGAGCAGGGGACAATTGACTCATAAAATTGACAAACAAAAGATTATAAGGGAAAAAGGATGTCTGTTTGTATTTTTGTATTTTTCAGCATAATTCTTTTTTATTTTTTATTTTGTTTTTTTAAAAGATCTTATTTATTCATTTGACAGAGTGAGAGGTTGGAGCTCTAACCTAGTAGTTCCTTGTGTCAAACAAGGGTAAGTCTTTCTAGGTTTGGGCCTTTGAAGAAGAGAATCTTCTTACCCACCTCCCCTTCCATTCCACACAGGCCACTCTTTCAATTCCCCTAGATTTGTGTCCCATCCCTCTCCCTCCAAAAACCCTACTTTATTCATGGAAAGGCACATTTTTATTCTCCAGTTTCTTATTGTATTTTTTTTTAAGATTTTATTTATTTATTTGACAGAGAGGGAACACAAGCAGGGGGAGTGGGAGAGGGAGAAGCAGGCTTCCTGCCGAGCAAGGAGCCTGATGTGGGGCTTGATCCCAGGACCCTGGGATCATGACCTGAGCCGAAGGCAGACGCTTAACGACTGAGCCACCCATGTGCCCCACTTATTGTATTTTTTTTAAAGATTTTATTTATTTATTTGACAGAGAGAGACACAGCGAGAGAGGGAGCACAAGCAGGGGGAGTAGGAGAGGGAGAAACAGGCTTCCCGTAGGGCAGGGAGCCCAATGCGGGGCTCCATCCCAGGACCCTGGGATCATGACCCGAGCCGAAGGCAGATGCTTAACGACTGAGCCACCCAGGCACCCTCAGCATAATAATTCTTTAGAGACAAGGAGCACATTTAGAAACTGAATATTAAGGAATGTGAAGGGACCTGCTTAATGTCTATAATGTGTAAGTCACAAGGTTAGGTTTATAACTCAAGTCCTCGAAAATCCAGTCCAGGGCTTTTCTTTTTTTTTTTTTTTAAAGATTTTATTTATTTGACAGAGAGAAACACAGCGAGAGAGGGAACACAAGCAGAGGGAATGGTAACAGGAGAAGCAGGCTTCCTGCGGAGCAGGGAGCCCAATGCGGGGCTCGATCCTGAGACTCCGGGATCATGACCTGAGCTGAAGGGAGACGCCTAACGACTGAGCCACCCAGGCGCCCCAGTCCAGGGCTTTTCATTGGACTTCATGTATGCATTGATGTTTTCTTTTTGCTAAAGCCTAGGAAGTCTTAATTTGATGGCAACACACTACTGCTACCATCTGCTCTTTTAAAATTGTGTTAACAATGACCTACAAGCCACCACAGCTTTCCTAGAGCCCAGGTAAACTAAGCTCCTCAACAATATCTTTTAAGCATGTAGAAGAACCCAGTATCCAAAGACATAATTTGCCTAAGAAGGGAAGACTTTATCTGGCCTCCATCTTCAGTGAGACAGGAAAGTTATTTGAAAAATCCTAGCACCATGCTTAAGAATTTAGACTTCATTGTTACTAAGATCAGGATTAGAATTCTAACTGTCACATGTTGTGAAACTTTGGGCGAATTACTTTGCTTCTCTTAACATCAATTTCTTCACCTGTAAAATAGGGATGAATAATGCATCCTTCAGAGAGTTATTTATGAGGACTTAGCAAATAGGATAATGAGTGTTAAGCATTTAGCATACAGTGTCAGGCATATGGGATTATTATCTATTATCTGTGTATCTATAATTATCTACTATTGTTATCAGTATCCTTCATCAAGTCTGGTAAAATATGCACATGCATGCTTGTGTGTGTGTGTGTGTGTGTGTGTGTGTGTGAGTGTGTGTGTGTGTGTGTAAAAACTTGTTTCTTTTTTATCTCCCTTGTTAGAAGGTAGAATTCATAAGAACAGGAATTGTATTTATATTGTTCATTGTTGTATGTACAACACCTAGATCAGTGCTTTCTGATGGAGTAGGCAATCAGCACATAATTGTCTAATGGGTAAGTGTGTCAGATGGCTCCCATCATATAAGGATCCATCGGGCTAGAAAATGAGTTAACATAAAAGGAACTAATTTTTTTTCAAACTTGTTTTTTTGACTGTGAGTATATCATAGTATTGCTACTCTTCTCTAATATTTAACACCCACTATTCTGTAGGAACCATCTTCTTTAGTGATAGAAAGAAATTAATCCTTCCCTGCCATGTTTTCAAAGATTCATTCCCTTCTTGATCGATTCATTTTCCTCATGAAATGTACTCCTTTGCTATATGTTGAAATTATCTGTAAATTGAATTAAACAAGACCATCAGGTTTGGTTATGGGTAGCAGCTATTTACCTTTTTATTCAGTCATATTACTGATGATGATGATGATGATGGTGATGATGAATGGCCTATCTTTAAAGATTGTAATCAAAGAGAGTGCCTGAGTGACTCAGTCAGTTAAGTGTCTGCCTTCAGCTCAGGTCATGATCCTAGGGCCCTGGAATTGAGCTCCACATTGGGCTCCCTGCTCAGTGGGGGGCCTGCTTCCCCCCCATCAAATAAATAAAATCTTTTTAAAAAAGGTTGTAATCAAAGGATTAATGGAAAAAATAGAATATATTCATATCAAATATCTGTATTTGGGGGGGATTTTATTTGTTTATTTGACAGAGAGCACACGAGAGAGAAAGAGAGAGAGAGAGAAAAAGAGAGAAAACACAAGCAGGGGGAGCAGCAGAGGGAGAGGGAGAAGCAGACTCTCAGCTGAGCAGGGATCCCAGTGTGGGGCTTGATCCCAGAACTCTGAAAGCAACCAGGAGCCAAAAGCAGACACTTAACTGACTCAGCCACTTAGGCGCCCCTCAAATATCTGATTTTTTGCTGTCAATCTAGACAAAGAAAATCTTCCTGATGCTGCCTAGTCACTTTGTTTCATCACCTTCCTAGCTCCCACCACATAGATACACACACACACACACACACACACACACACACACACACACACACCCCTTTCCTTCCTCCACAATCTTCCCTGCTTTGTTAGGTTCCCAGGCCTTTGGAATGCGAATGACCAAAGAATATATGAAGGCATGAATCCTAAGGAAGAATTGTGCTAGATCACAGAGTCTAGACAAAGACTAATAGACTGCACAAGGGAAGCCTGTTATCCAAATCTCTTTCCTGCAGTTATGCATGTTGGAGTTGTTTCCTTGCTGACCTGTTTTTTTTTTTTTTTCATGGTTATCCATATTCTATTTCAATAGATCTCATTTCACGATGACCCCACATTGGCTACTTTAAAAAAAAATCCTATGTAATACTAGCTTCATCTTTTTTTTAAGCTCAAGAATCAGAAAGTCAGATATGTCCACTCCACTATAGGGAATGTACATAAACTAAAAGTATTTAACAGTTAAATCTACTACCTACCTACCTAATCAAATAATACATCCCCAAAACAATGCAATGGTGTGAGTATTAGCTCTATTTTGGATTGCTCATGGCTCCACCCAAAGTTTTTGAATATGCAAGCACTGTTAAATGATAGTCATTCCCCTAGTCTATACTAATATATTATAGTAAGACCATTGTTACCTACCACACCCCAACACCTTAAAACAGCCATTCTATAATGGTGAGAAGTTGTATGATAGACCTAAGTGGACCTGATATCCAGCAACTTGAGTTTTAGCCCTATTTCCACTACTAACTTGTGTCACCTTAGACCAGTTATTTCCTCCCTAGATCTAGGTTACATAATTTGTAAATGAGGATGGATAATGGCTTTTCCTGCTCAATTCATTTTCTAGAAGATTTATTATTTATTTATTTATTTATTTATTTTAGAGAGAGAAAGAGAACACGTGAACACACCCACATGCACATAAGTGCTCAAGTAGGGGGAAGGGGCAGAGAGAGAAGGAAAATCTGAAGCAGATTCCCCACTCAGCACTGAGCTAATGGCAGGACTTTATCTTAATGACCCCAAGATCACAACCTGAGCCAAAACCAAGAGCCGACCACCCAACCGACTGAGCCACCCAGACACCCCTCAATTTATTTTTAATAGTTTATGATTCTCTGAGATTATTTGATAATTTAGAAAGGAGTACAAGTTAGTTTTCTTCACCTAATTCTGTTCTATAGCAACCTTTGACTCATGGAGTAGTTTAATTTGAATACTTACAATATAATATCTTGTGAAGATTTCATTGTTCTCCAGTTTGAAATATCTCAAGTTTTTAAGCAATGCTTTACTAATTTGACAATTAATATCTTTAATTTTTTTAGTAAATGTGTGCAAAATTATTATTTATTATAATCTTATTGATTAAGCTAAATCCAGCACATGTACAGATTAAGACCTTCAAATATCTTTATACTGTTGAATATTTTAAAAGGTAATGGAAGAATTAGCATGACACTTGCAATTCTTCTCAAATAACTTTTTTTTTTTTTCAATGCAACCAGTGACATTAATACAGTTAGGAAAACAAAGAGGAGGCTTAAAATGGTTTTCTTGATCCAGGAGGAAGTGTTGTCAGATTATTGGTATTAAAGACATGCATGTGTTTAGTCCAGTTCTCTTCTTAAACGCAGAACATAAAAGAGAACAGATTCTTTCCTTCACATACACCTGTCTGTATTTAACAAATAAGCAAGAAACTGCTACAAGAGAATTCTTGAGAAATCAGGACATGGGTACAGAAACCCACCTACCTTTTTTTCTGCTTGTCTATTATTTAAAACCACCTCAAGTTGTTTCCTCCAAACTAGCAAGTAGGAACTGGATACAGTCCTCAGATGGCTATCACCCATTGGACAAGTGCGTTGAAGTGAACAGAGCCCTGGGAGGCACAATGTCATTTATTCAATCTAAGACCTTGAGGAAGATTGCTGGGTTAGTGCTGGTTTGTTCACTTCACTTTTGCTTTTGAGTGTTGGCACCTGGTTTTACTTTTGCCTCAAGTGAACAGGCACTACTTGTTGTCCAGTGAATTCCCAATTCTCTACACTTCTAGAGATTGCAGAAACTTTTTCCTCAGTTGTTAATTTCTTAAATCAAATGCCCTTGTATAGCACCCTATTTTTCTCCAGATGCTAGGTCTATCACTGCCAGAAATCTTTTTTTAAAGGTTTTTTTGGGGGGGCGCCTGGGTGGCTCAGTGGGTTAAAGCCTCTGCCTTTCGCCTGGGTCGTGATCTCGGGGTCCTTGGATCAAGCCCGCATCAGGCTCTCTGCTCAGTGGGGAGCCTGCTTCCCCCTCCTCTCTGCCTGCCTCTCTGCCTACTTGTGATCTCTCTCTGTCAAATAAATAAATAAAATCTTTTAAAAATATTAAAAAAGATTTTTTTTAAAAATTAAGTAATTTCTCCACCTAACATGGGGCTCGAACTCACAACCCCGAGATCAAGAGTTACCTGCTCTACTGACTGAGCCAGTGAGGCACCACTCACTGCTAGAAAACTTAATGTTGTGTCTAGCCTACAATTCTTTCAAGGCTTTACTAAAATGCTATTTTCTCTGTGATGACTTCCTGTTTATTTTTCCCCACAGCTTCTATTAACTTCTAATGGATAATATAATATGCTCCTTATGCTTATTGTCTTTCTCTCCACTCTAGAGAATATAAGCTTTGGAAGGGCAGAGATTTTTGCCTGTATGCTTCACTGACATATTCCCTGAACCTAGAAGGCTCCCTGGTATATAGTAAGTGCTCAATAAACATTTGTTGAGTTAATGAATCTAGCCCAATCTCTTTCATATCAGACCTTTCAAATATTGACGGCTACCTGAATTAAATAGTTTGGTCCACACCTCCTTGGATTTGTGATATCAAATTTTAATCCTGCCTCCTACAATTGAGGCCGTCTCCATTCCTATTCATTTTCTTCATGCTCTGCTAATAGATGTCTAACTTGGGTGTCCTATTATCTCTTCAGAAGTATCTCAAGTGTACTGGAGGGGAATCCAGGAAGAACCAGTTTAACAATTCACATGTTTTACATCTCACTAAAGCTGGCATTTAACTCATCCCCTCCATGAAACCTTTTACAATTTTACCAACTAAACTTCTTTGCCTTCTCTCCGCACTATCTCTTATTTCTTTATCATTGTGCGTATTCGCACACACATACTTGTACCCATGAGTTCGCGTGACCTTTCTTTCAGTTTATGAATGTATTGTCAGTTCACGAGTGCAGATAGCAGGTGTACTTGAAAGAATTGCCCAGATCCTACTGGGACGACCCCACTCGGGCCTTATATTCCCAAATGAGTTTACTTCTCCTTAAAGTATACAAAGTAATTTAAATGAATCAAGATCATTTTCCTTGGTAAAGGTGAAAATACAACTTTGTTTCTGAGAAGCAACGTTTTCCACATAATTTCCATAAGAAATAAGAGCTGGAGAGCTGGATAATTTGCTGTTCAAAGATCAGGATCAAAAGAGATTCTTCAGGATACTGGTAGAACGTAAACACTGTGCTGTTTATTTGAATCTTGGTGGGAAGTTTTGGCTACATCTGTGCGGACTAGGTCAGTACATGCAAGTACAGTACGTGCTTTTTCAGATGAGTGGCTTTTTGATGCTACCTTTGCTGCAATGATTCTGCTTAATGTAAGACCTTGGAAAAGACAGGAAGGAGATAAAGGACAAAATGTATGACATGGTACTTTGTAGCTTCATCCAAGGTACCCTAATTCAGAAGGAAAAGTACAAGTTAAAAAATCAGCAATTTCTCTTCTTTCAAAAGAAGTGATAGAAACCTTACAAAAATTCTTTTCTATTCAGTAATACTCTGCACACATAGAATTCAGATTTAAATGTCATCTTAAGCTAAAAACAAAGAATATAGGGTGTGTGGAAGGCACAAGGTATGGGATTAAACAAAAAAAGTATGGTAAATAAGAATAAAGTTTGTTATAAAGATTTAAAATTGATTCCTTCTCCATGTTCTAGAGTGACATATCTTTTTTTTTAAATTTAATTTAATTTTTTTT